>CM052889.1:9484753-9572253 GCA_028534135.1 Potos flavus | reverse complement strand
CTATATGGAGTTTTTAAATAGCACTAACAGGGGCGCCTGGGTGGCTCAGTGGGTTAAAGCCTCTGCCTTCTGCCTCAATCTCAGAGTCCTGGGATTGAGCCCCGCGTCGGGCTCTCTGCTCAGCGGGGAGCCTGCCTCCCCTCTCTCTCTGCCTGCTTCTCTGCCTACTTGTGATCTCTCTCTCTGTCAAATAAATAAATAAAATCTTAAAAAAAAATACCACTAACATAACAAAAACTGCTATTTATTTACTACTTTGTAGTTTGTAAGCCATATTTTTTAACACATTATCTCACTTGAGTCTTATAAAAACTCTTTGAGGTTGGCGGAAAACAATAACAGTAGTTAACTTCCTTATATGAGAAAATTAAAGCTGAAAGTTCCATACATAGCTGATAAGTGATGGAGTCAAGCCTTGGCCCCAGGCATTCTGATCACACACTGTGTTCTCCTTTCCACTCTTAGTCACTATCTATTTAGACCGATGCCAGACATTCCACTAAAATTCTTAGGGGCTATGTTAAATGATATAATATATATTAATAATTTAATGTTCATTCTGGGAGTCTATCCAGTAAATCCTATCACTAGTTTTTGTAATTTGTTTAGAATATGACAGAATTATTGGGAAAACAAATACAAGTTGATTAGTCTGGATTCCTTCTGCCCCAATAGTTGAATGAATTCTCCAATCTTCCTGTTCTTCATCTGTCCCTCTTTGGCCTTTATTTTAAATTGATATCTCTGGCTTTTAATTAAATGACATTTGACTAAATAACTTTTCTTTGTTTAGCATGCTGATTTGTTGATATGGTACTTGGATATTGAAAATGACATTAACTATTTATTTTATGGTGGTACATTACATATTTTTCTGAAGTGCCCCCAAGGCTGACATTCTATGCACTAAAAAATGGCTCTGAGAAATTCTAGCCGCACTCTGTGGAGACCCAGCATGGCGGCCGCAGCCAGTGTTTTCTAAAGAGTGGTGAAGGACCTCTTAGAGAATTTGGAAGAGAGACCAAAAGGAAAAGGAGGGTTTTCTGGGTTTTGTTCTCCCAAGGACTGAATCGATGTGCCCTCTAGGGCTCAAAAGGAGGTCAGTGTCTGTTGAGTACAAGTGAAGAATCAAATGCCTAAACCTTGAAAGAGCTCCATTGTCATCCCCTTCGCAGAAGTTTGTAGATGAAGCAGCAGGCAGTATTCTGCTCTAGGGCTGTGTGTTAGCCACTTTACGTTTCAATTTTCTTGCCTTTTATTAAAAAAAAAAATACAGATTGGAAAATATATATATCTATCTTCTTCCTAAGGTAAATAGCATATGAGTAATATAATACCCTATTTTAGGATAACACAGTTTTTAGCTTTTTTTTTCTCTCCACGTGGCAGCATGATGTAACTCTGGGCCCTCTAGAGCAGCAGACGGGAGAAGGGCCCTCCTCACTGTGCCCATTGCCTTTCCGTTTCCAGAACACGTCTCATCCATGCAACCTGATTTTGTTTGGCCTACCTCAAAACTCACCTCTTTGCTAATGTCCATCCAAAAAAAAAAAAAAAATCCTACGACGGTTAAAGAAAAATCATTTTTAAAGTTAAGCAAGGCCATGGAGAGTGCCATATAGCTTTCCTCTTAACAGATCCCTCATCTGACTTTTGTCCTTGGCTATGCCATCTCTGAGACCCTGCCAAAAGGCTTGAAGAGCTTTTCTTCTCCCTTTCTCCATGGATCAGCCTGCTATGATTTCTCCTTCTCTTTTATTTATATTAAAGGAATTACTAATTGTTCTTTACAACTGGAGTGTTTATGAGGAAGACGTGGCTGTCTCAGTCTCTTTCCCACAAATGTTTTAAGACCTTTCTTCTACATAAATAGATGTATGAAAAATTCCAGTGAATACACGTACTTCCATTTCATTACAAAACAAACATTTTCCCTGGATTAAAAGCCCCTAGAACAGTATTATCACAATCCATTCTATAGATTGGTACCCCAGAAATTAGATCAGCTTTTTCGTTAATGGTGGTAACTTGTAAAGAGCTTACCACATCAGATCACACTGTACTTGTCACGGAAATACACTGTCACTCAGCGTGATTGCAATGGAGACTTGATTTTGTAAAGAAAATAAAAATAAGATTATCTTAAAAGATGTTCTAGAGAAAACGCATGCTGTGGCAGTACGGAACAAAATGCTGTCATTTATTGAAGCTGTTGTCATTACGTTTCTTTGAGCAACATATAATATTCAGTGCTTCATGTGCTCTTTTCACTTTTACTTGGCTTTCCTTGATTTTCATGTTAGATAAATGTAAAATATGGATAATTTTGGCATGGAGTCTGATGGGTTTTATTGTAGAAAGCCTTAGGCATGTATTCTTGCTTTGCAAAGGCTGTTGTATTTCAGAAGGGGGATGTAGAAGAAGAATGTGGGAGAGTTAGAAGTGGGAAGAGACAAAAGCCAAAAGGCAGCACGTTCTGCCTGTTATAAGGTGCATTTTATTCTCCCATTTTGCCCTCAGAAATTGGGATGCCAGGTACAATTAATGGCATCTTAATAATATTCTTTTTTCGTGTGTTGGAATATATGATTATCATGCATCTCACAGTCATTGTGCTTGTGCTGCTAGAGACATTGAATGCTAAGCTCATCTCCTGTATGGAAAGTTGTAGAGAGACATCCCTAACCCTGGGCTGGAGAGCAATAAAATGAGTGTGGTGTAGAAAGGGGCATATATATGACAGCCTTGTAATACTATGTGTTAGAGATGTTTAAGGAGGGGAGAACAGTTAAAAGCCCTCAAATTTTCATAAAGTCGAATTTCTACGCTATTACTATATATAAGAAATAACAAAATCCAATTCAGGGCAGTGATGATGGGCAGACAAAATGACAAAATTGGCAGACTATTGAGGTGGACTATTGAAAAGGCCAAGGAGAGATCAGAAACAAAAATTGGAAAATTCCGTCACTATAAAGTCATGTTTTGATTCACTAATGGCTGGAATTTTCGTACAAGGGAGTGCAAGGATCCAGGATCTTCCAGGTCATTCTTCTCTCATAGGAGGAGATGAGTGGGTGCAATGCAGTATAGGTAAGAATGGGTGGAATTATAGACTTTGTTGTTAGTATGACCTAGGTCAAGTCTGGGACATTATTGTGTGAGCTTGGACAAAGCACCGAATCTTGTTAAAGCATAGTTTCCTCGTGGATAGAATTAGGCCAGTAATGCCTACCACAGACGGTTGTCCAGAGAATTAAAGGCCCCTTTACCACAGTGTCTGGCACATAATTACACTCAATAAATATTAGTTCTCACTATTAGCTATTTGAATAAGAGGGCTATAAAACAATATGTGAAGCAGGGTGGATAAAAGTCAGCATTGCAAATATAAAGCAAAGAAATATAAGGTTATAGGAAGGCATAGAGGAGCTATGTCCTTTAACAGGAGTGATGGGATTTTGAGTTAGACTGGATGAAGCCTGCAGGAAAATTTTGTCATACCTTCATGGTTAAATTGGTCCCATTTCACATAGTATTGCAGCTGGTCATAGTGATTACTGTTTTATATTTGATGTGACAACACACGCGTATTCCGTTATGGGATTCTTTACTTATTAAATCCCAAGTCGTTAAAAGGAAGGAGATTCAGTCAGCATTCTTTTTCTTCTTCTTCTTTTTTTGGGGTCCCCAGTGAAGGAAGTTTTAGATAATAGAAGCAGCATAGAAGGCAAGAGGGGAAATAACCACCCACGATGAGGCCCTCCAGGAAGGTTTCTCTGTATTAGGATCCGTCAGTAGCAGGCTTCTACCAGGAAATCATTATCGTCACAGTACAGCCTTGTACTCTTTCAAACTGAAATATAATAATACATCTGAACCATGTGTCTGTAATGTGACAGGATGAAATACAGAGAAAATGTGTAACATTGTGAATCTCAGGGAAAGAAAGAGCAAATGGGTTTCCTTTGTGTGTATATTTGTAAGTGATACTAATTGAATTTGTGCATATCAGACAAATTATAAGTACCATGAATAGTTCCTTTTAAATAAGTGCACTTGTCCGAACAGTTGTGTTTAGGTAGCATGTGGTTTTGACATGCCCTTTAAAGATACCTTGTATGTTCTTAACATAGATTTTTAAATTAAAAACTAATTCTGCTGAATTATTTTAACCAAATTGCGAGGCGTTATACATATGCAAAACAGATCCTCCCGAATGCCCAGAAATAAATGTCGTAATGCCTTTTTTTCCGCCATGAGCCACTATAAAGCAGACATTTTGAAATTATAGGAAAGAATCTTACAAATCTATGGGATTTTTCTGAGGATACAATAGTCTGAACGTGTTCTAAAACACTCTCAACTTTCCCAAGGTGGCATAACTACACAATTCTTATATGTGATTTTATAAACTAGTTTCAATTAAGGCATTATCATACACCTAAGACTTAGCTCTCAACGTCATATGCAGTCCCTGGAGTAAGACAGGATATATTAGGAATCTGGATGGACGGCTGTGGTTCATCCATGTTTACTTAGAGGAGATGTATAGAGTTTTAGGGATAAAAGGGAAGCTCTTAAGACCTCCTAGTTCAATCCATTTTGTAAGTGAATGAACTAAAGTCCCAAGAAGATAGCAGTTCTTCAGAGTTGTCCAACATGGGAGCAGTGTCCACGGCACTGGCCCCATTTCCCCTGGTTCTTGTCCTGTCCCTGTGCCGGGGTGCTTAATACAGACGTGAATCGGTTTCAGTATGATTCTGATTCACTTTAGCAATTGCGATTGTGCTGCCAAAGAGCTTATTTTGTTCATTTTAAAGCCCAGTTCTGTGAATTAATGGATAGCCAAGTAGGGCTCCACTATTTAATACTCTTGAGAAGAAGGGACAGAGTCATACTTTGAAACAAATGCGCTGCTCAGAAAGTACTCAGATGACATTGCATTTTCAAAATTAGGACGTCATCAGTTTAAAAGCTAAACAGGATTGCAAAAATCATTCTTAAGCAATGTAGTCACTCATCTTCCTTTGCCTGCACCTCAGCAGGGGGAATGTGGCTACTTCCCCCTCTCTCTCTGTGATACTACGGGAGTCCTGCTGGTAATACCAGAACAACCTGCCTACAAAGCTAGACAGCCCAGAGCAGTCCTCCAGGGAAAACCAGTGGTGGCTTTCTAGGCTCTGCGAGATGAGAGCTGTTTGAGGATGTCTCACTCTTGTCCAACTAGTTATTGACTTTGCTTTATTGTTGCCCGTCCCTTCCATTTCACTCTCTTGCTCCCCTTTTCCCTTTTTGTTTCTTCCCGCTTTACTAATCTTAGTGCATTTGTTTATGGAAACTTTTATCCTTAGGGCATTTAAACACTGCAATCAAGGTCGTCAGTGGTAGGAAGTCAGGATTTTGCAGTCACTCGTGGTTGTGTTGGACACTAGCTAAGAAGGCTGAGAAGGAACTTTGTTTTTCTCATTTATTTCTAAGTGATATCTTGCTTAAGAGAAGAAAACATGGCTTAGCTCTTCTTAGGTCACCTGAGCCAGAATATGGTCTTTTTATTTCTTAAATCTGCTGTATTTTAGATGAGGCAGTTACATATCCCATGGAGAGAGACCTGTCATGTGAAACAGGTTTATTTTTTCATTTAGGGAGCTTTCGTGTTTATCGAAATTCTGCCAGGGATTTTTTTTTTGAGGTATGATTTTAAAATCTGCACCCTTTAAGCAAATTGTTGGCTAAACTCCACAGACATGCTTATTTTCTCTTATTTTAGCTAGGTAATAAACCTATTTTTTCTGTCTTTCAAAGCAATATTATCAGTAAAATGCAAGAACATTTCCCTTAGCTTCTTCTCTCTTTCTTTCTTTTAGGCCTGTAATTCTTAATACTGGGTGTATAATAGTATAACCTGGAGAGCTTTTTTGTTTAAAAAAAAAAAAGGCTGGGCCCACGGACTCCTATTCTGATTGAACAATTCTGTAGTAGGTCTGGGGTCATGCGACTCGAGTGAACATGAAACACTCGCCCTGAGTGCAGAGAGCAAGGGTCTTGTACCAGGAGAAATGCATGTCGACTTAGCTCTGGGCTCACTGAGTTAAGAGCATTTTGCTGCTGCTGCTTCTCAAATGAGAACAACACAGTGAATCCTCCTCTCTCTGGATCACTCATGGGATGAAGTTTCTAGAAATCAAAGCAGTTGGGAGCATGGAAAAAAAAAAAGTGTATCAGGTGTAGACTGCAGGAAACAAGCAGCACTCTGCCCAGGGTTATGTCTTTTAGGAATGTTGCCACCCTGCAGCTTCTTCAGCAGCTGCTGCTTCTGAGTTACAAGCACACACCTCCCACCAAATTATGCAACTGCGCTTCTCACTCTCCTAGGCCTCCGTGGGAGACCGCATGGTGTGCGTGAGGACGGACGTCCGCAGAGAGCCAAGCTCTGCCGCTCGTTAGTTACTGAGCTCGTTACCTGTGTGCGTGCCCCAGGTCAGGTCCCCAGAAACAGACTCTGAGACAGGGATTTGCCCGGAGGGTATTAATTGCAGAGCGTTCTTGAAATGAACACTTGGGAGGGAGGCTGGGGGGGAGGATCCCTCAGATGCAAGTGTTGGACATGCAATCAGTTGCAACCTGGAACTAAGCGTTGGCGAACTGTGGAGCTGGAAAGGATCTTCGCAGTTTTCCTGAGTTAGGGGAGAAGAAGGAGCCTTAAAGCCTCCCTATCCGCTAGTTTGGATGTGGGATGCCCCCAAGAAAGAAGTGTTACCTTTGACAACGTGGCTCTTTTTGGCAGTTTCGCAACTTGCCAAATTTGTAAATGTCTCAAAAGTGACAATTTGGGGGAAGGCTTTAGCTGAGAATTGTCAGCCACCAAGACTTGCAGTGTTTCTCTGGTTCGGGAAAGGAGTGGGCCTGAGAGGCTGCCTTGACATCCCCTGGGAGCCCCCTGCCGCTGCGCCACTAAAATCCCTTCGCTTCATGTAATCCATTCGGAGAGCAGCTCCTATGGAAACATGTCACCCTCTTTTCTTGGAGAAATTTACAGGAAAGTTAGTAGGATGAAGGGCAGTCCCTATTGTTGTGGCTGATTTTCAGATTACAATTGATACCCCATTTCCTCTAACCACCCCGTCTGCCTCAGGCTGGGGTCTTGCACTGGCCCACTTACCATCAAAATGGAGCCAGAGAGTATCAGGAGACACCCAAGTGTCCAAGGTGTGAAACCTTGTCTTCCTCATTGTGTGGGAGAAGCCCCCCTCCTCCTGGTGAGCAAGGCCAATTACACCTACAGGGATGGCGGTCCCTTGGTGCTGGGAGTTCAGAGACAAGGAGAGAGCATGAACTTGGTGCAATCACCCTGCTCTAGGAATGGGAGGCCCGCAGTCCACAAGGGGGCAAGAGAAGGGAGGGAGAACATGGACACTCCCCCCCCCACCCCTTCATTTCCTGGTCCTGTATAGCCTACCTACCCCGGGAAGCTCTTTGGCATTAGATGAGGCATTTCTCTCCAGTACAGAGCAAGTTTTCATAAAGCAAGTGGAAATGGGCTGAGAGCCAGAGGATTCCAGTATCTCTAGCAGTTGAGGAAGGCTTTCAGGCCTTAGGGTGAAAGTGGGGTGGGGCAGGGGTGCCACACCACAGACGCCTAGAGGAATAACCTCTGAGGTTTAACTGAGATCATATATACCTTCTTTCTACTATCTGTTTCTTTGTTGGCTCTAATATATCCAACCTTTTAATAATAAACATACAGTGGTCGAAACTTAATTTTTTTGAGCAGACATGAAGTATTTAGGAAAAAATATCATATACCACCAGAATGTCTGATTCCAACCAAAGTAAACATGTAGAATATAGCAGGACATTTTGTTATTCTTAGTTTATCTTTCTGGCCCCAGAAGGATTCCCAGAGCCTAAGATCATTTCTGCATCGTGATAATATAATAGGTATCATAGGGTATATGACGGATACAGAAATCTATACTGTTTACTTTTCCCTTATAACTTTGGGTAGAGAAGGGACAGTTCCCTTTTGAGTAAAATATATAAACAAATCAACAACAACAAATTTTATTCAATAATCTTATGTAGAATAAATTATAAATACAAATTAGTTGAAAGTGCTGAACGATTTAAAGCCATGATGTTATTGGTCTAAAGAGGTTTGCATGTGACTGGTTATATTTGTTAGGCCAGAATTTTCTATCTGGGATGCTGGCTGAAAATTCACATTCCTGGTTCCAACTCGAAGAGATTCTGATTCTGTGGACTTAAGACCAAGCCCAGAAATTGGTGTTTTTAACCAACATCTCAGGTAATGTCGATGCAGGGAACCTACGTTCTGAACTTCAATAAGTAATAACTTCGGTAGCCAAACAGCAGGTTAAGATCAGTGAACTGTTCTGGAGACTTTTAAAAATTTTAATTATTTAAACAGACGTTTACAAAATATAGACTGTGATATATTTACACTATAAAGCCCCTTTTTTATATCACATGCAAAAAGTGTTCTCTATTATAAATTAGTGGATCCTGTGTATTACTCAGCCTGAAGATTCCTAAAAAAGGAATTTATTCCAGCCTGAGTCAAGTGCCTTCCTGGAAATCAAGTTCTGCCCTCCATCGTCAGATGGTTTCTTAGTAATAGGTTTCTTGTCTCAACTTAAATATCATTTCTTTAAAAAGCACTTCCCTGAACCTCTGAACTCGGTTTGATTTTCCTGTCAGATGATTTCTTGGCATTCCGTGGGTGCTTTTTTTTTATGGTCATCAGAATTGCAATTGTTTGTTCAACGTGGTCTGCTGACAGCCTTTCTCTCCGTGAGCTCATGAAAATGGCCACCGCTTGGCTCCAGGCTTTAGGCTACCCCTCGCCACCCTGCCTCTCTTCTCTTCATTCATACACACCATCCACCTGGCCCAGAGGAGGTACTCCGTACTCACTTTTAAAAGACGATTAATACATGTTGAGTTCCTAGGTGGAGACAGAAACAGACTGATCCAATCTCTGCTTTTCCAGGACAATCCAGCTTGGGCACAAGGATGACGCCAATTGTATCCCTTTAGTTCAGGCGTAATAACTGAAATGCTGTTTCTCTCTTTTTTTTAAGGTTTTATTTATTTATTTGACAGAGAGAGAGAGCCCAATAGGTAGAATGGTAGGGAGAAGGAGAGGGAGGAGCAGGCTCCCTGCTGAGCAGAGAGCCAGACTCCAGGCTCGATCCCAGGACCCTGGGATCATGACCTGAGCCGAAGGCAGACGCTTAACGACTGAGCCACCCAGGAGCCCCTGAAGTGCTATTTCTCACCTGGTGCTTTTAATAATGACTAAAAAGATACTTGTGATTTTATAAAGATGCTAGAAAGAATTAGCTAGACTAACGTTAACTACTCAGTGACAGTATTTGAAACCAAGTTTACCAAATAGTCATCACAAATTATAATAATGTATATACTTACTGGTTTTAAAGTTTAACCAGCAGCCCCCCTTACTAAGATCTTATTAATAAGTGTGAGAATGACCAGTTACTGTCTGTTCTCCTCTCGGACTAGCTCCTTTTCTCTGTTCACCCTCCTACTTCCATGTTATCTCTGAAATTCTGTGTTTCTCCGTATCTTGTATCTTTGTCCATGCACTGGCCTCTATCAGGTCACACTGGACATATAGAATGTTTGTATCACAATTGGTAAGATAGTGTACAGTAATTCTCTTTTTAAGTTATACAAGCATCAAAGTTTTTTCCCCCAAACGTAAATTCCAGAATTATATTTCTGTTAACCATTGTTATTTGTGTTTTTGAACGCGCAAGGCAATACAAGGCAAATGACTTCAGGAGGTATTTGGCAAACATGCTACACTATTGTCCTCTGCACCTTGGACCTGAATACCTTCTCCAAAATGCCGTGTACAGAATAGCTGTGCAAGTCTTAAAGATGGCCTCTTCAATTGCCCTGTGCCTCCCTGGTAGTTAGTAGCCTCATGATTTGCCTAATGTTAGGAGAGGAAAAGAGTTTTGGTTTGATTATTGCCTAGAAGCATTCAAAAGAGTTTTCACATAGGTTTTATCCACTGGCCCAGTGTTTCTCAACTCATCTGTGGTGAAGAGCCAAGGTTTTCTTGTTTATTTGCAAACTTATGGGTTTTTAAAAAACATAGAACATACTTTTTTTATAACCTCCTCATAATTTTGTAACTATAGTAAAAATTAATTACTTAGAAAATCCAGTGCTCATTTCTTTCCATTATTATTGGGCTCAACAGACATTAAATTGCTCTATAAAATGACTATGAAAATTACTAAGCCATTCATCTTAATTTTCTGTACTTACCTAGATTTGGACAGATGGCACCCAGTCCTTGGACCCCATGTTGAGTAGCCTGTAACAGTTTCTGCTCAACCGGCCCCCATTTAAAAAGCGAGATTGAAAATTATCCTCTTGAGCAAAAAGCTTCATGTTTCCAGGGGTTTGCTTTTTATCTGCTTCTGGTTGACTACTTGGAGTTTGGAACTAAGTGAGCAAGGTACTACGGGGGAGCCCTGAAGTAGGGAACGTGACGTGCTCACAATGACGATGAGGGGGAGTTGGACGAGGAGGAGTTTTGATCAGGAGGAGTTTTGATCAGTTACAGTTTGACTCAAGGCAGATTTCCTAAGTTGTTTGAAAGTTCTGGATGTGGCCTGGAGACAGCAATCGGAGAGAGAATAAGATAAGCGCTATGGAGATTTCTTTAGGGAGGCACATGTAGCTGTGTGGAATAGAGAATGCTTTTCTGAGTTGTTACCACTGAGTCCCTGGGACGAAGATACAGCTCTTAGCGTGAAGTTCTGAGTAACCACGCCACAGGCATAAATGTAGAACCGTTGCAAATAAAAGCAAGATTCTCTCCCCTAAGGGATGCAGATAATTCTATTGTGCCCCTATAGGTGAACTTATAAATATGGATAGAAAGTTACATTTTACAAAATACTTCCAAAGGCATTACTTTATCCTCACTTCAGTGTACAAGGCCAGCTGTACCTTTATGGATCTATAAGCCAACTGTACCTTTATGATCTATAGCAGATGAATCAACTGTGATTTAAGGGTGATCCAGGCATCACAATAAAGGACAGAGTGGAGATCCAGTAGCCATGCTTCTGACTCCTTTGCCCCAGTGACCTAGAAGTTGTACCCCTCAACTACTAAGTAAGCGAACCAGGACCCTAGAATGCATGTTCATTGCCACTGAATAGTGGGAACTTTTTCTGAGGGGGGGGGAATCAAAACAATCTGAATAGTTCCTCCTTTTCACCTATTGTTGGCTAAAAAAAAGAAAGAAAGCAATGAGACCTTTTTTTTTTTTTTGATAGTTTTAACCTTACCTAAGCACGTCCTGGATTGTATCCCTTTCCTGTATTACTCTATGTGTCGTAATTAATACCTTTACTTTTTAAACCATGCATCTTCATCAGAGATGCGTCACAAGTAAATTGTGTTCCATTACCCTGGACCACGATGATAATTATAAATTAGAAGTACTTCAACCAGAAAGAAATGACTCATACACTTGTTTTCATCTATAATATTTCTTCAACAACTTGATAATTACATGGTATCCAGTGGCATGTGGAAAATATCTATTAAAAGGCATAATGAGAAAAGAAAACTTGCATGGAATGTGTATATACAAATGGTTGTATTTCTACCAGTTACTGTTTAAATCTGCCTTCTATATTTACAATTTTAAACTTGGGAAATTTAGTAAATCACATAAGTTCCAACAATCTGTAATGAATTTTTAAACTTTAAAAAATCAGGAATCTGTAATAAGGAAGCCAATGGTAGGAAAATCACCTTAGAAATCCTTTGCTAATATTCAATATAAATCAGCCTCAGATTGATTAACATGTAACTCAGCCATCATTACTCCATTTTTTTACACAGATGTAGTAGTAGTACGAACTTTTATATTTTTGTAATGATGACTTTTACATTTTTCTTATTCAAATGCTCATTACAAGGAAAATTGAATATAAATTGTAATTATTTTCATCTTCACCATATGTAGGTCAGTGAGGATCATAGAGATCTTTGTTGAATTTAGTTTTATTTTTTAGTGTCAAAGCTTTCATGATAAACATTATCTCTTTCCAAATAGCTTCATCTTATGTCTAGATTTACTCTTTTTGTCAGATGAAAATTCATGATGTTACATGACAAAGTACAATCCTGATACTGTAGTGCTTTGCCTTAATGAATGGTGTTCTGCTACATCACCTCAAGTGGTTGTTGTAATTGTTCATGAAGTCCCAGTATATGTATTTTTTATTTCCATTTTGCAGAGGAGGTTACTAAAAGACAAGGTCATCAGTACGATCAAATAACAAACAATTCAGATGTTCACAGAGGGAAGAAAAGTTGATCAACATGTTGACGTGATTTTTTTTTTTTTTTTTACCTTAGTCTTTGCTAAACAGATTTATTCACTATAGTCAAACTCTTCTTTAAGCAGATAGATTGAAGTACTAGACCAGATAGTTCATATCAGGCCCTAGTTGATTAAATAGATGTAAGAAAATGGTCAGAACTGCAGTGCATTGATCTGTTTTTAGTTTTGCTCTTTATCTTAAATTAAAAACTAAATAGTAGATAAAAAAGTTAATCAAGGACATCAAAATTCTTCCATCTAAGGGCATCCAAAGGTCTATAAAACCCTCCACCAGCGTGTGTGTGTGTGTGTGTGTGTGTGTGTGTGTGTGTGTGTGTGTGTACTACAGCATAAGACTCAGAAAACAGAGAGGAATAAGAAAGAATGTCTGCCCCTACAGGGTTCTGTCTCCTGGGGAACACAGATGTGTAAATGTGCAAGTTCAGAATAATGTGCCAAATGTTACCACGGGCATTCAAAATGAGGTATCTGAGCTCTCTAGGCAGGTCGGAGGGTTAGGGAGAACAATCCAGAGATATAGGATTTTTTTGTTTAGTTTGTTTTCTTTTTGCCTGATGTTATTAAAACTTAAAAGGGTAGAAATTGAAGGAAAACAAGCACTACTATTTTATAAACTGGATTATAAATTTACTAAATTTAAGACAATGAACTCTTTCTTGAGAATGTGGAATATGGTGATAAAAAAGGAATGCAGCTCATAAGGAGTTTATAAATTAAAGAAAGGGTTGGATGAAAACAACTAAACCAGATTTTCAATATAAAGCAGAATTAAATGCATCCTAACAGAGAAATGCAAACAGCATGCCATGGGGGGGGGGGGCGGGGAATAGGAAGATTGTTAAGACTTCAGTACAAGGGAGCTTGTATTAAGCTGAGCTGGATGTCAGTTGGTAAGCAAGATGATGAAGGAATTGTGTTGAAAAGGATGGTACAACTTGCTGTGTTCAGGCAGTGTGGTCCTCAAGGAATGTGCCTGGAGCACAGAATGCCTTCTGAGATGTGATGGAAAAGAGAGACTAAAGAGCTAGCATATAGCTACATGGAGCCCCATGCTTAGAATTTGGGGTAAATCCCTAGACCATGGGGAGCAGTTAAAAGTATTTGATGAGAGGTGTGATATAATTCAATGTGCATTTTAGCGAGATAATTTCTGACACACAGAAAATAGAGAATAACTGGGGAATTTTATAACAGCCCCAGTGAAAGATTTTAAGATTCCAAATTACGGTTCTTGTTCTGAAAGACTGAAAAGGAAGAGTTGCTCTATTAGAGGTAATGAGTAGGTATTCTGTCAAGCAGGATGAGAGAGCCATAGTGGATTACCAAATATACCACAGGGGCACTTGGGTGGCTCAGTTGGTTAATTGTCTGCTTCTGGCTCAGGTCATTTTCCCAGGGTCCAGGGATCGAGCCCCATGTCAAGCCCCATGTTGGGCTCCCTGCTCAGTGGGGAACATGCTTCTCCCTCTCCCTCTGTGGCTTCCCCCTGCTTGTGCTCTCTCTGTCAAATGAATAAAATCTTTAAAAAAAATAAACCTACTACATTTTAGGGTGCGTGTAAAGGGTGCTTTACATTCCTGGCCTGTGTAGCTGATGAAGACTCCACTACGGTGTGATATTTCCTTACATTGCTACCATACATGGTGCTGTCATAGTGACATAGAGGAAACATATAATGATTGGATCTCCTTCTCTACTGATTCTTTTGTCTTGAGCTAGACCCAGATAAGAGGTGTTTGTGTGCTCCTCACGGTTTATGTGTATATGCAAAATATAATAATGATGATGGTGATGAATAAACATTTACTTTGGAGTCGCAACAAATATTTGGAGAGGATTTAGGAATCCATGCAGTAAAGGTGAGTTTTGTATGGTGATTAATGAACCAAGGTTTGGTTGTTGTTATGGTTTAGGTAAATGACAAGACCACACTTACAAGGGTATTCGCAAATGAAACAGACATACCATTGTAAGTTCTACTCTGCCCAAGATAAGAGTACAAATATTTGTTTTCACTTGTGTATTTCATTTGTTGTTTGTTCATTTGCCGTATGGTGGGACCATAGAATGCTTGTTTATTTTTTACTGCACAGAAGTTTTCGCTGTGGAGAATAGTGCTTCTCTGCTCTGTCATAGTCATTCACAAAGATAGTGTGTACTTACGTGTGTGTGTGTGCGCGCACGCGCACGCGCCCGGACAGACATGTTTAAGGTTGCTATTAGTGAGTTCTGCACTTGCAAGTTTTTCTTTGCTGAACATTTTTTTTTTTTTTAAGCAGAGGAGTATAATAGTTTTCCACTAACAGCATGGGTTTCCCTCTGCCTATTAAGATTAGAGTGTTAGTGCACATAGTCTCACAGATTAAATGTCTGAATGCATCTGATAATTAGGTATCCATCTTAGCATCTCCAAGTTGGTCATCCACTTTTAAATACAGATGCTTACACTAACCTTGCAAGGACACTCAAAGCAATTTTCTGCTTGTGAATTCTGGCAGTGATTACAAGCCTAATGATGGTCCTAGCTGGTAGAAAAGTGTCAGTGATGGGAAGGATGATGAAGTTCAGGGCTCCAGAGACAGAGGTGTGTGTGTGTGTGTGTGGTGTGATGGTGGTGGTGGTGGTGGTAGTGGTGGGGGGGTAGAAAGGAAGAAACCCAATCTTCAAATGATTGGAGAAACAAGCAATATGAACCCTTTTTTCCTTTGACCTCTCATGCTGTCAGTGATGGAGAACAATTAACAGCAACACGTAATGTAAAATACAGTGTCAGAGCTCAGGCTGAAGATCAGCTCAGGATTTAATGTATGTCATGTATGAAAAAGGAATGTGTCCTCTCTCCCTTACCTGGATACTACAGGAACATTGTATCACCATGGGATGGAAACAGCAAGTAGTTGATAGGAATTAGTTAAATGAATCATAAGGGCTGGTTCTAAAAATGGTAGTCCCTAATGAGACTTAGAGACATAGCAAGCCTTTGATTAAAGACACAACCTGTATGTCACTTAAGTATTTCTATGGTCATTGGATCATCCCCTATATTTCACACCAAGGTCAGTGGTAGCGTGTAGACTCTTCTAATGCTGAGAGGCATGGATGGGGTGAGGAGGGGTGAGGAGTGTAGCTGTGAGAAGTGTGTGGAGGGGTGTGGGTACTTGAGGTGTCAGCAGCTTGAAACAGCTTATTTTCATCCATCATCTGCACTTGTCTAAGGGGGTCAAGTTTTTTGCCCTGTGTTTTTGAAGGCAGAGTGTTTGTTGTTCTGTAATGCCGAGAAAGGACCCTTCTGGCAAGTCATAAAATGTTTGATGGAAACCACTCAAAGCACCGAGCTTCTTTAAGACTTGGGGGTATTCGGGGGTGGGGGGCTCATGCACTTTTCTTTCTCTGAATTGTCCTCAGCTGCTTTTGGTGTCCCCGCCTCACCGGACCACAGACGTCTCCAGAGGCAAGATCTTATTGCAGGCCATGGAGATCGAGCTTTCCAGCAGCCCCCATTTTTCGTAATCCTGGTGCAGCCACAGAGCACTGGGCACGTGACCTCAGGCGAGGCACTCAGCCTTTCTTTACCTTAGTTTCCTGATCTGTTAGTAGGGATAATGAATTCATTCAATGTGAGCATGAAATGAATTACTATATAGAGAATGTTAAGAATAGAGCCTGACACAGAGGAATCACTCAAGCAATCCAAACTATAGTGATTTTCAGCTTGCTTTCTTTTTCGAGGGAGATATAGATAGAACAGTAACCCCAAGAGTAACTTAAGAAAATTAGGCAATTCACCATATTTCAGGAACGCAACCTTTCCAGATGGGTGGGTCAACATGTGGTACAGTGATCCACTAGATAATTCCACACTGAACAAATCTAAATTATAACTCGTGCCAGTAACTAATTTTTTGTATTACTGAGCCCTGATAAAAACTACAGAAACTAAAGGAGAAATTCAAGTCCTTAAGTGTTCTGGAGCAGAGTATAAACACAGCTGTTTGGGTGCGGAGGAAGAAGCGCTTAGAGAAACCGCGATGTAAAGAGCGGTACCCTCCACCCCTACCACCGAAGGAAGAAAACGTTCTGTGGGCACAGCTCCCTAAGTCGTGTCCCGTATTTTCTGTTTGTAGCACCTCGTCTTTTAAAGAATGCAAACCCAGTTCTGTAAGACAGCGAAGAGCCTTTATTATTTGGTAAATTGGAGGTTTGCATTGGTCTTACTCAAACTCCAGATGATGGCGGTTATAGGGGATGAAAGATTGTGGAGACGACAGATTGAGTCCTGTGTTTTTCAGGTTATGAAGTTCAGGAAAATGTGTAATTATGTCTGAGTTTCCTTAGGTTCCTCTGTTCAACATAATGTTCTGACATACAGCAGGGACAGTTCGATACGAAATGATAGGAGATGCAAATCAGTAGGTTCTGTCCCTGCTGCCTATCGCCGGGGTTAATCATGCAAATCTAATGCAGTTCTTGGTATTTCAAGAAAGGTTTGAGTTGAAGTCTCAGGCACATACTGATTTAAAATTCCTACTTCAGAGAGCAGTGTAATTTTTCTCGGCTTCACATTTTAAAATACTGAACAGGATCTGGAGGCGGATTTAGTGCCTGGACATCCATCCATACTTGTTAATCATGAGAGGGGGTGGGAGAGAAGGGTGTCCTTAAAGAATGTGGGAGTTTCTAAGCATATTAAATACTTTATTAGATCTAAATTTGCAAATGTTCTGTAGCAAGTCCCTTTGCTTGGAATAAGATCAAACAACCGATTGTTCATGTTTACTGAATGCTCTGTTCCAAGAAGATGGCTAAAACTGGCAAGGACAGACCAAATAAAAATTAACACCACCACAAGTTCCTAACTTTGGGAATGATAGAAAATACCTTTGGAAATGAGACTGTTTACAGGAAGAAATGAAATTGTCTTGCTCACAAGTGCAAGCTGACACATTCTAATAGCCTTTCTGCTGTGCACAATAAACATCAGCTTATCTTTCCAAGAACAATAAAATTTCATGTACTGCTGCCTGACATAAGAATTATTTTTACATATCTCCATATCGCTGACTCTCTTGTAAGTTAATCTCATCTCACATGAATTTTTCACCAGCTTCACTCTGATGTTGATAAAGGAGATGGTTCCATCAAATACATCTTGTCAGGCGAAGGGGCAAGTTCCATTTTCATTATTGATGAGAACACTGGGGATATTCATGCTACCAAGAGGCTGGATCGGGAAGAGCAGGCCTACTACACGCTCCGAGCCCAGGCGCTGGACAGGCTCACCAACAAGCCTGTGGAGCCTGAGTCCGAGTTTGTCATCAAGATTCAGGATATCAACGACAACGAACCCAAATTCTTGGATGGCCCATACACGGCAGGAGTTCCTGAAATGTCTCCTGTGGGTAAGTAAACAACATACTGCTTTGGCAGTGTCTGATTTTAGGGGGTCTGTTTTGAAAAGCAGATCATTCTAAGTACCGGGAAAAAAAATCACATTAGTGTTGGTACGGCAATTTCTAGTGAGGATGAGGGGGAAGTTTGAGATGCCTTAGGGGCCAGTGTCCAAGTCTGAGTATTCAAATCGTTATTTTATTTTTATGGAAAATTAGGAAAATTTTCCTTTTCCACAGGGATCTCAGTGTCTTTAGTACATTGCTCATCCTCTTTTCAATGTAATATTTAATTTAAAAAAATGATTAAAAGTACCCCTAAGAAGTTAAAAAAGAAAATCCTTGCAGACACTGGCCTGTGGTGATTTTTCTTTCTCCTGATTAGTATTAATGATTCACTCTTCTAAGACTCCTTCTGTGGCCAAGGTATCAGGCAGCCCATCTAACGTTTAGATCAGCTGGTCTGTTTGTTTGTAGAGTAGGCTTGAGCCCACAAATGTCCCTCCATATGCCACCACTAATCTTTTTGTAATTTCTCCAGAAACTTAGATGTGTGGAAATTTATATTGAATTGATAATGGTAAAGTGATACTTCATTTGAGATACATAAAAGAATCATGAAGGCTGTTTTATTCAGAGGGCTTTTCACATTGCCCCATTACTGGAAAAATAGAAAGTAAAGTACTTCCGATATATACTTTGTTTCTATCAAACGATAAAAAGCCAGTTTTAAACAATTGATTCAGATACCTTTAGAATAATTTTTAGCCGGTATGTAATTTTAGATGATCTTACAATACAGAACAAAAAATATGGGGCTTAAATAGACCAGTTGATTTATATATTTATTTGCTGTCATCTTTAGTCTTGAAGTAAGACAGTTATTTAAAGTAATAATTGAATTTGTATTTTAACAGGCGAACATTTCCCCAACGTGATTTGTTTTATATTAAATAAAGGTCACTTCATTCATTCCAGCATTCAGCCAACAGATCGACTATGTTAGGAAGGGGAATTGCAAAGACGTGTATTATGTGTGCCCTTTAGGAGAATCACAATTTAGTGACCCTAAATTTCTAACAGACAGGAGAGTGAAATTATTTAGTGCACCATTGCTCTAGCCACTAAAGAAAATGAAACAGAAAATGAACCAGAAGAATGGATGCTTGTGGTCCGGAAAAATTCAGAACCACAGAGGCAGCATCTCACTGTAGTTAGCGTCTAAGTGAGCATGTCTTTGACCAAACAGGCTTATTCACACTTTCTCAGTACTGCCCACATCTTCAGTGCTGCTTGCTGTTGCTTAACAACAAGAACAACAACTAGGATGACAGCAGCCACAACAGGATTTGCAGGTTTTAGAGAAAAGGGAAGGTACTTTGTCCTCCCCAAAGTAATAATGTTTAGAAAAACAAAAAGCTTTGAGGTGTGTTTGAGCAAGTCGGCTTAACTCCTTAACTTTTTATATGGACGTGTTGGGCATTCTTCATTGGCTTGTTATGGTTTTCTTTTGCTACCCAGAATGTAGCCATGCAAATTGGATCAATGTGAACTTTGTTCTTTTAGAGGCTAAATAATGCACACCGTAGTTTTGGTTTTAATTGTACCGCTCTAATATCAAACAGCGTGATTATTATGCACACATACAAGTTATATTAGTTAATTGGTGATTTCAACAGGTTCAGAATTTTTTAGAAAATCATTTTCAAGTGCCTTCAGGATTTAATTGACATTAATTGAGAATTAATTCTAGAATAATATATAGAAATTTGAACTAAGATCAATGGATGTCTACATTAGATATGTTATGTGGATCTATAGTGAGTTGTAGTTTATCAGACGGTCTAATTCTAACCAAGTAGTTATAGTAGCCACTAAATAGTATGGCATATAAATACAAGCATTCAGTGTTTAATATTCAGGGCTGTGTTTTTCACTGGATGCTAACTGCAAGTTGAAAACACACTAATAAACCCTTAGGATAGTTCATTCATTTCCAGAAGAGCATAGATTAGCATGGACAACTTAAAGTCATTTAAAAATATGTGTGCATGTGTGTCGTGCATGTATGTATATGTATGTTATATAAGGTAAATTTCTTAGTGAACACTTTGGAAAAAATTATATACAACCCAATTTACTAAAGTAGTTTTAATTATTTTGTTTAAGGCACTTTCCTTTTCAAATGAAGTAGGAAATCAATACTTAAGCATGTCACCAGAGTAGATATTGCCGTAAAGATGGCACATTGTGAAGAGAATAGAGAATATCAATGCTATTAATTCTAACATTGTAAAATAATCAAAATTTAATTTTTAAAAATATTTTTAAATATGCATCATTCGCTATTTGGTCCTACCAGGCATCTGTAAGGGCACAACCAACTAAGTCTGTCAAATTTAAAAAAAATCAGAATTTAAAAAACAGCACTATATACATAGCTTCATAATATGCACCTATTTTTAAGGAAAATGAGATTGGTAAGGAAAATCATAGTGTTGAAAAGACAATAGATTTGTAACAAGATGGACATTAATGACTTATTTAAAGGACTTAGGGAAATCTCTTTAGAAATATATTGAAATGAAATGTTAGATTAAAAATATTTTCAATAAATTATTAGAAACAAATTAAAACCTTAGGAGAATTCAAAAAGAAAGAGACTTGTTCCATTCCCATCAGTAGGACAGAAATGATAAAATAGCATGTGCTTAAGATATGTAAACTAAGTAAATGCGAGTAACATTTTTAAGATTCAGCTCCAAATGGAAATAAAAAGAACACATCACAATAAATGCTTTCCATGTGGAATAAGTGAATACATAGTAAAATGCAGAAGCCATAGGACATTCTATGACATGAAATATAGAAAAACAAATAATAATGCAATTTTTAAGGTTGCCATGCTTTTCCTCCTTTGGGGGGGTGGTATAAATTTTCATTTTATGCTTTTATTTTTAAATCAATTCATAGAAACAAATGAAAACTGAAACTATTCCTGAAGAGATGCCACCTAATATCCAGTTAAGTGGATCCATCAGATATTCTTTATTCAGTTAATGAAGTTTCATTTTCTGTCTGGCTCTACTCAGCTATAATAGTGAGATCCCCTCGGTGACTTGGGTGTCAAGATGCTGTTACTTGTCACACTGCCTTCTGGACAGTAATCGAGACTTATAGAGATTGCTCCCGATAAAAACTTGTTACCTGACCCTGATGGATGAGATGCCTAAAATTTGAGTCCCTTCCAATTCTGAGTATCCTCCTAATGTGCATCATCAATCTTATTTTTTTTTTTTTTTTGCTAACATATTTTCGTATCCCTTAAATCTTTCTGAGAGCTTAATTAGCATTTATCTTCATTTTGGGTTTGTCTTTTATGAAAAATATGTCCATTTTTCATATGCCTTGAAACATAAAAAAGAAAGTAATTAAAAACAAAGGTAGCATGTTCAGTGTTTTGTGAGTCGTTTTGTGGCATTTGGAAGTTTTTAATTGATTGGCTTTTGGATTGGCATGTAGGGACCTCAGTGGTACAAGTGACAGCAACAGATGCCGATGACCCTACGTATGGTAACAGTGCCCGAGTGGTCTACAGCATCCTACAAGGACAGCCGTACTTTTCAGTGGAGCCAAAGACAGGTAAGCATTGAAATGTGACTCTTCTTGTAATGTCATCATATATGTCTTGGCACAGAGTTAATATTAGTTATTTTTATTCGATGCAGTTGGTACTGATAACAGATACTCCATTGCTACTGTGCTTCTCTCAATATGTGAACTGTGCTAATAAACAGTATATGTTTATCGTGGCATTAGCATCTTCAAAGAGTAATTTATTACGTTTATCAGAATTTCTACCAAAATTAAAGTATTATGTATTAAAAAAGTATTTCAGCTGCTACCTCCTGACTGTATAAGAAAATATTATTTACATCGTTTTCTTTTTGTCTTGCTTTAACTAATTCACACAGGAATCACACACAGTTAAATTTAAATTTCAAGCAAAAACCTCCCTGCCATGCAGTAGGATAGGTAGTAGGTTCAGCTTATCCTTTCAGAGTCTGGTTTATTCAGGAGAATTAGTTTAAACATAACAATTAGGATGATCTGCTAAATAAAAAACTAAATTAAATGATTTTCTTTTAATTTTAGAAGAAAAAAACATATTTTCTAAGAGTTGCATGACTGCCTGAATAGAACATGTGGTTGGTCGGCTAGATGTTCTGTTTTGATTTTAAGCTGAAATAGTTTACAGTAAGTAAGACTCTAATTTAGAGCACTGGTAACATGATTATAAAATAACATTTTATCTATTCTGCTTTTCTGGCTCTGGGTGGAGGGAGGAGGGCGAGTGTGGAGATGAGTGGTTTGTGCCACTGGTTTTCTTCACCATGAAATCCAAATCTCTCCATATTGTAACAATTTTGTCTTGATCGTGAAGAAAATTATTCTTCAAACAGCCAAGTTTATGATTATTGGATAGTACGTATGACCTGAAATGATCATTTTAATGATACTTAGACTGTTTTCCACATAAATGGCAATTTTAATTCATTTTCAAATCACTGTGGAGGATAAATACTTTAAGTGTCTTTTGAAAATGCTAGTTGTAATGTGCATGAATGGAGAAATAAATTCAATCCTAGCTCACCATTAGAGTTTTTACAGAGATATATTTGCATATTTTATACCAATATAGTGGTAGAGTCTGGAAGACACCTGGAAAGTCTAACAGAGAAGAAACAGTTCTGATTAAGCAAGTATTGAAGGAGAAGTAAACAAAAGCATTTGATTTATGATATGAATCCTATGAATGTAGAATGTGTGCTTGTGGTTGATTTAATGATAGATCTGAGAAGCCTAAATTCAAACACCCACTCATGCCCTTATAAATCTACTCTCTACAGCCTACAGACATTGACAAGTTTCTGACAATTTGCTCGCAAATTATACACTCCTGCATTATATAACCTGTCCAGAAATAGCATGCACTAATCCCTAGGGTTAAATATTTTGCTGGTACTAATGATTGGCTTGTGATTTCAGCTTTGTGGTAAGGTGATCGTTTTTTCTTAAAATCCTGTGGAAGTACAGCCTCTGATTGAGCAAGTGGACAATAGTCTATGTCATGGGATCACATTATTAGTACTTCAAATTAATTCTAATTTCAGAATCTCAAGGATTGTGTATTGTAGGAGATGAAGAGATTAGTTTAATTTTGTTTTGTTTAGCGTTTTTCATATTGTACTTATGGTAATCATTGGGACTTCTCTTTGTAGAGCCATTAGTGCAGAGATATCCTGGGAATTTTTGTCTTCTGCTAATTTATAATATGGATAGTGTATTATTTGCAAAACAAATCTATTTTTTCATAAAAATGGGAAGTTTTCAACCCTTAAGGGCATGGATATCTGTGAGTCAAGTTTGATTTAGTCTTCATAGTTGGTGTCAGTCTGATTTTTATCTATGTGAGAAATAACATGAATTTCTAAACCTTTAAATCTAAGAGTTTTTAAAAAGAAAGTAAAATTTTTGATAGGAAAAATACTGAAAATATGCTAAATCAAGATTTTGTAAAAATGGTCACAGAGAATCACTGTTAGGTGCATTTCTGTAAGTATAACTTCTGATTTTTTTCCTAATATTAATAATATCTATTACCCTTTATTAATTACACACCATAAACGTAGCATGACTACAACCTCCAGTCACATATTATACCTGTAACACTACATTACAGCCCAGATGACCAGGGGGTAACTGTATGTTCCGTCTTTATTTCTCCGTCTGTAAGACAAGAATGTGAGTAGCTGCAAAAGCCAATGCTAACAGTTTGCCCTAAGAAACAAACAGAAAGACACTAGAAGCACGATGAGGCAACATTAAAAGGACTGCAGAGATGTCCATCACCTATCTCCATAATGACCACAAACTGCTGGGAGGCTGGTGGTTGGTTATTCTAAGGTGTTCTTCTACTCTGTAACCTGCAAGCAAATAGACCCCATGTTTCAGTCTATTTGATATATGGCAGGACTGGCTACATAATTTGCAGTTCAGAATGGAAATGCAGGGCCTGTCTTCTAAAATTAGTAGGACTTCAAAATATTATCAACAGAGCGAGAAACCAAGCATGGGACCCACAACCCCTGCACAGGTCACGTGGCTATGAAGCTGGCCCTGAAAAATGGATTGAATGATAAAACACCACTTGTCATTTGGAAGTTTCTTCTTAACATAAGAGGTGTGACTACACAATACCTGCATCATATATTACATACCCACTTGTTACACCATAATTTTATGTAAGTAATATAGTCCTAAAAAAGCCCCCCCCCCCCCGCCAAATATGCCCTTCAAATGCATTCCATTCTGTGGAGTGGCTCATGATGTGGAGGACCTCATTCCTGTCAGGCTTGCTGAGGATGTCCTCTCAGAGATTACAAGAGTCCCTTCCTCAGAGACTCTTCATTTGATGCCAACTCTGAAATTCTTTAGTGTTCTAGAAGCTTCCATGTTTGCTCTCATTGGTTCTCCTCTGACTTCTATGGTTCTATTATATGCTTCACTTACAGGGAGACAAACCAAATATAAACACAGCTTAGATGTCAAATTTAGAAAGAAATATAAACGAATAAGAGATTCACCGTGTACATCTGATGTGTCTCAGGTCCACATGGCATGAAGCACCATAGCCCTGTGTCACCTGGGTCATGTGGTTGCCTGGACCCCTAGATCAGTCCAAGACCTGCGTGTATAGATGCCAGACCTCAAGGATTGTTTGGATCTCTAAACTGGGGTGGATTTCAGAACCAGCTCTTATCTATTACATTTAGTACATATATACATTCTTAAGAAGTTCCATGGTAAAAAAAAAACATATGCTTTAAAAAATTCATAAATGGCTCTTAGGAAATTATAGAATCATCTGAAAATTTACTGCCAGACTGAAAACCAGACAGTTGTTGAGCAGTAGTGATGATAAATTAATGTTTCATATACACAGTATTTTTTGTGACCATGGATTATACATAAATGGAAAGTTCTGGGTTATTGGGTCAGATGATACATCTATAGAAAAATTATTATTCAGGAAGCTTAAAATCTTAGCTAATCTCTTTTTTAAAGGGCTACTGGAAATATTATTCTCATCATAAGTGGCTTAAAATCACTGATACTGAAATTAAATAATGTTGTTGTCTTCCATGAAAATCTCACAGAATTGTAGAGATCTGCTAGACAAAACTGGCCTTTACTACTTCAGAGATGTAGCATTAGCACTTTCCTATATGTGTGTTTCTCCTTAATATATAGCAAAGTGCAAATCAGATCCAGTGCATGAGAACTCTTTCCCAAATGTAGACAGTTTACTTAAAACTAAAGAGCTAGCAAAAGTCATGGGGCTGGAAATCTATTATCTTTGAATGTCCTTATTTAAATTCATTTCTCTCCCAATTATTCCATTCTTGTCAAAAATATGTTTAATATTTGAGGTATTTGGAAATTACCTTTGCCACCTGGTTACTTTGCAAACTTTGTGATGATTTTTACTTTGGAAAAGTGCTATTTATAGGATCATTTATAAAGAAACAATTAGAAGTGTGAAAAATAAATGAGTAACTTTGACTACCAGACTTCTTTCTTAATAATGTTATATTTCCTTGAAAAAATAATGCCACCGAGCAAAACCATGAGAGGATGAGGCTGCCATGTTTTCCTTGCTGATTCGTTGAGATATTAAGGCCTCTCTCCATCATTATGAAGGTGCAAGGATGAAAGCTCACTTGTACCTATTGATATCGGAAGGAAAAATAAGAGATGCACCGACGTTAAAAAAAAAAAGAAAAGAAAAGAAACTGAATGAATAGGAAATGATTCTAAACATAACTCATTAATATTTTGTCATCTAATGATACACCTAATGATCAAATAGTCGAGAGCCAATCCTCAATTTATTTAAAAAAAAAAATAGTTACAAATAAATAAAGGATGATTAACATCTGAAACAAAAGAAAGGAAAAAGACGGAGAGATGTAAGTCCTAGAACTCTTAGACAAAGACATTTTTTGCTCAGTAGCATTATTACCGAGATCAGCAGTCATTGTATTATAGAGTTAACAGAAGTATTGAAGAACAAATATGAAATACACATGGAAACATTATGACACTAAGAAGAATAGGTAGTAGACACTGATCAACCAAGCCAGTCCAGCATGTGACTTTCTTATGATTTTCACGTTTCTTTGATAGTTCACATAGTAACTGTAAGCAATGTGTAGATAACCAAAAGAATTCAGGGAAGGAGTTACTTCAACCCCTGTATTTGCTGTGCTTGTAGCAACACTGCCCGATAAGAAGAAGTGGCCAACATTTAAAAACAACGCAAAACTGTCCAACTTAAAGAAGCGTAACTTAAACGCTTAAAATACTGACGTGTTTGATGTGTATATATGTGTGGGTGTGTTTGTGTTTGATGGCTAGTGCTCAGACTAAACAAAAATATGGTTACATAGGACAGAATGAGTGTTGTTTAACTTGGAATCGTGGGAACTAATAACAAATTGCTTAAATTTTTTCTGTGCTATTGAAAATCTTTTATCATCTGTTTCCCACCCCTAGAATAGTTACCAAACTGTAGAATATTACGAAATATAGAGCAGGCCTTGTATAGTTTCCCCTAGCCTATGCTTGTTGCTGAAACATATACTATAAATAAAATACAACACATATTATATATAACATATAGCACACCATTATGACGTGCACATCGAATAATCAGCCTTTAAACAATTTAAATTGGAAGTTTTTAAAATTTTAAATCTGGAGGATATAACATTTTTATGCTAAACATGAGGGACGAAAGAAACTTCATCCCGAATTAAACAATTATTTGCAATTATTTTATTGCTGAAGAACCATCCTCTATCAAACAACCCGGTTTTGCTGTTGTTTTGCTACTGAAAAGTCCATAATAGCAGAGTTTCTCATCCTCAGATCTGAGTCAATGAGGATTTAAATCCTGACTTCCCCATAAAAAGTAGAATCTGTTTAATAACATAGATTAGACATCTTTCAAGCTATGTTCCTAGCATGGATAGGTAAGACATAGTTTTTGTTGGAAAAGATGAAATTGCAAGAAATTAATTAAATAGGATTTTGAACTCCTTATATTTAATTAGTAAAGATGACCTCATATTGCTAGTTTCAAGGTCTATATAGATCAATATTAAATACATTTTTATTTGATATCACCTCTATGTTCATATACTAAGTATATTAGGTGTATGTATCATTTTATTATTTACATATAATGTTAAACTAAATTTCCTCCCATAATTAAATGTTATTGCCTAATATACTTAGGCAGTAATTAAATAGTTATAAAACAATTAATTTACTGTACCAATGATTATTGTGTCAAGTTTCCCCACCGAGCAAAATGAAACTCCGAAATCAATTTCTCATACATCTGAAACCTTAAGGGTGATCAATATTCAATGCAGTTGATTAGAAACAAACAACAACAAAACACATGAATGTTTTCAGTGTTGCTGGTTTATATTAACATAGTCATTCTCATCTTTAGTACTTTTTCTCAAATCTTTTGATACAGCATAAGATCATCCTACATCATAACCACATCCACAACCATAGTCATAGTTTAAAATGGTGTTTTTCTTATTAAGCATGAATCACTCTCATTTTTTGCTTTGTAGACTATTTCAGCCATTTTTCTCAAAGAGAGGTAATAGGAACCATAACTGAAAGGTTATAGTGATTTCACATCACCTGGGAATTAAGTGGTTAGAGAGGGTGAAAGAGAAGAAAAGGAAAGTCTCATTATAATGTACCTGCACAGGTTACTGCCCATTATTTCAGATGAGGACTTCATGTTATTTATTTATAAGTTGTTATCTTGAAACCATATTTTCATAAAACCAAAAGATAATCCTCTCTATCCAATATCGAGAAGCCCTGCTTTTCCATTGTTACAGCACTCTCTGTGTTTTGTAATATTGTATATAACAATTATGTCCCTTTGGTCTTTAATAGGCGGTAAGATTATTTAAAATAAAACAACAAAAGGCAACAACTGAGGAGTGACTTGCTACCTATATCAGTGTTCTTCGCTAGTATAAATGCAATGATTCATGATGCGTTTTACTGGGATTTGAAATTTTACAGGAGTCATCAAGACCGCCCTTCCAAACATGGATAGAGAGGCTAAAGACCAGTATTTGCTTGTTATTCAGGCAAAGGATATGGTTGGTCAAAATGGAGGACTCTCAGGAACTACGTCAGTCACCGTGACCCTAACTGATGTCAATGATAACCCACCTCGCTTTCCTCGAAGTAAGCTATTTTGTTAAATACTCCAAGTGCCCTAACTTTCCTTGCCAGTCTATAAAATGTCTTTTAAAAAGGAATCTTTCCAAACACTTCTCAAACAATCTTACTACATTCTCTCACAATTTTGTTTTATGAGGGGCATGATTTTAATTCAGAAATGTGGAATATTGGGGCATCTGGGTGGCTTAGTCATTAAGCGTCTGCCTTCGGCGCAGGTCATGATCTCAAGGTCCTGGGATTGAGCCCCACGTTGGGCTCCCTGCTCGGTAGGAAGCCTGCTTCTCCCTCTCCCACTCCCTCTGCCTGTGTCCCCTCTCTCGCTGTGTCTCTCTCTGTCAAATAAATAAATAATATCTTTAAAAAAACAAAAAAGAAATGTGGAATATAAAGAGTATTGAAAATGAAAAGAGGCAATCATATCTTTGTATTACTTCTGTGTTCAATATAATATGGTTATTCTTCGGTTCATATTTTTAATACCAGACAGTTATTAAGTTCATTTATATATTCATCTTTTCATTCTAAGATATTCTTTATGCACTTTCTGTAAGTTACAAGGTTGTTGCCGATTATAACATTCAGATAAATTTCATGCATTCTATACACTAAAAGTATTGATTTATTTTTAAATATAAAAATAGAAGAGCACTAAACTTTTTCATTTTTTACTCCACACTTTTTTTTTTACCCACTTCATGCACATTAAACATTCCTTTAGCAGTTCTACCATCTCTTTCTTGTGCAAACATTCAGTGTTTCAAAAGAAGTCAATTCAAAGAACCAGAAAACCACATGCCCTCAATTTAGTTTCTATGACCAGAGTGGCTTTTGACTTAGCCAAGAAAAAGGGGGGAAAAATTCTAGGTAGAAATGTCTTGATTATAGAAAAGCATTTCATCTCACTCTCTTTTAGTTGTTTTTTTTCTTTTTTTCTTTTGTAAGTGTATGTGGTATTTCTTTACAACGGTCAGGAAAATAAGGAAATTGTATAGACTATGATGTCTCTAAAATGTTTGTTTGATAGACATGAGTAATGAAGCTCCCTTACAAAAACAGATCTTAGAAGCAAACAATGTCAAGGAAGCTTTCTCTGCGAACACGAAAGACACTGTGTTTTCCTGCAAATACTTTGTCTTTGGATGTTTCATTTTTATTTTACGTATTTTAAATATATAATATTATATGATATTGTTATACAACAGACATTTTAATACCTCCTAACAAAAATAAAGTGAAATTACTCTAAGCTTAGCATTCATAAAAATTGAACTCATCCTTGGGGTGCCTGGATGGCTCAGTGGGTTAAACCTCTGCCTTCAGCTTGGGTCATGATCCCAGGGTCCTGGGATCGAGCCCGGCATCGGGGGTCTCTGCTCAGCAGGGAGCCTGCTTCCCCTTCTCTCTGCCTGCCTTTCTGCCTACTTGTGGTCTCTCTCTCTCTGTCAAATAAATAAATAAAATCTTTAAAAAAAAAAATGAACTCATCCTTAATTGTGTCCTCGATAGCTTATAATGGGAAAGGAGAGGAAGGTTGTAGAATAAGCAAAATAATAACGTAATTATATTGGGCTCATAATAAAATTAACTATTTTTCTTTAAACCTAGAGTGGTCAGCATTGATACTTAGAATTTTTGTCATTTCAGTTGTCATTATTTGATAAGATACAGTACAAGTTTTCTAGCTTATTAGATACTCTCCTACTTACTAAAGTGAGGGAAGCCAACGATACGTCATTAGGTTTTTCAGTTTTGCTGGGATTTTCTCTACCATGTGTAGTTAATATTCTATCCTTAAAATTTCTGGATTTTACTAAGGATGCTTCTGGATGTATGAAAGGGGTCACTCAAAAATCATCAGCATATCTTGTCATTATTTTTTTTTTTATTCAGTGCCTGTTTACAAAATTTAGAAAATTGCTAACAGTAATCATTCTGAGCTGAAAATGTGGTCCCTTCGTATGGATACATTTTCCTTCTTCAGTTCCTTCGAAGAGAATCTTTTCTCTTCATAAGATAGTGAAAATACACTGCATTTAACAACCTGAAGGGAATGGAATAGGTGGAGGAAGCAGAAAAAAAAAAGAGATTAGAGAAAAATGGTTCTGTGAAGTTTTCTGGTTTCAAAGGGATGATTCATGGTCATCTGCTTTCCAAACTTTTTTTTTCTCCTTACTTGCAGGATGGTGAAGAGGAATTTTTACAACAGAAAGTTAGAATGCTTTTCTTTCTATCTTGCTTTTCTTTCCTCTGTACAAATAATATCACCTCTGCTCTGTGTCATTGTGTCCCAAATCAGTTCCACATACAACCCACAGAGATAACTCTTATTCCTGATAAATTTATGAGCTAAAACAAGGCTAATGTGGTCTTTCATCAGTGTCCTTGTCCAGTTGTCTGAAACCTTCGTAGTAAAAGACACTGTTATATAAATCCTAACAATAAGTAATCAGAACTATTTACTCTTCAATTGCTCCTATGAAGCCTAAGCTACACTGTTTTTATTTTTTAATATTTATATTAATTATATTTTAATTATTTAGATTCAATGGTTACATACTAATCTTATGTATAACTATGTTAAATTTATTTTATTATTAAAAATAGCTTATTTCTCACCCCAAGAAATACAGGAATGGAGACTCTTATCATGCCTTCCTCAGGCTGTTTCTGCTGTCACGTATTAATTATTATTAGATCATCGCCAAGAAATTTCTTGAATCTATATGAAACTTGTTCTTTATCTCATATTGCCTTAGCATCTTTTTTAGGCAAATACAAAAACAAATTAAGCAAAGATGATGCAAAACAGCCACATAGTTAAGTATTTGTTGGTTAGCGTTTGTGTAGTTTGTTCACTTCTTGATGTGAATTTCACAGGATCTTACCAGTATAACGTCCCAGAGTCCTTGCCAGTGGCCTCCGTTGTGGCCAGGATCAAAGCGGCTGATGCAGATATAGGAGCTAATGCTGAAATGGAATACAAAATTGTGGATGGTGACGGACTGGGGATTTTCAAGATTTCTGTTGACAAAGACACGCAGGAAGGCATCATTACTATACAGAAGGTAATATTTCCTTTATTTTTATGTTCTGTGAGGATAACACCATAGCGCATACTAAGAAGCCATGTTTGCTTTGATAGAAGAATGTATTAGACAAAATAAATGACCATGTGGAACTATTATTATTTTAACTTTAGGAAGAAAAGCTACGTGTTTATTTTTAGGTGTCAGGATCATAGAGAATCTTGAATGACATTTGTAATCATGCCCTAACTAGTCTGTTCTGAGTAATCCCACAGCCCTTAATCTGTAGTGCTAAGACAGTAAGGCGCACTGGCAAATGTACTGTTTTAAATGACTTACGTGGAGAGGTGAGTATATTTCTTTGTTGACTATTCCAGGCATGAAATCCCTAAAATCAACTAAAAGTCTTTGTTAGCAAACTAGACGAACACTCCATATATGTGAAAGCAGTGCAAAGTTGGAAATAGAAACCAAAATGTTGAAGACTTGCTACATTATCAATTATTCCTTTTTACAGTTTATACTAATTGAAGTGTTTGAAGAATTCATACGGAGCATGAAAAGTTGTGAAGCTTATCATAATCCTCTAAATATAAGTGCAAAGGAGAGAGAAAATCCCTATAATCCGAACTAAAGACTCTGTCATGGTATATTTAAATTAGCTCCCAACACTAATTAGATATGGGGGAAAATGAGCTATTTATTCCTTCTGCTTTGTATAGACATGATCTTTGACAAATGTTAAATTAAAAAAAAAAGAATTATTGCAGACTGTAGTCTTACTTTCTCAACTATTTGAAATACTAAAACTTAAAATGTGTGAAAATCCCCACCCCCTGAATAATGGAATATTATGCCAGTCTCACAATCCAGGTGTATAGCTCTGTAATTAACACTCCTCAATAATTAACACATGTCAATAAAGAAAGTTATATTTTAGTTGTTACAGGAAAACATATGTTTGATTTTAGGCCAATGGGCAAAACATTTCTGCAATTATTTCCAGTGGACAGCTGCTATTTTAGCTCAGCTGGTGACAATCTGTGTAAAAAAGTTTTAATAACTAGGATAGGCCAACTGTTGGCAAAATGTTTTGTTTTGTTGTCTAAAATAAAAGGAATGCAATAAGGTACAATGTTGCTCACAGATTTCAAAGATTCATCTGGAATCAATCTGTTCATATTCCAGAATTGTAAATATATATTGAAATTATTTTTATTGAACACATACATTTCATGTATTATAAAGAGCATAAAGGATGGAGAAACATATACACAGATACATATATTTGATATATTTAGTTCAGCAATAAAATTTATCTTCAATTTCTTAATATTTTTTAACATTTTAGGGAATTGTTAATTCTGGTCACAAATAGCACACCTTTTTTTTTTTAAGGTTAAAGCTTTATAGTCATTTCTAGCTTCTCGCTCCTCCTTGATCCATAATAGCTCTTGGCTGTATATTTTTTCTGTTCTCTTTAGCATTATCCTAAGGTTGGTTATCATTACTCACTCCAAAACTGTTTTAATAGCTCCTGAGTTCACAACCTGTTTCTAGCTTCTCAAATCCACCCTTTTTTTAAATTGCTGTTCAAAATTAAAAAATACTTTATTAGTCCAACTAGATTGAAAGCGACCTACCTTATACTAAGATAATAAGAGAGAGGGATACAACAAATTGAAATGAAGCAGTAAAATCATCATTAATAAGGTTATATGCTTAGAAATTCCAAAAGAATTCACTGAAGGATTGTTAGAATTAGCAAGAGTTTTCAATAATAATGGCTACAAAAGTAATCTAAAAATCAGTAGCTTCACTGTGGCTCGAAAGAACTGTTGTATGAACTTTCGTCTTCAATCCAAGGACAGCGGCTTCTCCTCATGAAAGATAGAATGTCCATACTTGGCCCACTACCCCTAAAACCCTCCATCTTAAAGCAGTGTAGTTCGCTAGCCTCATAAGGGCAGCCTTTAACCCCAAATCCAAGTGTTTTTCCATCATGAAGCCGACAGGATCCTGAGTCTCTATTTCAGAAGGGTGCTTTTGCTTAACTTTCTTTTTTTTTAAATTTAATTAGTCACCTTATAAAGTGTTTTGTTTTTTGTTTTTTGGGGTTTTTTTTCAGAATGAAGGTCTATCCTTAAGATTTTCTGATTCCCTCTGTCAGAACTAATAACTGCATATAGTCCTCAAGGACAGGGTTTTGATTTTTGGTTTTATTTATCACGATTTCAGTGAAATGGGGTTCTGTATTTCATTCCAGGTAAAATGTTTCCAGAAGCTTCTCACAGCGAGTGGAGTCAGCAAAAACATGTATGAGTCCCATAAATTCAGTGTTCTTTCTGTACTAGGGAATAGTGGAATCACCTATGAAATCCAAAATGGATTTCTGAATCTGAGTAACAAGGGCATTCCTACTAAAACCAAGAAATTCTGAAGGAAAACAAATGAAGCATTCTTCCATTGTTCTTAGAATATTTTTAAATTTTCATTTAAATATACAGTGGAATGCTATGGGCAGTCCAAAAAAATGGCCCATTTTTTGATGGGTTTTCTAGTCTCTCCTAACTCTAGGAAAACATTTACAACCAGGCACTGCTAGGATGTTGACATATGTATTGGTTCTGATGTTGTGAATGTCTCTAAATATTATTTCACATGTGGATAACAGAGTTCCGCTGCTTATTTATATCTTCATTTCTCTTGAAAATAGAGTATTTTGTACCTGTGGACCATGCTTAATAATCATGTGAACTTATTTTCTCCCTACTCTATAGTATAATAAAACTTTAGCTCATTGCTTTGTCATAAACAATGCACTGTCATGGTTATAATGAGATTTGTTCCAGTTTGAGCAAACTGTTCATATTTTGAAACATTTACATATGTTATACTTTGCATAGAGTGAACTTCAGAGAGAGAACAAGAACACAATCTTTTTTAAAGATATGTTAGAAAAAGAAAAATTAGTACAGAATTGTGAAAGATAACCTTCACTTATGTTGTTATTGCTCCAATGTCTTATGTAGAAAATGTTTATAAATATGACTAAATAGAATCCCGAAGGCTGAAGGTTTTTGTAGCTATTATCACAGAATTATAAACATGATTTTATAGTTTAAATACCGTTTCAAATTATGATGACAATACGGTGTTTCACAGTTAAAGCTGTTGCTTTGGCCATTTATGAATGATTTAATGATAACTTCTACAACCAGTTACATAGGGCTTCCAAATTCACAAAGTGTAAACATAAGTATTATCCCATGTGAGCGAAAACTTTCTTTCCACCTAGAATTTTTTCTGCTTATATTTCCACATCATAATTTATAATGTGTGAACTTTTGTTTCCTATTTTTCCTTTGAGAGATGACAATCTTTCCTCTAATGTACTTCAGTTTTCAATATAAGACCTCAGTAGGGATTAAATATGGGATTTTGCTTTTATAAAATACACTACTATAGAGTTACAGTACAGTAAAAAAATGAACATTTTCAAGATGCATTTCCTGTGAAGGATAAGTACACGTTCATCTCTGGCATATGGAGAGTGTTTGGAGGCTCACATTGTCACTGTCAAACAGCATATTTAAGCTTTTCCTGGCTGATTCTAGGCTATCTTCATAATCTCCTTATATTCATGCCTTTAAAAATTCTGAATGAAGCCAAAGCTATCAAATAATAGAACATTATTGTCGAAGTATTGATAAGGTGGCCCACATCCCTTCACTGTGCAGGAGGAAGAGTTAGAATATACAGGTTCCTTTCAGCCTTCAACTCTGCCATGAGGATTTCTAAACGCTGGGGTTTACTATCTTGTTATTGAAATGTGTCCTTTATCTACGACTTGCAATAATGAGGGGCTAATTCCCAGAGTCAAGTATGTATTTCAGCATTTTGTAAAATGCTACTGATGTGTGGTGGAGGTCTGTCAAACCGGCATTTCCAATTTATTTTTCTTCTTATCATTACATTTTTCTTCCAAAAATTTTATTCAATTAATCCTGGTGCTGTGGAGGCACATTTCTCAAAATGGAACAAAGATACTTCTCTCATTGGACTGTGAAAAGGCATAGATTTTGGATTATTTTATTTATTATTTTAGTTTTAAAGGCTGACTGTGATAAGATTAATACAGTAACTCGAATGTAGTTAACTTCTGGATTTCAGACTATATTTTCCAATTTATTCAACCCATTGTTACTGTGTATATTTTAGCAAATCCTTATAACACTTTATTATGCTCATGCATGCATATATATATAGGCTATCTGTTTATTAAAGTATAAACCTAGTGGTGTTTGAACAGCCAAGATTATAGATGCATTTAGGGGCTTAGAAAGGAAGTAAGAAATTGACACTCTTTGAAGGAAGTTGATAGTAATGTAAATGTCAACATGTGATAGTCTTAATCAAAGAGGCAAAGGCCATGTTCACTTACGAGTATTTTCTGTTTGCTTTGATGTTGACAGTTATCAGAGCAGTGTTCTCAGAATATGTGTATGTCAAAGACATTTTCCAGTGAGTCCATCACTTTTTTTTTCTTTTCGCTTAGTACAAGTCACAGATAATGTACAATTTTTTCCTTACTTCTTTTTTCCATGGCATCTTGTTTTCTAAATTAGTTTCAATGGGTAGGCTTCCAAGAAAGACATATTTAAGAAAAATATATTTAAGAAAGAGATACAAATTAATGATTGTATAAGAAAGTTAGAGAATTTAAGGACAAAACTTAATGTTTCTAGTATGAGTAACTGGATGAATAATTGTGTCTTTTCTTTAGAATGGGAGTGTGTAGATGATTAATATGATTTGGAATACATCTGAGGTGCCTATGATATCTGGGTAATGACATCTAGGAGGTCATGAATAAGGAATAGCAGCTCCAGGGAGAGGTCTAGAGTACAAACTTAGGTCTGGGAAGCATTACCATACGTATGACAATTAAAATTAAAGGAACACTCAAGAACATCACTAAAGCATGTATATAAAGTAAGGGAAAGGGGTGCCTGGCTTCCTCAGTCAGTGGAGCATGCAATTCATGATCTCATGGTCATGAGTTCAAGCCCCACATTGGGCATAGAGATTACTTAAGAAGCATAATAAAGTGAGGAGAAGAATGCTTTAGACATTAGTTGGTGAAACTGAAAATTTTAAGTTAGCAGGGCAGGGAAAGATTCAGAGAAGGGAAATTGTTTTATTCTTTTAGGACTGAGGTATTTTAAGAGAGTTTATAAAGAACTGATCAACAAAGCAAACTTAAAATATAAATATATTCAGATAAATAAAAGAAAAGGAACTGCATATATCATCAGTAGAGGAGGGAACTGATGGATCCTGGAAGCTATTAAGATAATAAATACAGGATATAAACCAATAAGGAAATGATTAGAAGAGTCAAGGGCCTAGAATTCAAAGAAATTCGCACATCTAAATATGACCTCTCTCTCGCTATTTCATTTGCTCATTTTGAGGCTATTTTGGTTCATTTTCACTGGATATGCTGCCATCACATATCAGAACCTAAAGCCACCAACTTTCATTCTGTTTCTCTCTATAGCCGTGTCAGCTCTTCATTGCTACTTAACAAATCACCCCCAAAATCGACTACTTTAAACAACACTATTTCTTTACATCAAGATTTTGTGAGTGAGCAATTTGGTGAGGGTTCAGCCAGCTGATTTTTCTCCTGGTCTTAGGTAGGCTTACACATGTATCGGTGATCAGCTCTGGTCAGCTCGCCGGCTCTGCCTCTGCAGAGGTAGCTGTCTATCTGCTGGGATAAGGGGGGCTACAAATGTGTCTATAGCATCCAGTTGCTAACTCGGGTTTCTTCCAAGAATGGCAAGAACAGAAGCTACAGGGTCTCTTGAAGCTGATATCCAGAATTGGCACATCTCTGCTGCCCCATTACATTCATCAAAGCAAGACAGGCCAGCCCAGGTTGAGAAGTGAGTGGAAAAAACACATGAAAAGAGGGGAGCTGTACAATATTGTGGATGCTAGGAAAGTAGAAAAAAAGATTGTGAGTCCCAGCTGTGCTCCGAAGAAACTAAAAAGTCTTCAGGTTACACATATATGAAATGGCAAGACAGAATCTCAGGTCAGCTGACTATACTATAGTCTTCTCTCCTGTTTCAGCATTATTCACAAAAATAATTATGTGGATCAAAATAAATTAATATTTGCTGCTGCTTGATAAAAGCTCCCAGGAAAATATAAGCTAAACTGCCTTTGGGTCAGAATCTGGATTCAGCCTGCTTGAAAATGTGTGAGACCTTCCCACAGCAAGTCACTGAGTCTAGTCAGTGGTGCATGCTGGGAAAGAGGGCCATCTGCTGAGCGGTTGTGTGAACCATGTTTTAGACACTGGGCAGGAATATAGTCATTTGTAAGGCCTGCTTTCTATTTTCTGCTTATGAAATAAAAAAAAGCCTACTGAATTCACAGTAGGAGGTTGTGGTACACAGAATCGTGTGCCCCCTCTCCCCCATCCCAAAGATATCCATGTGCTCATTTCTGGAATTTGTGAGTAGTTTACCTTACACGACAAAAGGAATTTTGCAGATGTGATAATGTTAAGGGGCTTGAGATGCGGAGATTATCATGGATTATCTCATTGGGCTCAGGGTAATCACAAGGTCCTTATATGAGGGATATGGGAAGATTCAGTCAGAAGAGAAGAGATGCGGTAACAGAACCAGAGGAAGATGGAAGAAGGGGCTGTGAGCCAGGAATCCATGTGGTTCCTGGAAGCTGGAATGATTCTTCCCTGAAACCTTGAGGAGGAACACAGCCCTGTCAGCACCTTGATTTAGACCTCTGAACTCCAAAATGGTGAAACAATAAATTGACCTTTTTTTAAGCCACTACATTTGTGGTGGTTTGCTACTGCAGCGGTAGGAAATTAATACAGAAGTCATAGTCGAACATTCCTGTGAGTGGAAGACCTAATCCAGACAACAGAACATAAAAGAGAAAGCCAGACATAATTAAATAGGTATGGATAAGAATCTGGGTAATTCCTGATGTAGGCATTCCATGCTCAAGTTGAAATAACATGTGATGGCAGTGGACCGTTCAGCGACGAGAGCCCTCAATTTCTCTCTCACCACTGCAGTATGGACTGCTTGTTTCCTACATCAGTTTTATATGGTTTATCCCACTTTCTTCCTTTGTCATCATCCTGAGATTCACTACTACTTTTTGTTTGTTTTAGATTATTGGATTCATACTTCCAATTCAATCTTAGTCTGTGGGAACAAAGACACTGGGGCCACCCTGTGTGTTTATGAGCAAGGAACTCAATCTGTCCTTGGCTCAGTTTCCAGATTTGTCAGAAAGATCCGTTAAGAGCTATATTATCTTACAGTATTATCTTGTGAGAACCAATGAGTGTGAGCAGTTAATAAATTAATATTGTAAAACTCATAGAATGATAACCTATATATGGGCAGGACTATATAAATGTGCATTGTTAATGGGGAATACATGTAGCAGTTTATGGTTCTACCTCTTTATAGATAAGTTCAACTAAAAATCTGAAACCTATATGCATTTAGTTGATGGTCTTCAATTTTTTTTTTTTTTTTTAGTTAGAAACGGATAATTCAGTCTCAAGTCAGATGAGACAGAGGCCTGGCGAGTTAAAAGCTAGAGTGTGTATGGATAGGGGAGATAACAGCTTTACCTAAAGGAAAAGTAAATTTCCTTGTATCTTCATGACAGGAGGTAGTTTTACAACTTGGAACAAGGCTCAAGCTGAAGGTTGGCTTCTACCCTCCACAGCAGCTAACAGCTAGAGGCTCTATCTTCCTTGATGATGACATTTCAAAGAAATGACTCCCCATTCTTTTTTTTTTTTTAAAGATTTTATTTATTTATTTATTTGTCAGAGAGAGAGTGAGAGAGAGATCACAAGTAGGCAGAGAGGCAGGCAGAGGCAGAGGCAGAGGGCGAAGCAGGCTCCCCGCCGAGCAAGGAGCCCGATGTGGGACTCGATCCCAGCACCCTGGGATCATGACCTGAGTCGAAGGCAGCCGCTTAACCAACTGAGCCACCCAGGCGTCCCATGACTCCCCATTCTTGAGGACGACTTTCCTAGGCTGTAAAAATGGCAAGAAACTTTTTTTAAAAAATTGCATCTCAAAGGGACAGAGAATGAACTTACAATACATGCTTTCTATACTAACTGCTCTAAGAAATGGGAGGTCAGGAGCCAAGAGCAGGAAAAATTCTGTCTAAATTCAGGCAAGTGGAGGAAACATTAAGGCTTTCTCAGGCACAACACAGGGAAGGGAGAAAACAAAGGCAGTAGCATAGTTGCACATAATAAAGATATGTTTTGCTTTTGAAAAGTACTTGTGGGAATCACTTTAGAACTCTTATTGTATTTAAATGCACAAAATTATTCTTGCAGAGAGACCTTTTTCAAGGTTGTGTAGGTCACATTTAAGGTTCTGGACAGTAGATTTATTTAGAGTAAAATAATTGTAAAGGGAAAATTGTGATTGAGGGTTATTTTTGCATAGGTATGGCCTCATTTAAGCCCATTTACTTAGGGGGGAAAAGATGTGTATTGGTTTAATCAACAAGGAGGGAAGATATTGAAATCAACAGAATATGCTTTGACCCAAAAGACAGCTGGAATCTCTAGAAAAAGAAGTGTTTTTAAAAATGACAACAGTCTTAGTGCTTTTGTACAAAATCAACATTAAATATAAACACTAAATATAGAGTCAGGCACATGTGTGTATGTGCACGTTCTCTCTCTCTCTCTCTCTCTCTCTCATCAGCCCTTTTGGTACCATGCCATGGTTAGAAGAGTAGAATGAACAATTTCCAAAAGAAGAGTTTAACTTGGATCAATTCCTAAACATCAACACAAGCGTTGCCCAAAAGTGCAAGATCTAAAAGGAGGCCATTGAGCTTAATGAGAGCACATTTGGCTGGAGACCAGAAGCCAAGCGATATGGAGAAAGAAAAATGCAGTGCAGTGATTTTATTAAATGGATTCAAGACTATGTTTTAACTTAGGTTTTACTATTTAAAAGGCTAAAAATGGTAGGGGCAACTATGCAGACCCCACTATTAAAGATAGTTTTTGTTTGTTGTTTGTTTTTTAAATTCAAGCCAACATATTATAAACTGACTTTACTGAAGATGTAGGCCTAGGTGTCACAGGAGAAACATAGGGGAGGAAGGCATGGTTTTAACTTTCATTTGATTTGCTTACAATCTAGCAGGAAGTAATGGTACTAAGAATAATATAATAGTAACAAAGTGAGTATTTATACGGCAGTTACTCTGTGTCAATGTTCTAGGTGTTCTGAATTTAGGAATACCTTATAGCAAACCTATAATGTTGGTGAGGTGGGCAGTACCTAACTGTGATAATGCTATACAATGAGAGACCCTAATTGCTCTTGGAGCCTGCTTTTTATAGCAGGAAGGGAATGGGTGGTGGGTGGACATGCCCTTGAGTTCACATAGTGTGTCTTCCTCCTCTACACATGTGACTTTGGACTTTCGCTGGAACTCTGCCGTTTGGTTTTCACATCGATTAATAATACCAGCCTTGCATCTTTTTACGTGCATGTTAAAGATGTGTATAAAACTTCTTGTTTAGGGTTAGCTTTCCATTTAAAGAAGTTTTATTATTCGTCAGGTAAGGGGATTATGGGAACGTTAATAAAGAAGGTGATAGTCGGTCTCCATGAGATTTCAGTAAGACAAATGGAAGACAAAATTACGTGAAAGAAGGACCAGCAGCTGATATGAACTGGAAGACACAGAGTGTGATGCTTATAGTGAATAGTTCGTTTTAATTGCGCTAAAAGGGATGGGAGGAAGAAGGGTGAGCATCTAGTCTGGAAAAATAAGCTTATTATCTTGGGCTCCTTAGATCAGGGGTTGACAAACAACTGCCTGTTTTTGTACAGCTCAAGGACTATGGATGGTTTTATATTTTTAAATGATTGAGAAAAATGGAAGAAAGACGGATGTTGTGTAATATGTGAAAGTTACATAGAATTTATGTTTCATTGCCCGTACATGCAGCATTATTGGCACACGGCCACACTGATTCATTTACAGGTAACAGAGAATGTACAACCTGCAAAGCCTGATTACTTAGTATTATTTCCTTTCAGGAAAAGGTTGTTCACCCCTACCTTAGTTATAATGCTTAATTTTTAATTGTTTTATTTTAATTCCAGTATAGTTAACATAGCATTATATTAGTTTCAGGTGCACAATATAGTGATTCAACAGTTTTATGTATTATTCAGCGCTCATCAAAATAAGTGTCCTCTTCATCCCCTTCACCTATTTCACCTATCCCCCACCTCCCTCCCCTCTGCGAACCGTCAGTTTGTTCTCTGTAGTTTTTTCTTTTCTTTAATCCCGCCGTTCATCATCTCTGATGGCAAAAAATGTAAACAGCCCAATTCGTAGTCTAGGAAATAATATACCAAACAAGCTGCTTCTCTCTTTCAGTGTCTCTGACATACATGTCACTGGACAGATGAAAGCACACCTTCTACATGTCTCAGAATGGCTCTGTAGCATCACTGGCTTGGGTCTCATGAGTCCCATTTGAATCCAGGTTCCTATTCACTTTCCACATTGCTTGCTACTGTAGGCCACAGGATGAACAGTGTTTTGGCTTACTTTCCAGTTATATATAGTCTCTAGTGACATGTAGTTCCACTATTGGATTGAATCTATTTAGACATTACCTTTATCTTCTTCCTTTTACTTTGTGTTTCCTCAGTTGTTATTTTAACTCCTCCCCCCCCTCCCCCCCGCCCAAGTAAAACCCTGTTCATTAAATCTAACAGGTATGGAATGTATTGCTTAGATAGAAGTCAATAGGAAAGAGAAATAGGAATTAAAATTTTATTGCAAAAGCTTTCTCTTCAATGTGGTTAACAACCCTATCTATCACACCACACCCCTATTTGAAAACTAGATGTCTGGCTGATTCTGATTTGCTCTGAAAATCATTTTGTGTAGCAATTTCTTTTGTCTGTAATCTTGATTCATAGCCTTTCATATGAATTATTTTATTGCTCTATTTTCATAGTAGCTCTTAGGCAACCAATCATCATGCATGATACTGTGTTTCATTATGACTCAGTGGCATCCAGATGTCTATACCTCATGTTGCCTTTTAGACACATTAAAAAAAAAAGTTGCTATAAAATAATCGCATTCATTTGTGCAGTAAATTTTAAATTTTTCTTTCATATGCCAGTCAAACTTTTACTTGAATACAGAAATACTTGTTATCCCTTTTGATAGAGCTGAATGAATATCTTAAAAGTGGCTGTGGTTTTGAATTGATTTAAAAGGAGATGGTAAACAGGATTTTTAAGACACATTCTGTCATACACAGACACATACTATATAAAAGTAAGATTTCTCTTATTATTTGTCAGTTTTATAAGTAATATAAGAACAAAGTACACAGGTTACAATCCAAGCTACTTGGGAGTGTGTTTAGAGTAAGTGAATGCATTTAGGTAAATAATTTTTTTATTCTTAGCAATACCCAAATTAAATATTGGATTACATGTATGGGCACAACACAATGTTAATGCAGAGGTCAGCCTTCTTACAAGAGGCCTTGCATCACAATTACCCACTGAGCCTTCTAAAAATACGTATGGTTGTGCTTCATCCCGTATCTGCTGAATCCAAATCTTTGAAGGGGCCACACATGTGTCAGAAAACTCTCCTGGGAAGTTCTGATCCTCACATTTGGTTGAGAACCATTGGGCTGGAAGAAAATTTTAGGTAATAGACAAAAAAGGTAGCATCATCAAAACATCACTGAATTTGTTAATAAGGTGGTGTTTAGGGCACTGTGTACCACATGCCCCTGCATTTTCATATGAAAGCTCAGAAGGAATTAAAACTGCATTTTCCTGTAGCAATTCTAAGAAGTGTTTTGTGGTGAAGAAAACCAATATACCTGACTGTTCTTTCCCCCACCCCCTCCTTTTGGTTATCAGGATTCCCTAGGGCAAATGAATAGTTCAATTTTAAAGCTCTGTGTCCTGGATATCTGTGGTCTAGTTTTTTCTAATTCAACAAGAATTTATTGAGCCCCCTTCTATGTACTGAATTCATAATAGGCCCTGGGAATGCTAGTAATTAACAAAACAGTCTGGAGCTTACAATCTATTGGATGAGACAGATGTGAAGCCAGTAAAAATTTCAGTAAGTGCTCCCTGATCTAGATATTGTAAACCTATTTTTGAGTATTGATTTATATATTTTTCCCTCGGAATTAACCAGAGATGAGCCATAGAAACCTTTATGTAACATATATCTGCAAATACACATCTATATTTGTATATTTTATATGTACATGGGTTTCCGTATGTACATATTATGTTTTATATAAACGGTACATATATATACTGCTTGTCATATAGACATACATATAGTGTATATATACATACAGTGTGTCTATATATATATATATATATATATCCTATTTTCTTTTTATATGACTACATTATTTATTTTAGTCAGCATCACACCTTTGGGGATGGGTTGGAATATATGCATTCCCACATGTGTGCACACACCTGCCCATGCTCATGAGATGAGGTTGGATTCCAATTCTCAGCATTACATTTTAGCCCCTTTTCCCTAATACTTTTTTTGTTATGTAACCATTAGGTAAAAATTACAATTAAGTAAACCATGCTTTATATTTGGTAACATTTCGGTCCATTTCTTTACTTTTTTAAAAATATATTTTTGTTTTATCTGCTTGAATGTAAGGAATATTTGGGGATAGTTTTTCAGTGGTGAGACTGAGCTCGAAAGTCATAAAAATCTGTGACTCTGTATTTGAAAACAGAGAAAGCGTTTCTCTTTCTCTTCTCTCTCCTTGAGAAAGAGAGGCATTTTATTGTCACAAACAACTTCAGCATATTGTGTATATAAATTTTTTTTTCACAGATGGTGCTTTCCTAGGACAACATTTAATTGCCCTTACAACTTTTTAAAGCTACCAAATGGTTTAACTTGGGTCACTATTTTTGAGTAAAGTGTTGGCATGCTAATCATCTTGGAAAGTTGCAGAACTGAGGTTTTGGAATATAACTCTCAACTAGCAGACACAAACAGAGATACAGTGTATACTGGCAGAGGAATTGTGGAGAAAGAAACAATGGGTGCTTCAAGAATTGGCTCTGTTTTCAGACAGCACAACACTCAACATCACACCTATGCTGTGTGGCTGCCTTTGGAGCAGCTAACAGCTCAGGATTGTAATGGAGTCCCTGAAATCAATAAAGATGACCTTTTAAATGAGAAATCCAGTGGAAAGTTATATTTTTCTTTCTTTTTAATGTGCACCCCTGGATAGTGCAGTTAAATTACATGGTCGAAGGATATTATATTGATGTCCCTGTTGGAAAGAGTTTTCAGTCTTATCAGTTGTCTTTCAAATAATATTCTAAAGACTTGCATTTGCCCATGCAGTGCACGGCAGCAGAGTGGATTAAGTTAGCTCCAAAGCGCTTACCAAAGCTCATTGTCTATGAGCCAGAAAAGCAGCAAGGATTCTGATTGGCATTATTATATATTGTTTGTGAATGCTGATGGTGCATTTTCATGGCGGAGTCCTTTCTATGCTTATTGGCATTCATAAATGAAAAGGCTCTGCTTAGCTGACTATTTAATTGGTAATTTAATTTCCCTAATAACTTTCTTAACAGGACCTGGATTTTGAAGCCAAAACAAGTTACACACTCCGGATAGAAGCTGCAAACAAAGATGCCGACCCTCGCTTTCTAAGCCTGGGGCCATTCAGCGACACGACAACGGTGAAGATAATTGTGGAGGATGTGGATGAGCCCCCTGTGTTTTCCTCACCTTTGTACCCCATGGAGGTGTCGGAAGCTACCCAAGTTGGGAATATCATTGGCACTGTAGCAGCTCATGACCCAGATTCTTCCAACAGTCCTGTGAGGTAAAAGCTCATTGCTCTTCTTTCTGGCAGCACAATGTGCTTTATTCGCAACTCATGTTTCTATATTATGATGCTTTCGATTCATAGCAAATGAAGACCAGTTTTGTATATGTATTAAGCCATCGCAGCGGAAGTGAAACAGGATGAGAACAACTCGACATTTTACTAATTTAAAAATGTTTCACCTGATTATCCAAGGCCATTATTATGTAGCAATATTCTTAGGCATTCATTATCATCCACAAGCCATAGCTGATGTTCCTAGTGAACCAGATATCCTGAGCTTTCAAAGCAAACTGTGTTCAAAGATGAAGTGATGCATGTCCTAGTTGTAGGATACGGACATATATTAGAAAGCTAATTTTATAAACAAAATTAGCTATTTTATAAATTAGCTAGTTTATAAACAAACAATTCAAATTTATAAACAATAGTTAAAATGATTTTAAACAAATTGTTTTTTTTTACATATTAGTCTATTTGGATAGCGTATTTTTCTTAGTTTATTATTCCACTTATAAAAAATTAATACTGTATCTATATATAAGGACTATTTTTCAAATGTTTTATCAATAGTCCTCCCTTTTTATCAAGAGACGAGACACATGGTTCTAAGCAACCGATCTCTTTATGACCAACAGAATGATGATGGGTAAGCACTTTAGAATACAACATTCAGTTTCATACTTTTTACTTCTAGTGTACATCCTGAGATCTACATGTATGTTTTTGCGTATGCATGTTTTAGTATGTGTGTGCATATGAGACATCTTTTTAGGTGAATATTCTGCAGAGAATATACTTGAAATTACTTTGTATTACATGTCTTAATTTGCATTCATAAGTAAAACTTTTAATGTGACATTTTGGACTTTGATTATGAAGTCTAATAAAGTACAAAAATCAGTGAATGTTTTATATTCAGATATATTCAATTTATAAGCTAACCACAGCTTTTTAGATTTAACTGCTATCTGGCAATGCTAAGTGCTTCTGAGCTAACTTCTGAGCTAAGTTTGGACATTGACAACAAAGTGTTATGAAAAATATTTGTAATTTAGACAACAATTCTTAGTTAAGAAAAGCATAATCTTTTACCTCCCTAAAATAATAAGCTTATTTAGGCATATGTAACTGCTCTGATTTCCTTCTCTTTTGTCTGACATTAGTATCTTAGGCTAATGAAGAATTTGCATAAAATAATTGTTAGTTCAAAAATGAAGTCATACTCATCATTTCCCTATCTACACGATAAATTCAGGCTATATGGATGGCTATATTATTTTTAACACAGTGATCATAAATTATTCCTAAGAATATAAGCTTCTGTGTAACAGAACATTTGAAAGTCACAACTGTACCAGATAGAAGAAGCCTTCCCATTCTCCCTGTAATAGCCCAGCATTCACTGTCAAAACAGTTTCCTGACTTAAGCTCAGCTCCATCCACCAAGTCTTGTTGATTTGCGAACACCTGAGTTTGGGTTTTGTTATAGCAGCACATCTCTTACTGAAACATGTAAGTCTCCTCCCCTTATGATCAGACACAGCATGATTAGGCATAGATTAGCTACTGGGAACAGTCTCACTTCTGCTTAAATCATTTAATTTCATAGGGAGAAAGAGAATGCTTTCATGAAGTTGGGGATATAAAAAAAAAAGAGACACTAATATATAACATAATTTAGTACTTAAACGAGAGAAGTTAAGAAATCTTGTTTCTTCTTTTTCCTTTACCCATTTCCTGTGTATCATCCTGTTAAAGCTTCTGACATAAATATTTCACTTTTTATAGTATTTTATTTGAAAAAATGCAGCATTATATAATAATTTGGGGAAGAAGGAAGAGTAGGACCAAGCGGGAAGTGACTTGAATTAGAGATGAAGTGACCTCTAGGTTTCTTCCCTGAAGCACAGAGATAGAAAAGGTCAGAGGTGAATTCTGTTGATTTTGGAGGTAAAGATCTCTGTGGCTTTCATCAGTGAAAGAGGCTGGGCAAGAATTTATTTTTACCTCATTTTCATTTTCTTAAGGCTAATGAGGGTAACCTGAAAAGTTCAAGTTAGTACTAACTTATATCAGTTTTTGAACACCTAAATTCTCACAATAAAAGAGGTACAGCCTTTGTTCAAAGGGACTAAAATGTTGTTGGTGTGTGTGTATATATTTATTTTGCTTTTGTAAAATTAATTTCTTGACTATATTTACTACTTGTATTCTTGAGACATTTTTATACTATTTTTTGTTAGGTCACTGATTCATGGCTGATTTTTTTTCTGGGTTTATCTTTGATATATTTCTCCTCTCCTATTTATTTGTGATATCGTTAAGAGGCCAGGTTCCTCATCTTGTAGTTCGATGAGTAGGTGTGTATGCCTGTGCATTTTCTAGAAGACTGGTTCTCTTTTCTCAGTACTGCTATTTGCTGAGTGACCTAGGGGCTGCCATTTACCCAGTTAAGTTTCTGTATGCCCAGTAAAAAGGAAAAGCAAACCCTATCCCTGATTTATCCCAAATTTTTTGAAAATTAAGTAATAAAGGGAAAGTAACTAACGATTTTAAACTGAGAATTATGATTTAAGTATTAGAAAGTATTATCATTGTGCATTGCTATATTATAGTTTATTGGGTTTTCATCCCACTTTTGTTTCAAGGTCAGTAAGTCAGCAAAAGGAGACATACTTTACAAGCAACTGTATTGGCGATCTGTATTGTGTTTTGTATTCACATTTGTTCCAATATATAGATGATATTATGTAGTTTAATGGATATAAATATGTGTTTGCATTGGGCACTCAAGTACATATCAAAATGTAAGCCCTCCTTCAACAAATGCCAATCGATGGGCAGGGGGCATGGTCTGCTGAGACCCTAGGATAAGTGAATTTCCAGATTGAGATAGAACCTGAAGAGTCTTAGGGCTGTGAGCTTTGTGCTCACATCTTTAGAAATATTATGATTCTTAGAGGAATAGAAAAGTAGTATTTGTTTCATTGTAATGGCTTAAAATTAGGCCAATAGTATTTGAATTTTAAACCAGAATGGGAAGTTGGATAATTAATATTTAAATTTATTGACATTTTTTGTACTATAATACTAAAATCTAGCATATGCTATTTATATTTGGAATATTTACCAGTATGTGGAGTGAGAGGCTAGAATTCTAGAAAGAAATACATTTACTTTCCTCCAGCAAGGCAAAATTGAGATCCTTTACTCATATGATCCCTGCCTTGCTCAGCACTTTATATTTTTACTTCTTTTGATACCAGCCGAAGCTGTGAGTAACACTTCTCTGTGCATCTGCCCTTCCTTTAAAAGAGGACTGAGGTACCTATATCACCATAAAGCATTTTGGCCACCCAGAAGTATAGTAGCAATAGGTGGAAAGATTAAACGAACTCAGAGCCCAGTGTTTAGCCAGAATTTAACACCATTATGAACTGTTACATCTTCACGATAGCTTGTCTAGCATCCAGGTGTGTTACCTCCCCCACCATGTCATGTATACATTATCTTCCTCTTCCCATATAGGAACTAGAAGCCAAAAGTGGAAATTAGATGATAGTTGGGATTACTTAGCCAGAAAAAAAAAAAAAAAAAAGGAGAGGCTTTTTCAAAAGCAAAAGTAGATAATTGAGTTCTAGCAATCTTCTGGCTCTTTATGTTTTTGTAGTTGCTTACTATTTCATGTAAATATTTGGCCCAAATAATACCAAATATCAGGGTTTATCTATTGAACTTGGAAGGACAGGTCATGTTCTGCTGATGATTTTGATCATCTTTCTGAATGGTAGAAACTTCACACTTGTGTTTCTCATCAGTGAGGTGGTAGACACTATAAGAGCAGCCTAGAGTCTAGAGCACTCTTCATTCCTCCTGTCAGCGCTGGGAGATAGAGCGGGGCATCAACACACATTTATTAAGAACCTGCTTTGAGCACAGTGTTGGGGAGAGTACTGACAGGAAAAACAGAGATGAATAAAACATGTCCTCTGACCTCAAGGAACTTACAACAATCTGGTTGAAGACATAAGATCCCGGAAAAGTTAAACACAGTGAGGGGAGAAAGTGTCAGAACTGTAACATGGCCAATTGTGAGATAAATAGTAATCACCCTGAGCTCACTGGACAGGAGGTTTCATTTGAAGGAGGGATAGCATAAGCAGGGCTTTGAGGGATGGCAGGATTTGGACAAACCAAGAAAACATTATGCAAGGTCTGTGTATGATTTATTTAGTTATATCCTAAGAGTCTAGTGCTGTTTTATGAAATCAGCAGATTTACTTCCATAGACAGCACAAGCCCAAAGTCCCTATGCTAAAAATAGCCAATGGATTGAAACATGATATTATTACAAATAAGATCAGATGTGAAGAGGGGTTCATAAAAATTAATGGGGATTGTTTTCAGCATTTCCAACGATTTAGATACAGAACTACATTTGTATTTATGCTCAAGGATACTAAAATAATAACACTTACCTGCAGACTCTTTTGGCATTCCTGGTCTTGTATGTTCTCAGATTGAAGGTGATACAATAGTATCAGATATTACATTATGTAGTGTAACTAGTATGAACACATTTGGGATGTTTGAATAATTCAGTGTGTAGTTTTTAAAGGAGCTTGTATGCATGCATATATTTGTACATATTATTTTAATCTAAATTATTTGTTACTTGTTACTATCTAAGTTTCTAAGAAACTTAGCCAGTAACATAGAGAAAAATAGGGGTTCATGTGAACAGTAGCAGAAATCAATTCCATCAGGAAAACATGAGCTATAATCCATTTCAAAATGCTGCCCTATTTAATGGAACTATCACTAAAAATGAAAAAAAATATAAATATCTTTGTTCAGGTATTGTGAAAATTTTTTTAAAAATGTGTTTTTTGTTATAGTAATGTTAATGTTAATATCCAGAGATAATTTTCAAAATGTGTTAAGTAGGAAATTCCTAATCTATTTGATCCATTTTTCCATCTTTTATTATGTTGTTCTGGAATTAGAACTCTGCTCGAGCAAAGGTCTTCTGAGTTAGCTTTTTTGAAGACTCCGGGTAAAATGAATTTATTGAAGATTACATTTCTCTTGATTTGTTCCTTATAGTATTTTCCACATTTAAAATGCTTATTGAAAAGTGTGATGAATAGAAGAATACAAAATCCATAATGTTTGTGATGTGAGTCTTTGGGAACTGTACATGAGGTGGAGAGATTAAGGAGCTATATTTATCTTGAACTGTACTGTTCGCATTCTTTAGTTACAATAACAGAATTTGGCATTGATAACTGAAAAAAAGGAAAAGGAATTTATTGAAATAATTGGGGATAGCTCACAGAGTTAAAGGAAAAATTGAATAGCCAGTCCTCAGAAAAGAGAGGAGTAAGGTTTTTCTATAAATATGAGCAGCAAAAATGAGCAAATAATCTCTTGAGCATGCGGCAGTGGGACGAACCCGTGCCAACCCTTTTCTTTTCTCGTGGCCCTCTGTTTAAGGTTCACAGTTTCTTGGAAAGTTTTTTGGCCTGTCTTAGGACGTGTGTCCCGTCTCTTACCCAGGAAGTTCTGGGCATCTTGATGGTGAGTACCATCAAGATTGCATGAGATTGGGAAGGTTTAAATCGCCAAGGAATATTGAGTTGCCATTATCAGAAAGGGGTGAGGATGTAAACAGTGGCATCACTAAGTACTGAACACAGTAGTTTCTTTTGAAGAAGTTTCTTGTCAAAGTCCTATAAGGCAAGTATTATCATCCCTTTATTATAATAAATCTGCCCTCCCAACCCTGGTCACACAGTTAGAAAATATGCTTCCAGGATTTTAGCAAGGTCTCTATCAGTACTTTTCTACTCCTTGTAACAACACGCGCGCGCACACACACACACACACACACATTTCTTAAGAGGTTAAAGTTTCAAATCATTCAGCTATTTCTATTGTTTCAATTTGCCAATATATATTTATCACATTATCTTTTGCCGTTTGGGGAGTAGCAGTGATACATTGGTGTTAATTTAGCTCACTCACTCACAGGTCCTATTTTAGAGGATTGACATGCATATCAATAGCTGGGCAATTAGAACGCTACTTGGGAAGAGCATTTTGATCAATCTCTATAGCTTATGGAACAGCAGCAATGATAATAGCAGGTGTTTATTAAGGAATTCACTTTATAGTAGATGTACAGAACACCGAGCATATACAGATATTTAAGATGTGGTCCCAGCCCTCTTGTTATCTAGCTGTAGAAGATATTGTATATAAAAACTTATTTTAAAAAATCTAATGTTAAATCTGGAAATGAGAAATCATCTCGTAAAGCCTTCTCATTTTGCAGCTAAAGAAACAGAGGAGTATAAATGGTGACTGGAAAGCTCAAATAAGTACAGTAGGTTAGTGGCCGGGTTGTGGCTATAAATTTTGTCCTTTCATTCCTACTCCGTGGTTTGTAGCTGTGAGCAAAGTCCACAGATCCTACATACTGCTGGGTTTCTTAAAAAGGCATAGTTTGTAAATTGTTTTTGCTTTAGTTTTTGTTTTTAGTTTAAAATATTTTTTTTTAAATGTTGTAAGATCTGAGGAACAGGGAGATCCAAATATGTGTCCTCCAACTGTTCACTACATTAAACATTAAAGAATTTTAGTGATAGCCTATATTCTTTATACAACAAGAAAGGCCAATTATGGATTATATGTGTTTGTTATATTTTTAAAACAGAATGGCTTTAATGAACTAAACTTTAGAGTTTTCCTTTGACTAAGAATTATTCTTTTTTTTTTTTTCTTGGCAATATACCATAGGTACATCCTTGATTTCCCTGTACTATGTGCCCTAATTTTTGATTTGATCCTAGGGAAATTACAGTTACAAAAATATGCAGTGACTATCTGTGATAATGTAGGACAATTGCTAAGATCAGACACATAGAAAATTTTGGAGATCTCTATTTCAACTCACTTTACTGATTAATAAATTTGAGCTGAGGAATTAAATGACTGGGAGTTCCCACAGGTAGTCAGACCAAGCTTGATGCTATTATCCCAGAGTCTCCTGACTTCGAATCCTGAGGTCCCATAGTCACATCACATCATACTACATTATGATATTTTCCAAAATTATTACTGATGTGATATAAGAGAAACTTGATACTGTGGGGGCAGTGAGAGAGGTGCATGGATTGAGGGTGAAGAAAACCGTTAAGCTGAAAATTAAAAATCTTAGTTTTTTTGGTTTAAATCTTTCTGCTTTCTGATACTATTCTTAGGCTTTCTTTCTAAAACCATTAACCATCTTCAAAATGATGTATGGTAGGACCCTGTCCCGTGAGCCTTCATTTTCCTCACAAATAAACCAGCCACATTCTGAACCATTTGCTCTTCTGCACAAGCAAAGCCCCAGACCTCTGAGGCCTCAGGGTCTCAGATCTTAGGCAGGAGTGTAGTTCCCCAGGATGGCAATTAAGTCTCAGGTGTAGGGCTCTAAGGGCATTCAAAGATGGGAAAGACGGGGATGAGTTAGAGAAGGCAGGACAACCCCTCTGTGCCTGCCCCATATTCAGGACCTTGAAGATTCCCTGAGTACAAAAAAAAAAAAAAAGAAAAAGGCTTTTTTTCGTAATGTAATTGGAAAGGCTTGCTGCCTTAATGCTAGAGGGCTATCTACAAGGAACACAGAACTAAAGTAATTGGAAAAGAGAAAAAATGGAATATAGGAGGACCAATATGAAGAAAGGCATAAGAAATGGGGATAACACATGATCTTTTCATTAATCAGTTAAAACATCAGTTTGACTGACTTACAGTTTTAGATAGGAGAGCATTGGGGAAAAGTGAAAAGAAGCTGAATTGTAGAGTTGTTTTAAGTGGCAGGGACTAAAAGCTTGTTTATAGGTAATGTGGTATATAATGGAAAGATGACTCAGATGACATGGTTCTGAATCTTGGCTCTATCAACAACCAACTGTGAGACTTTAGTATCCAATACTGAAATACCATAATAATAGTACCTGCTTGCCCTAGTTGGAAATTGTGCTTGGCTAGTAGCAACAAAGCTTACCACTAATGACTTACTAATGAGAAGTCTGGAGCTATACACCCAAGGACTGACAATTTGGCAGTATAATGTCATCAAGGGCCTTGGCTTCTCATATCAAGCACTCATCACCTCATATTTACAAGATGGCTTTTGGACCGCTTCCCATTGTGTTCGTGTCCCAGGTGAGATGGAGGGGAAGGGGCAGAAACAAACGCCAGCTGAATTAGCAGCTCTATCCTATCATTTAAGGAGTTTTTCAGTGATGCTTGACTCAACAACTTTCATCTCATTTGCTAAAACTTCAATATCAGGACACCAATACCACATCTACGTAGGAGACTAGCAAATGTAGTTGTTCAGCTGACTACATGCTGCCTCTAAACAAAAGCAGGGTTCTATTAATAAGAATTAAGGGCAAATGAATATGAGATACGTAAATAAAAGTCTTTGTCACACATGACCTTTCATAGTTGAGGATTCAGAAAAAAATGCAAACAATGCTTTAATAGTCAAGTCCTTCTGAAAATGGGAAAGTTCTGAGAGGGACGGATTGAGGGAAAGGCTGATGAATCTGCTTTCAGATATATTGAGATTGATTTTAAACTGAAGATGTTGCAGGTATCTGGAACAGTTTACAACTCTCAGGAAAAGGATTGAGGCTAGATATTAAGATTTTGAGCTGTCTGACTAGTAAATGAGTAGACCAGAAGCTTTAATACTATAGCAACAAAAATACAGAAGTGATCTCTCTAGTTGGTTACTCTTATATATATTATATATATAATATATTAATATATATAATTATTATATTATAATATATTATATATTATAATTTTATTTATATTATAATTTATAAATTATATTTATAATTTTATAATATTATTATATATTATTATTATTAATATATATATTAATATATATATAATTGAAAGAGGCCAAGTTTTTTTTTAGGATGTAATTTGCAGAAACTAAAGGGATTGTTGTGAGTCCACTAACAGCACCAGAAGATGCACTGACATTCACTTTGGCATGTGATTAGAGAAACACCAATCCTCTTCCTTTCTGCTAAGCCTCTAGTTGACTCAGGCCATCAAACATCTCAATGCCAAGGCCAGTGGGTGCAGAAATGCAAAGAGTGTGCTCCTCCAAACTTCTTTAGAGTCTTCCTTTTCTTTTGGCTCAGTCAGCCTTCCTGTGAGACATGTGGTACCTCTCACTCTAAAGAGTGCCCATATTTTCTTTATTTTTCTTGACTGAGGGATTGCTTTTCTCAGGTAACTTTATAGAGTAGTGAATGCCTCATATATAAGATCTAGTTTTTTTGTATTTCTAGAGGGACTGGTAGAAAATAAGGACCTCCTTTAATCCTGGGTGACCCCCAAGTCCTTGGGATAAAGAATCATAGCCACCATTCAGAATGTTCTAGACAGTTGGTGTCCTCTGTGTCCTTGCCAAAATCTCCCATCTCTTCTCAGACCAACAGCTTATTCTCTCCCTTCATCTGCTCTGACTCCCCTTATTGTTTCTAGGAGACCAACTTGTTGGTTTTCTCCTACTAAAATGATGCAAAATCTAGGCTACAACGTGAGGTTACTGGGAGTTTCTGAGAAATTGGATAGAAAAGTGAGAGAGAAAAACAAGTCTCCAACCAATTCTAGATTATTGGTTTGAACAATCAAGTGATTGGTGGTATCATTTACTTGGAAGGGAAAGAGTGGGGGAGGTGGGGGCTTGGAAGATGGTAGGAGTTATAACATCAGTTGGGACATGTTACATTTCAGTTTATGTTGTATATCCATGTGGTGAAATTAAGCATGTAATTCAATAAATAAGTCTGGTGGCCAAGGAAATTTTATGTAAATTTGGGAGTAATCAAAAGTGTAGGTTACTTAAGCTATGGGACTGCGTAAATTTCAAAGGAAAAGCATTTTTATATAAAAAAGAGGAGGACCACACAGGAGAGTTTTCAGAGAGTTTAAGTAAAGAGAAGTCATGAAGCGGAAAGTGAGCCAGCCAAGGTGACTGTAAAGGAGCAGACAGTGATGTAGGAAGAACAGAGAATATGTGGTACTAATAAAGGCAAATGGAGAATGTGTTTTAAGGAGTCAGTGGTCAATCATAGTATATTTGAATGAGAAAGTAAAAAAAGAATAGAGAGGTGAACAATAGATTCGATGATATAAATGCCAACGATGAACTGGACACACATGGAAAAAATTTGTTTTTTAAAGTAGAAAACATACTTGCTGTCAATTCAAATAAAGTACAGAGAGAAAATATTTTATTCCAAGGAAAAACATTTTTGAAAAAGTCAGAGTAGACGGGATGTGCAGAATAAGTGGAATAGTTTGATTTTGATACAAATAAAAAGCTATAATAGAAGGATGGTAAGGAAGAGGGTATGGAGAAACTCAAGTAAGATTTATTTATTTTTCTCATATCCTATGTACTACAGATCTTAGAAGTGTGAGTACATTTTGTTTGTCCTGCCAATATCATTTCAAGCAATTTAATTTTGTTTTTCCTTCAAAGCCCTTAACTGTTCTGTGGAATGCATCATCAGAATCTTCCCTGTTGCTTTCAACCACTAAATATACAGTTATCACATTAATTCATGGAGGATTTTAGTCCCTGGACCATTTTATTCCTTCCCATAATAACTCCTGACATGGTGATTGGTAACTGATTGAATTATACCAATGACTCATTAAACATGTTGGCCTTTCATTTTCTTGGTCTTCTTGACTCCAGTGATCTGGTCTTCTGCCTTGATTTAGTCATAGATGTTTAAAAACATACTCTTAATGTGTCAGCCATCAAATATATGCTACTACTGAAAATCTACTTCAAGGATCTCATTCCCTGTTCACCACCTCCCACTTCAGCAATTCTGCAACCTGATGCTATCATATTCTTCTCAATATCAGTCCATTTATTTCCCCTTATTTCCTTAATTCTTCCTTATAAACTTCTATACCAGGGGCCTTCACTATTATGACTCCTGTGTACATGCCCCTATCATCTGTACCTCGTCTCTCTTTCCATTGTCCGCGACGAGTTAAACCCAATCCTATGCTCTTTGTGCACCTTCAAACACATGGATGACAACAGAACAAGACATATAGGCAGAATGACTGGTCTGACATCGAACTGAAGAACATAAATCTCAAAGTGGCAATCCACAATGCTTAGCCATTCCATTACACATTCCTTAGTCTGTGTGTGTGTATTTATATTTATATATATTTTTGTCCCTTCTAATAAATGACTTTTCTCTCCTCAAACTACCTTGTCTTCTTTGCTCCCTCAGCTGATAACCTTGTTTCATATGCCATCAAGAAAATAGAAATCATCAGAAAATAAGTTCCTAATATTCTCATCACCTAAACACCTATTGCTGGACAAAGACAGTATTTGTTGGTTTATGATTAATTTTCTAGTATTTTCTGATGCCTCCTCTTTCCTTGCTTTTTGCTGTGTGTCTAGCATTTTATAATACAGCAGACTAGACGTAGATGATTCTATTTAATAATAGTAGTTGGAGAACTATGGAAACATAAAATACATTCTTAAATTGGGGATGTGTCTGCTTATCTGTTCGTTTGCTTTTAAATGAGATTCCGTCACTCAACTAGAACCACTGGGGTGGGAGCGTGGTGTTTGAAAATAATCATTAATTGGAGGAGGGTGAATTTTGTGTATGGAACAAATAACAGCGTAATGGAATTAGAATATAGGTGGAACAGTCATTTTTCACTAATATTTGGATAGCAGATATTTTGATAAAATGCTTCTACATACCAAAATAGTCATGTTATTTTAGGGGTGCTACCTTGAACTATATCTATGGAATCCTGGTCAAGATCCCGAGTGAGAGATTTTTTTAAAAGTTGCGGGGGGGATTAAGATGAGGCTGGTGTTGTCAAGACAAAAGATGTTACTAAGTGTATGCGAATGGGCAAGATGTCTATATCTGTTTCATTTTAGAGGGACCTATAAACATGACAAGGGCTACTAAATCTATTGTAAATGATTTGGGGGAGCTAAAATAATAATAAAATAAATTTAAAGTTTGTTAGTTCAACAATCCACTGTGAAGATAACTATACTAGGGTGTTTATTTTTTACTGACAGAAAAGCAAAAAGATTACCGACAAGCAGTTATGAACCAAGTATAACATTGGTGAAGTTTTAAACTAAGCATGTAGTTGGTTACTAATATGACAGATTGTGGAGTCAGCAGGATTTGGTGGTTGGCTATGCAATTAATGAAATAAATTTAGCAAACTGTAATCAAACAAATATTGAAGTTTTTTTTTTCTTTCTTTTTTTTTAATGTTGAATTAGGTATTCAATTGACAGAAACACAGACTTGGAGAGATACTTCAATATTGATGCCAACAGTGGAGTTATTACAACTGCCAAATCTTTGGATCGAGAGACAAATGCTGTTCATAATATCACAGTTCTTGCAATGGAGAGTCGTAAGTTGTAAGGTTTAACATTAAATTAGGATGGAGGACATTGAGAGTAGAGGTGGTGATTTCCGCTTGAGTTATATTGCGTGCCTATTTGAAGTGAGCAAAATCTTGAAAATCCCTAATTTCAAGCTGTGAAATATATTTATATTCATTAACTTTATTTGCCAATACTCACAAAGTTAATGTAAAGAGATTACTATAAAATAATGGGCCTGAATTACCTTCAGAGGGTTTCCTGTTGTTTCATAGTTTTATTTCATAAGCTGCATTTATGCTGATATAGAGTCGGTCTAGTAGCTTACAAAAAGTAATAATTTGATCCCTAACCAATACACATAGATATGCATATTGATATTGAACTAATTTTAGCCTCTGATAAGAAAAATATTGAGTGATGTATAATTATATGTTATGAATATTATCTACATATATAGTATATGTGCATGGATAATATATATATAATATATGTGTATAGTCATACAAATTTGTACTCTAGCTTCAAAGAATATTGAAATTCATGGTTTACTGGTCCTTTTTTCAATGATTTTCTCATCAGGGACTCAAATAAATGCACACATGTACTATACATACATATGACGTTTGGATCAAATTTTTTCTTGCTCCCTTTGAAGTCTGTAGTGTTGTGTTTCTAGATTTCATTCACAGTTTGGTCATTTTCTTATTAGAATCATGTTTTAGAGAGGCAAACCATTTTGATTGAGTCTAATTGTTTTTAATAGCTGTTGCTTGAGTAAAATGGCATGGAATAATAGATCTACTCTCAGAGTAAATGATAAGACATTTTCCTCTTTATTAGAGAATCCATCTCAAGTCGGAAGAGGCTATGTGGCCATTACTATACTCGACATCAATGACAACGCCCCCGAATTTGCTATGGACTATGAAACCACTGTGTGTGAAAATGCCCAGCCAGGGCAGGTAAGGGCTTTCAGCACACCAGGCTCCTAGCTTGTGATTTCTTTAAAAATATCCAGCAGCAGTTGCCTTTGAAATTCTGCCAGCTTTAAGATAAAACATAATCAGCACATCTCAGCAAAACTAACACTTCGATGTGTAGCATAAACTAATATTGAAGGAACTTTAAAATTCTGGTTTAATTGGGATGATGAAATTTCTCAGGAAGAAAGGTAAACATTGGAAAAGCCATGGTAAATGGTGGAGGGCTTTGACTCCTTTAAGGAAAAATCTAGCATATGAGGCTTGATTGGGCTGTTCTCCATTTTACACAGCAGGGCTTACATACCTTGACGTTCTAAGAACCAAGTATAGTTTAATCTTGGTGTGGTTTGTTCTACCCATCCATATTGTTCGGCGTTTTGTGATATGTACTGGGCTGGTGTCATCCGTTGGTGCAGCTTATTTCTCAGGTTCACAAAAGTAAATGCAGATATGAAATTTCAAAGGGACATGATTGGTTTTTCGGAGCCCTTTTTAGATTGGGCTCGTATTAGTACATCTGGTCCTTCCCCCCAGGAGGATGGTATTTATTACAAGGTATAAAATTGCTCTGTCTTGTTGCACAAAACAGCAGAGCCCAGCAACATGCTTTCATGTTTTTTAATTCTCCATCCCTAGGTTATCCAGAAGATCAGTGCTGTGGATAAAGATGAGCCATCCAATGGACACCAGTTTTATTTCAGCTTAACAACTGATGCAACAAATAACCACAACTTTTCATTGAAAGATAACAAAGGTAAGGTATTATTATTGTCACCAGTGGAGGCAGCAGCTACAGACTCTCTACGCAACTACTTTTTCTTGCTGAGGAATGCTGATTATGGAGCTACACCCACGCACACGCACTAGCAAGGACATTAATTAAAGGGCAATGAGCCCCTCAAGTAATTTTTATCTATGGATTTGCTGTCATGAAGAAGCAGCTGCTAGTTAAATCATTTCAGGCCTAAATCCAAATAGGGGAGAAGCCAGATCCATCTCTCCCTGACTTTTCTTCTAGACCTTTGAGAGCCAGCTAAATTTGTTAATAAGTCTGTGCTACATAGGTATAACTTGAGACATTAGGAAAATAATTGGTATTTCCTGTTTGATATCAACCTAAATCAACTTTGACTTAATATTTTCAATAGTAGCATCAGTTTTTCTTTTATTTTTAACAAAAAAAATAGAAGTAATCCATGCAAATAATTAAAAGATATATTCCTGATGAAGGGAAGTAAAAAAGAGAAAAGAATTTCCTGTCACCCTAAATCTCATTTCTCTGCTTCAAAAGTAAACACTCTTATCAGTTCCCTAAGTGTCATCATAGAACCATTTTTACAAATACCTGTAAGTATATTCTGGTTTTGCTTAATATATAATGCATATATATATATACACACACACACACACACACCTACACACACACGTTTTTGCTTAAAAAATATATATATATATACACACAAACACATATATTTACATTTTATATATAGACTGACATAGGCATATATATTTTATATATAAACATATGTAGATAATTATATATATATATCATTATAGACAACACATGGACAATTATAAGAACTTTTAAAGTAGGAGAACCTGCTATCTGTTCTCTAATTTTTAATTTATATATTCACACATGTTTTCATTCAAGGTATTTATTTTAACGGAAGGACATTTGCAACTGATTGATATATATATATACACAGAGAGAGGAGTATTCTCTAACAATACAGAAAATGTAATTCCTTTGGGTTGAATATGTGAATCAGGTTTCAGGGGGAAAAAAAACTGTAGAAATAGATTTGCTAGTCAAACACTGGCTCATCTAAAAAGACTTACTCAGAAGGTGGATATTATAAGTGCTTTTTGCCTGAAGCCACCATCTTCTTTAATGCAGAAAATCCAACTTTGACCTCAAAAATTCAATCTGAAAATAATAGTTTTCCTGATCCCACTCTCTGCTTAAATGAGAACACTATCTTGTCCCTTTAGTAATGTAAAAGGAAGAGCATTCTCTATGTGGGTAATCCCAGACTCTCTGACTTAATCATATTTGGGACAGTTCTCAGCACTATGATTCATCCAGCATAAGTGTAGAGTGAGGATTTTATGACCTTGCCAAGAAGAGTCTGAATATTTCCCCCATGTGTCATCATATCCAGTACCACCACGATTGTTGGCCAGTACATGCCCTAAAATGTATGGATTTATAGGACATCCCCACTGCTGCACAATTGAAAGATTTCCCTAAGTCAAGACCAGAGCTCCCTAGCATGTACCTTGGAGGAAAACATGTAGGAAGAAGGAGAAGATCAGTTCTTATATTGGCTTCCTTCCTAAGAACTGCATAGAGAACAAAATGAATGTTATGATCTCCTTCCTGAGCACAGGGCTTTCTTTCACACATTTAGGCATGTGTTCCACAATCCATTGTGTGTGTGTCTGTGTGTGTGCATGCATGTGCATGCATGCTATTTGATGCCAATCATGTTAGATTACAATTCAACAGCTCTGAAAAAACTTTGTGTATCAAATCGTGAATACATATATCTTAATGATTGGGAGGTAAAGAAATAGACACGTGTGTGTTACTATTAAGTGTGTAGAAACATACTGAAAATAATATCCTTCAACAACTCCATGTGTAGATTTTTAATGAATACCTCAAATTCAAGTTTTAAAAGATTTGTTTACATAAAAACTAACCAGATGGAACCTGAAAATCAACAGTTTTATTCTTGCCACTTCTATAATTGGAGGTTATATATTTTCTCCAGTGTCCCGTGAGCTTCCTGTTTTGTGCTCTTCAGATGGAGTAAATTTCAGCTTGCTCTTTCATTGGAGCGTTTTTAATTCTTTTATGAAAAACATTGGATAAACATCTTTTTAATAGCTTGGAAAGAAGATACATATTAAAGTACACTAGATGAAACTATGATCCTGTTTTCCTTCTTTATGTTTTAATTGCTGTAAATTTAAAGGATCACATAAATTCTCTAGTTAATTAAGATGGTAGCTGGGTAAATTGCTAGCAGATAAAAAAATTATTTCTGATATAGAAATCACAGTTATGTGAAGCAGACTTATTGATCACTGGTAAAAGTTTCATAATTAAATGTTAGCTAAAATAGAATATTGAATATAAATTAAACACAAATTACCTATTTTATCACTGACAAAATGTTTATATACACGGGGTTTGGGTAACGATATATACTAATATGGATTTTTAAAAAACTACACAATAATTCCTCTCCTAAATATCTATGTATACTTAATTCAGATAAAGCTGGATTGTCTTATTTTACTTGTTTCTATATTGGGTTTGGAACTTGTCAAGGAGAGGATGGATTAGGATTTTTATTTTTGCTATCTGATGATGCTACAAAAATATTTATCGTGTTAATTTGAATCATCCTCTTTGTAAGTGTATGGTTTGAAATTTAGGAGAAAAGAGTGTACTCTCTGTAATTTTTACAAAGTTGCAATTAAGTGATGAATAAAAATTTTCAAATTCAGTTCTACTTGATAACTGTTTCCTTTGGTCATAACTGTGTAGCATGACATAAATACGTTAAAATGTATTAAAATGAACCAGTACTGGGTAATAGAGCTCTCTAACAAAGATACTTAACAGAATGACTTAAATCACATCAATTTGTGTGTGTGTGTGTTTCTCGTAGAAGTTTGTAATCCCCTTCACCTATTTCGCCCAGCCCCCCACCCCTTAAATCAGTAAGTTTTGCAGGACTGAGTCCATCAGAAATCTTGTGTTACACATTTATTTTCTCTATCCTAGACAACACAGCTTCCATTCTCACCAGGAGAAATGGCTTCCGGAGACAAGAACAATCTGTTTACTATCTGCCGATCTTCATTGTGGACAGTGGATCGCCTTCCCTCAGCAGCACCAACACTCTCACCATCCGCGTCTGCGACTGTGATGCAGATGGGATCGCCCAGACTTGCAATGCGGAGGCCTACGTCCTACCCGCCGGCCTCAGCACAGGAGCCCTAATAGCGATACTCGCCTGTGTCTTGACATTACTGGGTAGGTACTGTTTCCGGTGTTGGCGCTGTAAGAGCACTCACACCAACCATATATCAATCATGACCTTTCTCTTTTCTTTTGCCTATAGTACCTTTTTGAGAACATACGCAAGCATTCTGTTCGATGGTATTTCGTTCAATGAGCAACCCATGTTCCTTGGCCACACTTTCCAATGGTATATTTAAAATACAACTCAGAAAAAATATCAATTTCATTTTTAAAACAACAGTGAAGATAAATGACTGTTTAAACTTGATTTTTTTTTCAAATTTACATGTCCCAGCTGTTTGTTTTAAAATACCCTACAGAGGAGATATATTAGACCAGAATCTTTTCTATGCTGTTTTGGTAATGTGATTACTGAAGAAATTATGGCTTTATATCCCACCTCTTTTCAGAAAAGATTTAAGGTAGATTTTTAAATTATTCACAAATTTGAAAAGATTGCAATTTCAGGAATGCAAAAGTTATAATTTCCCAACAATTAACATATTTAATTATACTCTCCATGATTACTTCATTGCAGGTTAAATAAGATTTATAACTTATATTAGAATTAGTTTTATAGGAGATTATGCAGTACCCTTTTAAAAATTGGGAGACATCCAACATGGGCATTGGGTAATGGGTTTATTCCTTAACTACATTGTCTTTCAGAGTAGAACTTCCTACATCAAGGATAACAAGCGTTTAGTATTACATCTGATACCCTACTGTGTGTTTTCTTGGGGCCTAATATAATTTGTGAACCCATTTATAACATATTTTTGTAAAAGCTAAATTTGGCAATGTGAACCATCATTGTGTAATGTTTAAAAACAAGATTTATGAAGTTAGGTAAACTTAACTTTTATTACTGCTCCCAACGTACTCTAACTAGCTTTTCACCAGGGGAACATTATAAAGCTGGCTACTTAATCCAGAAGGGGAAAATAATAGAACTAGACTGTAAGGTTGTTGTAAAAATTAAATGAGATACTCGTGTGCCTACCATATAGTGGACATGCAGTAACTTTTAAGTGTTAGTGATGAAGTGAATTCTCAACCTATTAACCAAGCTAAGACCTAGTTACTAATACACTGTAAATGATCTCATACAAATGGAAATGACTGACTTCAATAACTTCAGCTAACCAAATAAATCTAGAAAGGAAAAAAAACTTTTTTTTTTTTTCTAATAGCTTCACACATGTGACAGAAAGTCTCAGAAACTCATTAGAAATGGTAAGTAATTCTCAGTTAAAGCCTGATTAGAATAGACTACAAAGGACTGGAGTAAGTTTTGAAAAAGATGGAACCGTTGCAAAGGCAGATGGTATATGGATGACTCTTTTTGAACTTAACCTGGCCAGTTTATCACAGGTGATTTAGATTATGTCGTACCTCAAACAAGATAAAATTGTATTCCTCACCATTTAATCATACTCAATAATTAATTACTTTTGATTTAAGGTTTTCTATCTAATGAAGCCTACTTCATTGTTAGAATATACTTTTGCCATTGACCTAAGGATTCCTTGCAAGTTAGGTTGCTTGATGGTTCTAATTAAGATTCATTACCTAGCTGTCACTGAAAATAAGTGAAATAGAATTTTATAGATTTCATTCTTGCATATGATATATAAGAGTGTGTGTGTGTATACACATATGTCTCAGGGTAAGATTCTAGGTTTGTGTGGATTTTGTCAAAATTTAGTTATATTTGAGCATTTTCCTTTAACAGATACCAGATTAGGAATACCTCTTATACTTCTTAGGACAAAGTGTTTATGTCTTACATTTTATTCATTTTTTTAAGTTTCTCCAAGTCTACAAAAACATAAGTTAAAACACAGCCTATTGTACTGGAATTCATTTGGGAACTAGTGGCTTTCATTTCTCAGTATGGACTTGGCTCAGTAATCAGTATGGTCAAATATTGGTGTTTCTGTTTAGAATTGAGTCTTTTTATGCCTTATTTCCTGAGTCTTTAGAAACCATGGATCAGGACTTTACATATTCTTTTGGTTCTGTCTCCTCAATTACAGACTCTGGGTTTTCACACATGTGCCAAAGCTGACATGACTGAGTATTTGGGTGGGGGTGGTTGGAAGGGAGACACAGCCTCGCATGGATCATGACTTCTAGTGCACTGGTGACTCATACTTATACCTCAAGAAGTGAGGTAGATTTTATTCCTAGACACTACATAACAGGATTTGTAACTCAACCTTTTTAGGTTTCCAAATAAGTATTGCTAGAAAAAAGCAAGTTAGGGGTGCCTGGGTGGCTCGGTAGGATAAGCATCTGCCTTCGGCCCAGGTCTTGATCTCAGGGTCCTGGGATAGAGTCCCACATCGGGCTCTCTGCTCAGTGGGGAGTCTGCTAAAAAAAAAGGCAAGGTAAAGGGGTAAAAATAGGGAAGAACTACTTAGAATCTAGTTCAATCTAAGGATGAAACTAGAGAAGCACCTGGGCTTTTAACCCCTAAGAAAAGGTGCTTCCCTGTATGCCAAGTTTGTTTTCCGGTGATGTTTCAAATTAAAGCTATTTGTAAGATGAGAGAAAGGAATGCCCTGAAGTTTCCAGAATATTCATACTGGAAGGCATCATAGAAATCAATTCTAGCCCAAACCTCTGCACTTTGCAGAGGGGGAAAAGGAAGTACAACTGAGTTCAAGGATTTCAGGAATTCATATAACAAGTTAATGGCCAGTATGCCATAAGACTCTACGTCTCCTTATCGTCAATCACTGCTTTTAGATTAAGCTACCTTGAAAATAATTTTTTTCAAAATTGTTCATATGTAGTCCCTTCTCAAAATTGGAAAGTCATGTTATCTGAAATTAGTCATGTCAACTTCATATTTGTTTCCTTCTAACTTTATGGGTGAACTCTTTCCTGAGTTTTCTCCCATTCCAACTTTGTTTTCACCCTAATTTATTTGTACCTGAATTCTCTAAATGAAAGAGATGATCCAAAAATTAGAGCCCGAAGTTTCCTTTACTTACATTGAATACAACTTGAATGGGAGAGATTATGGTCATATTCAAAGTTCATGATAAAGTTACCAATCAGATGAAATTATTTTGCAAGTAGAAACATTTCATCCTTATATGGCAAGATATGGATGTTTGACTATATATTTTGCTGGGACACCAATTTTTAAGATTCTATTTATTTATGGAAAGAGAGGGAGAGAATGCAAGCAGGGGAAAAGGCAGAGGGAGAGAGACAGAATCGTAAGCAGGCTCCATGCTCAGCAAAGAGCCCGACATGGGGCTCTACCTCATGACTCTGAGATCATGACCTGAGCCAAAATCAAGAGTCAGAGGCTTAACAGACTGAGCCACCCAGACTGAACCCTACCCCAACACCAGTTTTGTTATGCATGTTTATCATAGTTAAATTCATAATTGTGGACATATATAGTTATTTTTCAACCAAGCTGAACACATTTCAGAGGAAAACAAATCTGGGGCACCTGAGTGGCTCAGTTGGTTAAATGCCTGCCTTCAGCTCAGGTCATTATCTCTGGGTCCTGGACCAAGCCCCCTTGTATTCAGGCTTCCCGCTAAGCAGGAGTCTGTTTCTTCCTCTGCCTTTGTCCCTCCCCCCATTCGTTTGCTCTCTCTCTCAAATAAATAAAATCTTTAAAAAAATTTATGAATGACTGACACTAAATTATTACTTCAGTGGATTTTGAGAAATGAGTAGAATTTCAGTTGTTTTAAATGTTTCAATATTAAATATTGCACATCGATCCAGAGAATATTATAGCTATTTTGTTAGTCTGCACAGTTTCTTTGTTAGCCTGTGCGTTTTCCTGCACACTAAAATTGTCACTAAATTTACCATATTAAGTTTTGTTTTTCCATATTTGGACCTTTAGGTCCAAGTAATTGATGTCCTATAACATCCCCTCTAGCTCCCTGCTCTTTAGCCACAACTGGGATTAGTTAGACTGGCCCCGCTTCAAGTTTAATAAATCATTTGTGGAAACCACTGCTTACTACATGGGATTCAAGTTCTTTCAGTGTGTCCAGGATGGCCGGCTTGACATTCAGCTGTCATGCAGCTTTTCACTTTTCTTTCCTCATCTACAGAGTGCTGAATCATATTTGCTTCTCTGTTACTATGGCCATTCATGATTTTGTTCAACAGGAAAATATTTGCCTAGTTTTGTAAGTGATAGTATTACCTAAATAAATAAATACATAAATAAGAATATACATATATATATACCTATATATATGCAAGAGATTGATCCCCATCATAATCTATAATGATAGTCCTAGTGATAATAAAGGACAGAAGTGGCCAATTTATGGTGGCACATGTGCTCCTCTTTCAAACAAGTATAACCATAGTAAAACATTAATTACATTTAATAAACTCGTACTAAGTGCTAGACGTTAGCTAAGTGCTTTATGAGTATGGTCTGATTTAATTCTCACAACATATTTCTTAGGCAGGTATTAAATAGTATTATACCCACTTTTTATATGAGAAACTGTAAATTAGAGGAAACATGCACAAAGTTATAAGGTGTCACAGCCAGGACCAAAACGCAAGTGGGACTGCCTGCTGGATGTCCTTTATAAGGTATTTTTCCCAATGTGTGTTCCAGTCGGAGAGACCTGTGTGTCTCTGGGAAATGCTTGTTGATCTGTGGTTATCGCAGCCCAGGTACCGCCAAAGTAGAGCTGGCAGAATCTTTGATCTGCTTTACAAAGCAGCTTTATCACTTCTTTGGTTAACTCTGAATGTCTAACTTACGGTATCTTCCAATTACTTCCAACCTTGAGAGAACACATCAGGAATTGTAGATGATCAATTTGAGATTATACTTCATTACAACCAAAATATACAGTATACCAGTTGTCTTTGTACACACAATATTCTTTATACTTAGGTTAGTTTTATGTCTGTCTTGATACTCAAATCATTCTAACTGGCACATTTAATGGAGAGGAACTCAGTGATACTTTTTGGGGGGTTAGGAGAAGCTCAGTTTGAGTTGTAATGAAATGTTTCACTGTCTGGAAACATGGAAAGCAGCATCTCTTTTGTGCAGATGATTTGCAGAACTCTGGGATGGGCACGTTCATCATTCTAATGGACTGCTGGCATTAGAAATTTGAATAGAATTATTAAATCCTAAACAATTTTCCTACACCCTTACCTCTCCTTCTGACTTAGTCCCTCGTTCCATGTTTTTGGAGGAGAATCAATCACCCTTTACTCTTTCCTTCCATCTCCCACAGCCAGTCAGTCCCCCCCCATAATATGAAATTTTACTTTGCTGACTCTTGAAGCCATGCCATCCTCTCCCTTGATGCTGCATCTGATTTTGACCCAGGTCTGTCATCACTCTCCTGAATTATGGCAGTTGCCCATCTCTACCAGATCCAATCTACCAGCATCCCAGGCAGACTGAGTTTTTCCAAAGCAAATGTGACTGTGACACACACCAGCTTAAAATAAGATTTCCATGGCTCCAGTAGTCTACAGATGAAAATCACAGACTATCTATGATCTAACTGCTCCCTCCCATTTCAACCTTCAGCCAAATTGCAGAGCTTCTCTTTCTCCAGCTCATCCTGCTTTGTCTTACCTGTACTTACATGACTTGCTCCTTCTGCCTTGAACACCTTTCCCTGGATTTTGCTTCGGAGTCCAGGTTGGGTGCTGTTCCCGCATGCCCCATAGCATCTTCTATATACCAGCACATCCTTCATGGCTGACTCACCTGTTTCATTAGTCTGTCTGTCTCTCTGCTCCAGTAGACTCCTGCTTTTAGAGGCAGGGGCTGAGTATTATTTTATCATTATGTATATAGCCATAAAAGGCTGATATTACATGTAGAGCGCATACCAGACCTACATGCTAAATGAGACCATGAATTATTTGAATGTCCTCATTAGTGGAAAAGAAGGTTTGATTTTATTTTTTTCCTTATCCATAAATAGTATCTCCATTGGACCCAGATTTTCCCATTTCCTAAGATTATATGATTTTAGGGCATTTTGTCTGAAATCCAGCCTGTCTCTTTATTTTTTTTTCTATAAAGTAGATATGGCACACACTTAAATTATAGTTTTGAATTAATAGCCCTGGAGATCTATAAGGGCTCAAGAAAAAATAAATCTGAATATATGATATTCCAAATCTATCTAAAGAAAGAGGAAATACTGCTGTAGGCATTTCAAGGATACTGCATTTGTTGTTAAAATTCAGCTTAAGTTTTAGTTAAAAATGCTTTAGTTGATAATTAGTTTACCTCATTCACACGCTTGGATTTTATCAAATATAAATCTTCGTTTATTCTTTGTGACTATAAATAATAGAGTAGGTTCATAAGTACAAGTTCAAATTCTGGCCTTTTGTGACTGAGGATCTGCATACATCTCTTATTCTACAGCACATAGATCCAGACAAAATGACAAGTTGAATTCTCTCACCCTTTAGATCTTAGCTTAGATGTCACTTCCAATGACATCTGTCTTTGATCACCAGACTGCACTAGTACCCCTGTATTTTTCCTATCATTTCACTTTTTAAAACATAAATTATTTCTTTGCTTGAGATATTTCAGAAGCATCAAATGTACTTGAATAAAATCCAAATGGTTCTCATGGCCCACAAAGTAAGACATGTTCTGACACCTGCTCACCTCTTGAAGGTTTCAGGCTGTCTAATCCTTCACTCACCCTGTAGGAAGAGCCTTTCCATTAGTTTCAAACATGCCACCCTGTTGCTGAAAGATTTTTCCTGAATCCCTTCACCTGTTGGGCTCACACTATCCTTTATGACCAGCTTCAGTGTTACCTTCTCAGCGAGGGATGTCTTACCTACTGATTAAATTAAGCAGTGTTCACAACCATGATTCTTTGTCTTTTTAATTGAAGTATACTTGACATACAATATCCTATTAATTTCAGGTGTACCTTATAGTGATTTGATATTTTTATATGAAATTATCCTCATGATAAATCTAGTTACCATATATCACCATACAAAATTGTTACAAAATTATCGACTATATTCCCTATACATACATTTCCATGTCTTATTTTATAACTGAAGGATTGGACAACTTAGTCTCCTTCACCTATTTTACCCAATCCCCAGTCACTCCCTACTCTGGTAACCCACAGTTTGTTTCCTAGGAGTCTGTTTCAATTTGTTTCTTTTAGATTCCACATATAAATGAAATCATTCAGTATTTGTCTTTCTTGAGATATTTCACTTAGCATAATACACTCTAGACCTATCCATGTTGTTGCAAATGACAAGATTTCATTCTTTTCTGTGGCTGTGTAATATTCCATTGTGTGGAGGTAGGTGTATATTTACATATACATACATACATATATATGTATGAGAGAGAGAACACAGAGTATGGAAGTTCCTCAAGACATGTATCTCTTTGAATTGGTGCTTTCATTTTCTTTGGATAAACACCCAAAAGTGGCATTACTCGATCTTATGGTACTTTTAACATTTTGAGGGAACTCCATGCTGTTTTCCATAGTGGCTGTGCCAATTTACATTCCCACCAACAGTGTGCAAGGGTTTTCTTTTCTCTATATCTGTGCCAACACTTCTTATTTTTTGTTTTTCTGACAATTGTCAATCTGACAGGTGTGAGGTAATCTTATGGTTTTGAATTGTATTTCCCTGGTGATTAGTGATGTTAAGCATCTTTTCATGTTCCTGTTGGCTATCTGTATGTCTTCTTTAGAAAAATTACTATTCAAGTTCTGCACCCATTTTTAATTGGGTTGTTTGCTTGTTTGTTTTTGATATTAAGGTGTGTATGTTCTTTGCATATTTTGGATATTAACCCCTTATCAAATATATGATTTGCAAATATATAATCTTCTTCCATTCAGTAGGTTGCCCTTTCATTTATTGATGTTGTCCTTCACTGTACAAAAACTTTGATGTATTCCCAATTTCTTCTTTTAGATTTTTTTTGCCCTTGTCTAAGGAGACAGGTCTGAAAACATATTGCTAAGACCAATGTCAAAGAGCTTACTATGTTTTCTTCTAGGAGATTTATGGCTTCAGGTCTTACATGCAAGTCTTTTAATCCATCTTGAGTTTAATTTTGTTTATGGTATAAGAGAGTGGTCAGGTTTTCCCAACACCATTCTCTGAGAAGACAGTCTTTTCCCTGTTGTATATTCACACCTCCTCTGTCATAGATTAATTGACCATAGTTGTGTGCATTTATTTCTGGCCTTTCTCTTCTAACCCATTGATTTTTGTGTCTGTTTTTGTGCCAGCCACCATACTGTTTCAATCACTATAGCTCTGTAGTGTAGGTTGAAATCAGGGAGCATGACACCTCTAACTTTGTTCTCTCTCAGGATTGGTTTGGCTATTTGGGGTCTTTTGAGGTTCCATATACATTTCAGGATTCTTTGTTGTAATTCTGTGGAAAATGACATTGGTAATTTGACGAGATTACATTGAATCTGTAGTTTGCTTTGGATAGTATGGACATTTTAAAATTTTTTTCCAACCCATGAGCATGGTTTATCTTTCTGTTTATGTGAGTCATCCTCAATTTCTTTCATCAGTGTCATAGTTTTCAGAATGCAGGTCTCTCACTTCCTTGGTTAGATTTATTCTTAGGTAATTTTTAAAAAAGATTTTTATTCACTTATTTTGAGAGAGAGAGAGAATGAGCTAGGGGGAGGGGTAGAGGGAGAGGAAGAAGTAGACTCCCTGATGAGCTGGGAGCCCAATGTTGTAACTTGTTTTGCAGCTTAACATGTGATCTCTCCTGGAGAATGTTCAATGTGCACTTCAAAAAAGTGTAGTCTGAAGTTTTTAGATGAAATATTCTCTATACATCTGTTAAGCCCATTTGGTCTAATGTATTGTTTAAGGCCAGTTTTTTCTTATTTTCAGTCTGGGTGATCTAGTCATTGATGCAAGTAGGTTGTTAAAGTTCCCCTACTATTTTGTATTACTGTCAGTTTTTCCCATTACGTCTGTTAAAATTTGCTTTACATATTTTCATGCTCATAGGTTGGGTGCATAGATATTTACAAATGTTGTATTGTCTTCTTGGAGTCACAGTCTCTAAGTATATTTCATCTGATAGGAGTACTGCTCCTCCAGTTTTATTTCCATTTGCATGGAATATCTTTTTCTATCCCTTCACTTTTAGTCTTCACTTTTAGTCTTTAAATCTAAAGTGAGTCTCTTGTAAGCAGCATATAAATGGAGCTTGTTTTTATCCATTCAGCCACTCTGTGCCTTTTGATTGGATTATTTAGATCAGTTACATTTGAAATGTATTGATAGACATATGTTTATTACTATTTTATTATTTTTGTAGTTCTCTATTTCTTCTTCTCTTGATCTCTTGTGGTTTGATGGTTTATTCGTGTGTGTGTGTGTGTGTCTGTTGTAGGTTTTTGGATTTTTAGGTTCTTTTGTGGGTTTGGTTTTGGTTACCATGAGGTTCACATATACCAACATTATAAATAGAGCAGTCTGTTTTAAGCTGATAGTCACTTAATTTCAAATGCATTCTAAAAGTACTACATTTGTACTCTCCCTCCCACACACACATTTTGCTGATGTCATATTTTACATCTTTTCGGTTTGATTTTCACACGAGATTTTTAAGTGGCTGATCCATGGCCTTTATTATATATTTGCCTTTATTAGTGAGATTTTTTTCTTTCATGTATTTTATTTTATTGCCTTTTCCACTTAAAGACGACATTTTAACTTTTCTTGGAAGTCTGGTTTAGTGGCGAGGAACTCCTTTAGTTTTTGCTTGTTTGGGAAACTAGGGATCCTGGGGCACACTGTGCTGGGGCTGCCTTGGTGGAATGCCTGGGGCTAGAGCTAGACCAGGTGTGACCTGTGGGGGGCGCTGTCCCTGGGCATGGCATGCTTGGGATGCGTTGGCCAGAGAATTGAAGCTGGAGTGGGCATGGGTTAGAGATGCTAGAGCATGCTGCACCAACACCTGTAATTCTCTATCATGAAACCTTATTTCTTTTGTGTCGGTTATCACACTTTGTAAACATATTTACTCGCTTTGTTCAAATTTAAGAACACCTTGAGAGTACTGATCTTAATCTTTCTCTTTTTAAACCAATGTAGTCTTGGGGCCTAATATAAGTATTGTAGGAGGAAAAATATTTTGGGATGAATTTGTAAATAGTATTTATCACATTCTATTCATTTTCATGTCTTTGCCACATCTTTTAAGCTTCTCTAGAATAGTTTTGATATCTCTATTATTTTACCATCCAATAAATAGCATAGATATCAAACAACTAAATAGTCATCAAAAATCTCATGTGAATACCAAGTAAAAATTGTTTCTTTTTGGGTACCTATTATATAATTCAAATTTTAGCAAGATCCAGAGAAATAGGAATTATTTTGCTTAAGATTTTATTATAGCTTATCATATATGACCAGTTGTGCTTACTGTATATTTTTTAAACTTTACAAATATAAACTCAATTTTTTTAAAGTTACTATAAGATAGTTTTTATGAGTTAAGTTCTATTATCTCCATTTGGAGAGGAAGAAACTGAGGCAGGGCAAAGTAAAATATCCTGTCTAAGCCCACATATTTAGTAAATACAAGCAGGGAGTCAGTGTAAATGTGGGTTTAAGCAAGGTATTTGAGGATACTTCAGGAGTTACACTACATAATAACTGGTTCATTAAGGTAGTGAGATGAGCAAGAGGTAAATGCAAGGAGGAAGTGAACCTGGAAGTTTCTGGTTTGGGTATTATTTTGAGAAAAGAACACAAGATATGAAACAGATTGAAGTTAATGGGTTGAAATCTGGAAAGATATTTGGGCAGAAAGTTGTTATAGTAAAATAAGTGATAGTAATTATAATTGCCATATATTAAGTATTTACTATATTCTGAGCAGCCCGTATGTTTTTATTATCAATAAAAATTATGACTAGTCATTTATGAAGATAGGTGGGAGATTTATGTATCAGAGACCTCACCAATTGCCATATATAGAAAACAGTTGAATTCTTGGATTTCATTGAGCTCCTGTAGAGTGTTGGGTGAAAAAGGAAGATGCCACATACAGAATTTGAGGAAGATTTACCCTAGGTATTAACTAGAGAAGAGCAGCCACCAGACCATGATTTCAGAGGAGAGAATAAAACATTTTGTTTTGTTTTGTTTTTTAATTATAAAAATTCCTGTAATATTCTATTAATTCAAGAAAACTCATCTGTATCCTGTTTCCTGGTTGAAGTTCTATGTCGAACATGATAGACATGCCATGTAAGCTAAGGGCTGACTAGTGCCCATTGGCTTGGGCAGATGTTAACAAGACCATTGGTGACCTTAGTCTCAGGGGAATAACCCAAAAAACTCATTTCTCTGGCTTCAGGGCAATCAGGATATAAGAATATGAAAATATGAAATAGGCTACTTTTATTAAAAAAAGTCAGTAAAATTGAGTGTAGTTGAAGATAAATCATTGATTGGAATATTCTCAGTTAATGACCTGTTTTGGGTGAGAGTTTGGAACTCTGGTATAGCTCCAGGCATGGAGAAAGTGGTGGGAATTTGAAAGTGACCCTGAAAGGAGTTGAGATGTTTTTCTGTCATGGTTGTTTCTGATCTGAAGCCACCAAAGTTCAAGTTCAAAATTAAAGAAAATTAGTGAAAATTAGTGCCAAATGGAGAAAATGTAACAGATTTTTAGTAATATTTATGCAAATCAACAGGGTCAAAAGACAGTGAAGAGTTAAAAAACAAAGTTATTGAAGGGCTAAGTTCTACTTGCACATGGATGTGGATAATCATTTATAGTAAATTACTGAACTTGGATACAGATTGTACTAGCAGATTTTTCAGTTAGAGTAGGTCATTTTTCAGTTACACCTAATAGACACAGTAATAATTGTAGTATAATAGCTGTTTCGCTCTTCAGTATGTCATTTGGCAATAAAATTTTAGATCATACAGAATTAAGATTTCATTTTGTCCAAAGAAATATATTATGATTCACAAGTGTGAACTACATATGTAATTCTTAAAATTTCAGGTAGCCTCATTAGCAAAACTAAAAAGAAACAACTGAAGTAAATGCTAATAACATATTTAATGCAATATTAACAAACATAATTTTAACATGTAATCAATAAAAATATAGTTTACTTTAACAGTTGTCTTGAACATCCCATGTCTATTTTACACTAAAAGCACATCTCAATTCATGTTTCATATAGGGGTAGCCGCACTTCAAATGCTCAAGAGCCACATGTGGCTAGTAGCTACCAGGTTGGATAGTGAAGATTCAGACCACCATTTTATTGACTAATAAGAAATTCTGATTATTCATAGAAACAGAGAGAAAACAGTGTTTCTAGGTGACAGTAGCTTAGCCTTCAAGTCTTACTCCATGTCATCTCTTTTGTGAGACTTTCTCAGCATCCTGGCCAAAGCCTACCTTCCCATACATATTTACCTAGCCTGTATTATATTGCTATATAATCTATTGCATTATATAATAGTTATATTTTCTTATATAAAATATTGAACTTCACAACGGCAAGAGCTATCTGCATATCTCCAACCCATACTTATCAAATATTTATTGAGTGCCTATTTATTATCAAGTATTGCTTTTTATGCTCAAGATATATCTGTGGGGAATAAAATCACTGACCCTATAGGGATTACAGTTGTAGAAAATCAATGCCCAGTAAAAAAAAAAATGCTGATTTAAAAGAAATTTAGGTTTTAACTTTTGGTGAGTCTCTAAACAATAGGTTAAACTTAACAAAGTGATATTTAACAGGTATAAGGTCTTGCAATTTGATTTAAAGCAAGAACCTTTTATAGAGTTTTAGGATGGAAAAGAACTGGCTTGATAGTAGTTCACATGACTGAGTGGTTTTAAATGAATTGACTCAAAATTTGGAATAAAGGAAATAGTTTTTCTCTAATATAAGTAGGCTTATCTAGCAGTAGTACCAGTTTGTACCACATCTGTACAAATGTTCTGGGGACCAAAACTGAATATTGGGAATTCAGACATTTGCAAGCTTAGAAAATCCAGTGCAAAGGATTCAGGATGACAATAAGGTGAATTCAGCAGCTGAGAATACACTATAAGTGCTTCTAGAGCAAACCTGGATGACCTTTAAAGTGTCTGCTGTCTTTAAGTAAGACACTTGACGAGGGAAGTTTGTTGGAGAGGGGGCCTCTTAATTGTCGTGGCCAATAATGCCGTGGTTAACCTCCAGGAAGTGTGTTAGGTGGGACTGAAATAATTTCAAGATGATATAAGTGAAAATGGATATGTATCTGTCACAGACTACAGTGATGCCGAGGATATAGGGGTCCACTCCTTTAGAGTATGCTATGTGTTTTACACTTCTGTATTTTTCTTCATCTTCTCTTTTATTTATTTCAATTCGGGAGAATGGTGCTCTTCTGGTCTGCATGCTTCTTAGTACCTGTGTATGTCTGTACTTTCTCAGAGTGAATTGCATTATGATTTATATTATATTTATCTTTATAAATATATAGCTACCAAGTTTGAGCTGCTTGGATGCAGGGATCCTCTCTGTTATGATTTTGCCAATAACCAGCACTATTGCCTACATGACTGGGATACTCAGAAAATGTTGAATGTTAAAGAACTGAATTCTAAAACAGAAGTTGCAATAGTATTCTAATTGGTTTCTTAACATCTTCTCTTCCCTTCTTCCTGAGTCCAATCAGAATGATTTTTTTAAAATATATATAACCCTATCATGCAGTCCTGAAACCACATTGGTTATCTCCCACCTCTTTCTTTACTCCCCAGCCTTGTCGGCTCCAACCTTCGCTAACTGCTTGCTTGTGCCAAGTGTAATCTTCCATATCACCTCTCTACCCCCATCCTCGCCTCAGCCTTCAGGGACAGGTAAAGCTGCCTTGTGTGGATCTGTTTCTTCTACTATAGACCTTTAAAAGATCATGTTTCCTTCTTTTGGAATAATTATCACAGTCCTACTTTTACACTTAGCACTCACTATTTGATTAATAGTCTGCCCATTTCATTCTAAGTTCCATGAAGAAGTGTGCTCTGCCGGTTTCTGTGTGCAACATCACATCATCATACCTAATGCCTCTAATAAATGGTTAACACATATTTGTTAACCATATATGAACTCATGAACAACCAAGACATTATAAGTGCCATGTGTCTCGACTAAATCTTTTCTGTCTCCACTCATAAGTATCGTCCATATGACAGAAAAGACATATGAGAAAAACCTCTTACACTATATAATCTTGTGCTTACTTAAGCAGAAAATATTCTTTTTAATACAGGGATTATCTCCATAGACCCTGAAGGGCACTTAATAGTTGTTCTACGTAAAGGTTAAATTTTACTTTTTATATGTGCTCATGTAGTTAGAAATTAATATTCTCCTAAGTCATTGAAATGTTAACTTTTCTAACCTTCTTAAACACTTCATTTTTCTCAGCTTCAGGCAAGATTGAGAAATAAAATAAACTCTATAAGATATTAATATCCTTAATAGGTATTGAACCTGAGAGCTGACACACCTATGAGTTCTTTCATGTTTCACTTTTACTGAGCACTAACTATACTTGAGTGTCAAAAAGTAAATTTATCAGTAGCATGAAAATACATTTACAATAGAACATAAGAAATAATTGTTTTATATGATAAAATAGCATATAAAACAAAATAAAACATATATATGACAAGATTCATTGTAATTATATGAAGGAAAGAGAATTGGAAATTTTGAAATTTTTGCCTAAATACGGATTTAAATTTAAAGAGCAACTAATTATTACATAATATCTTATTCTTTTCATAGCCTCATTCACTTTTATGCCCATTCATTTCTTATATCCTCTTGCACTTGTTGGGTATTTGCTCCCCCTCAATTCTGTTTCCAATGTGGGTGACAGATTTCTCTTATTCCTGCCTCCACCTATCCACCCATCATTCTGATACTTACGATTTCCATTCTCTCTGTCTGACTTCTCAAGAAGTATCTGGCCCCTCTTTCTGTTGGAATTACTTTTATTTTGGGGGGAATTATATAAAGTTTCAGAAGCTATATTTATATATAAGTCTAAAATGTTGCTCATCCATATGTCTTAAAATTTACTGGCGTGTCTTTCTCTGAGCTAGCAAATTGTCACTTGAGTTCTCAGCTTGTATCTCAATTACCTTCTACAGAGGCACTAGGCTCATACTGTTTTAGAAAGTGCAAAGGCTTTAGGACAGTTGGAAGTAGAGGATACTTCATTCCCACCTATTGCATTTTATTTCATTGACAATAGGCAGATTGTTTCACATGCCGAAGACCACCGTGAAACAAGAACACATATACCCCAGAGAACTACCCTGAGGGCCAAATGATAAGTCCCATTTGCACACCTTCATTTTTCACCTTACTGCCTTTTCTATCTCTCATTTAATGTTTAGTGTTCATGCCTTGCCATATATTTGCTACACCTTCTACTTTGATTGTTACCTCATTTCATTGTTTTTCTTGGGTCAGAGGAGAAATTTTGAGTTCACATTCTTGGTTGGCCAGAGGATAACAATGAAAATTACTCTTTGGCACACAAACAAGTAACTGCCACTCTAATAACTCTACTTACATTATTCCCCAATCTCTCGAATTTACCCTGGGAACATTTGTCTATAATTATCTTATATGGCTAGGCTCTGTTAGTTTAAGTTACTTGCCCAAGATCACACAGCTAATATGTGAGAAGGCTGGACTTTTATCCAAGGCTATTTTGATGACAAATCTATATATTTGTTTTTAAGTCCCATGCTAGAACATTACAACAAAAAAGGCCTTATTAAAGTAAGTGCTCAGACTTTTTTTTTTTTTTTTTAAAGCAGATTGAGGTAGAGGATGGAATATGTCTCATCTAGTCATTGCTTTTAATTATCCTGAATTATAGTGATGTCCTTCTTGGCTTTATTTTTTTTGTTTTCAAATGTATTCTTAATGCCAAACTAAAACCTTATAAGATATTTTAAATATAAATATTTCAAGTGTCTTTTAAAAAACAGGCTGAGAGTAATGGTCCCTCTGGACCTTTTAGATCTTCAAGGAAAAAAAGTTGGCTGATGTAATACAAAGGTAATTGACAGTAATTCTTTATGTATTTTGAACTCCAAAATTCAAGAACACCTTTTTTTTTTTAACTTAATTCAAGTGCCCATGAAATCTGATGTGTTCCCAATTCAGCTAGCATTCGTTCGCCCACAGCTTGAGTGAAGCAGAATCTTTCTTAGTAGTGTATACTTACTAAAAATACAGGAGTATATTCAGATGTTTTAAACCCAAATAGTAGCCTGTGTATCTGGTGTTCTTTGCTTTCTAGTGCAACCATGTGCTTTATTATTTATTAATTTTGATAAATCTCTCTTTGACTAAGCTGAAAACCTCACAACTTCTCTCTCCAGGTAGAATGTGTAAAAACCAAGTTCCGTATTTCATCCAGAAAGTGAGACTCAATTTACTATAGAAAAGCTTTTAATCTTCATATATGGCCTGACATACTGGGTTTTATTTAACCACAGAATTTCTTAGATAAATACCAGGCATTTCTTCAAAGAACCTGACCAAATGCTAAAATCCATTTCCTTCCAAAATCGCAGTTTTTAAATTAGACCTAAAGCATTTATGAATGTCACTTTACCTTATCAGCAATTAAGGAATTCAAAAAAAAATAAACAACAACGCTTTGTGTTGCACAGCTTTGAAATTACTGTATTTATCCTGAACTGGCCCTTTTATTTGCTCTAGCAAATACTTCGGAGGTTGCTTTAAAGAGGGAGACCTCAGTTCTGAACAGGTGTGGAAAAGGGTTTCTTGATATATAAAAATGTCCTATTTTAAAGGCATTTTAGTAATTTTAGCACATCTACTGCTGTGACTTCCCATGCAAGGAGGTGGTCAATTCATTTCCCTTTAAAGAGCAGGAAATCTGTAAGTCAAGATCATAGGCCCCATTTCACCATGGTGAGGGACAGTTGATGAGTTACTGAAACTTTCCCTTTCCTGTCTCATTGTTTTAGTGTTGATCCTCCTGATCGTCACCATGAGAAGACGGAAAAAAGAGCCTCTCATTTTTGACGAGGAGAGAGATATCAGAGAAAATATCGTGAGATATGACGACGAAGGTGGGGGAGAGGAAGACACAGAAGCTTTCGACATGGCTGCACTAAGAAATCTCAATGTCATCAGAGATACCAAGACTCGGAGGGACGTGACTCCAGAAATTCAGTTCTTGAGTCGACCAACTTTTAAAAGCATTCCAGATAATGTCATTTTTCGAGAATTTATTTGGGAAAGACTGAAAGAAGCTGATGTGGATCCCTGTGCTCCCCCCTATGATTCCTTGCAGACGTACGCGTTTGAAGGAAATGGCTCAGTGGCTGAATCGCTCAGCTCCTTAGATTCAATCAGCTCAAACTCTGATCAGAATTATGACTACCTAAGTGACTGGGGGCCTCGCTTTAAACGACTTGCAGATATGTATGGAACCGGCCAGGAGAGTTTGTACTCATAGCCCCGGAACCTTAATTGGAAATGTACTGAAGGAAAAGTAAAAGCAAAAACAAACAACAAACAAACAAAAAAAACCCACTCCATACAGAAAACAAGAACTCAACTTACTAGAGAAAATGGTTGTAAATATCTGTCCATTTTTAACTGTTTAGGTTTTTGCCTTGGTGAAGCATAACTTCATTAGACTTATCCAAGGGACTGCACTGACCACAGACTCTGAGCATTTGAAGGCTTTTTGATAAAACGAAATGCTCAGTGGTTTGTGAATAGATAGCAACTCTCAGATACCTGCAAAGCACCTAACCTCGATGAGTAAGTAGTGCCCTGTGTTGTCCGCGAACCACGCGTACCCTGTACATACCTTCACGGTACTGCCAGTAAGAAGACAGAACACGATGAGCCACTGAAAAGTCCTGGAACTTCTTGCATATCAAAACTTGGGACAAATTTAATTTACAGTGATGCTTTTAGCTTGCTAGATTATAGAATGCAGCAGCATTTTATTGCTGTTGAATAGCAAATATATTTCATTTAGCAATATATAAATTCTTAGAAAATCCTCCCCAGTCCTCCAATACAAGCCAATAAAATTTGGTTTAAGGCAACATAAACTGTTGTTTCGCAAATAAATTATGAAGTGTTCCAAATAAGAAAAAGGTAAATCATTCTTAAAGTTTGCAGTCGTTTTGAGATGCTTGTGTAGGTATGAAAAAAGTTGCTGTCTATTCGTTGATTTTTATTATCTCTTCTGATTTATACAGGAGACTATCTTTCCTTTTTTTTTTTTTATTTGACAATGGTGTTCTATTTATTTTGGAGCTCCAATCTCCACTGAATTCAGGTCCATCTGACTGCCTCATAGCATTAAGCTCGTCAGAACATGCTGATTTTTCTCCAGTCTGAGCTACATGAAGGAAATGAAGCATGGAAATGGAGGAAAAAAGAGCAGTTGAGTCTTGCCGCAGTTCACATCTTAGAGAGGAGCACAGCTACAAGGACATATAAGTCGTTCATCTGAGCCATTAGAATGTACCCAACAGTGGAATAAAATATTTGTATTTTAGAAAGATTTCAGAGAGAAAGGAGATTTTTTTTTGATGCAAGATTTTTCAAGGTCACAAGTTCTATATGCTCCAAAGACTTTTGAAAATGTTTTCCCCAGCCTCTCTTGCTGTAAACATATTGAGTAAAAGACTTTTTCTTTTGTTACTATATCTTAAACAATGTACTGTTATAAATTTCAAAAATCCATCTTTAAATTCTGATGCAAATTTGTTCCTCAAGAATTAACCAAGCAATGTAGGATTTCTATCCTGGTTTAGATGTGCCAAAATGAGGAGAGCAATTTCCAGTGATCACATATGTTTAAGTTTGAGACGGGCTTCTTAGAATAAGAATTTTATGACTAAAATAATATTTCCACCTATCATTTTTTTCCTAGAATAGTACTAGTTTAGTGTGCATATATTTCAATAAGAATGAATTTTTCCCTTCATTTATTTCTCCTTTTAAAAATAATTTATCGGGTTCCTAATAAATCTACAGGTAGTGGACACCGTATAGGAAATTACATTTTAAAAGTGCTTCTTTCTGAAAGACAAACACTGGAATCAGAATATCAATATTTTGATTACATGAAGAGAAACTAGGATTCTGTAAACCTGCAGGTCATCTTTAGAAATAAAGTACGTGAAAGTGGCCTTCAGCTTCATCAAAATAAATAATTCAATAAATCTGATTATCTGCAAACAGTCCTTTCATTTGAATAAAGGTTTGTACACATTGTTTCAGGACTAGATAGAAATGCTTCTTGGTGAATTAATATACATATATATGAAAAACTCGTAACAGTAAAAGATTGTTCATGACTTTTAGTCACATATGTAAGTTTTCCAAATAAAAAAATACATAGTACACTTACCCAATTCAATAAAAGCAGAGTGTGGTACAGGAATTATATAGGTGTTAAATCAGCAAGGTGCTGAGAAAACAGTTTTGTAATAATCCCCTTGTTGTCTGCAGGAAGATAAAATAGTTTAGTACTTTTGGATTATGATGTCAAAACTGCTGATTGTTGCACATATCACTAAATGGAGGTTTGAATGTATTATAGAAAAGAAACATCACATCATTCACCTTGCTTTTTCTTGTTTTCAAGTATATATATTTTTTCTTGTTTTTTTTTTTTTTTTTTTTTCATATTTGCCGGTCATAGATTGGGAAAAGAAAAGCTCAAATTTAAATAAAGATTTGAAATTCTTGCCTATACCCACTTGCTCTTTTATGTGTGAACAATTATATCAATACAGTATAAGCTTGCTTCAATGGTATTTTTTAAAAATGTTTGAGATGGCTGAAAGGATGTCAATTTAGATGATATTTATATGAAGTACTCTAGCTAAGCCTATCAGTAATAGAGGTGAATTGGTTATTTTAGTTTTCTTTTTTCTTCTAAAATCTAATGCTATGTATGATTATCTCCACAGTATGTGAGAGACACTGGAATAACTGATTGATAAAATCAATGTTAAGCCTAGTTAGGACATTCTCCAGGAACATTTATATAAACACCTATTATCTAGTTACTAAACCAGTGGTATACTGGAACCAGCTAGAACCAACTCCCAAGAGCCAATGACATACATCTCTTCTCAACCTTCCTTCTAGAGAGATCATTTTGGTGGATTGAAGTTAGCCATGGGGTAATATCGATACCATCATGGAAATCCGCAAACACTACCTGTTTTTCCTGGAGAGCCAGCTGTTAAATGTTTACCAACATTTCTCTGCTTGTATTGCTTTATAAAGGAAACCTCATGATAGTAAATACAGTATGAATGAATAGAATATCAAATAATGACATGAAAGGAATTTATGCTCTATCCTACTACTAAAAATAGATGCATGTGATACTATTATGAAGTCCTTGGAGCTACAAGTACAAAGGAAATGCTCCACTTCATTGTGGGAAGCAATGGCTTAATAATTTCAAAGGCAGACAGTAGTCTGGAAAGCCAATAAATTTAAATATTTTCCATTTGTCCATCTGGGGCCACCATTAGAAACTCAAGGTGCACAAAGTAATGCATGTTTTGCCACTTTAATTTCTTAAAAATATTTGCATTTTACTGTCCGTGTCAAGGAAGTATGCCCAAGCCCCAAATCTGAATTATTGTTGCATAATTTTAAGTCAGCATAAAGACTATGAAAACTAAATCTTATCAAGAAAGTAGGCTTTTGCGGATCAAGCCTCAATTATCTAGATTCACAGATTAATTTCTACGTTAAAGCAATACTCTAAGGTCAGTTGCATACCAAAATTGAGGAGACAACAAGAAAAGGTCACTTGTATGAAGGCAACGAGTAGATCTTTCTGTAAGCAGGTAGATGAAGCTGGTAAACTTCCATTGACCTGAAGCTCACACCCGAGGCTGATCGCAGTGGGGTTAGGTAACTGCAGGACATAGACGGAAGTAATCATGTTTAGATAATGATGGCTGCCTTTTCACTCTGCCCTCTGAGAATGTTTTAAATTCAAATTTTAACTTCATGCACAATTACGTCTACTACACTAATGATGAGCAGGCACTGGCAATTATTCTCATGTAAAAAGTGTATTTATATAAGATGTGAGTGATATTTGTGTTATGGTCCCCATGCCCAAAGAACTTCCGTACAAATAGACTTGTTACTTACATCCAAATGAGGGGGCTTAAAATAAGTTTAAATATATTGCAAGAGGCAAAATCAATATAAATATTTTAAAGTTTTTAAGCACTAGCTGTAAATATTAATCTTCAAACTTTCAATTTTGACATCGACTTACAGACTGTTTTAATTAACCTAATTGTTTTTAAATCACTATTCAAAGGTTTATTTACAGTTGGTCTAATTAAAGTTGATTATAAAAAAGCTCTAACTTTTAACTCTTTCTGGTCAGGGATGGCTGGAGGCACATATAGTATATATGACAATAGAGAAGGAAATTCATTTTCTGTTATTATACAGTTTTTTAAAATTATTAGTGGTGTATATTGTGTGTATGCACGATGGTGTATGAAAATCTGGCAGGCAAACCTAATGCAGAAATGTTAGCTAATCATCAACATAACCAAAAGAGCAAGAAAGGAGTAATAGCATTTACGTTTTGAGTGTAATTGAAATTGTTTCAGAGGAGTGGGATAAGCCCTCAAGAAAAATGGGAGTTATTTGACTCTGATTTGGCAGCCATTGTAAAGTACAATTCTAGGGGCAATTTTTCAAGCAAAAACAAGACAGCCAGTATGTATGGCATTCTGGCACTTTTTCATTGTTATGTTAGCTTGTACAGGCTGAGAGTTAAACTGCAAAAGGTCATGTGCCTGTGTGTGTGTGTGTGTGTGTGTGTGTGTGTGTGTGTGTGACAGGAAGGCATTGGAAAATATGTCTGAAGCAACATTAAAAAAAAAAACCAACTGGTCCAAAATTATCTTACGAATGCCAATATATTATTGTCCTTTGGCAAATTCTTGATAAGCCATAAGACCAGACTATCTGATATTGACCGAAGGGAGAAATATTTTATTTGCTTTAAAATTTTAATTTAAGGAGAAGGATTTTGGTATTAAGGGGAAAGCATTTAACTGAACTATCTAAATAATTCCCTCATATTATTTTTATTGTGTAGATGTGATCTCAATGTTCACACGGACTACGGAGTTTGAATTATTTATTATGGAATGTCACTGAGCTTCGGCCTTGACTCTCAGTGTGGTTACTACGAAGTAGCCCTAGTCTGTGGTTATAAAATCTGGGTCAGAAGCCAGTTCTAGCACATTTTGCTATGCCCTGGATGCCATTTTAATTCTCTGAACTTTTATATCTTCATGATTAAAATTGAGTTAATTACTATCCTGTTGCAGAGGCTTGTGAGCTGATTAAGTGAAAGTGCTGTGTAAACTGTAAAATGCTGTAAAAAATGTAAGACTTTATTATGGAAAATTATGGAAATTATATAATAAGGTTGATTATATGTATTGTTATATGGTAAACACAGATAATGTCTGTTTTTGGAAACGTGCGTCAAGGGGAAAAAAAACATGCAATTAGTATACTAAATTGAGAAAGAATTTTCAGAGACAATTGGCATAATTGAGTGAAGCCACTACTCAAAAACAATCAGTTTTATGAGGTCTTTAAAGGTTAGGGTCTAATTCAAATCACGTCAGTCATTAATAAGAATTAAGGATATCAGTATGGGCAAGGGATTACAAGTAAGGAACAAGTATTTCCTCCCCCTGATGCTAACTGGAAGATGAAGGTCTTTAGCTGATCCTAGTCTCGTTATGGAGCACAAATATGTAGGAGCAGAGGAGATCTGTTGTAAGACAATATAAGTTAAGAGATCTTCCAGACATCCAGAGGAAATAGACCAGAGGAACTAGAGTGTGACTCTAGGGAGTTCAAATTTTTTGTCAGTCATGAGTGGCATATGTATAATTAATAATTTATACACTTCAAAGAACTAAAGTACAATAATATTGACTTAACATGAAAACTATCCTGTACTCTTGTTTTGATGACTTAAAAGTACTTCCAATATCTTACAGTAGCTTATTTTAGCCTTTTATAAATGAAGAAGCCATCAGAGATTAAAAAGTAATATATATAGGATACTATTGCTTTGTCAGTGATAATCTACTCATAATATGAGTATTAATGAACTTTCTACTCAACTTTAGATATTAGTTATCTGATTTGAAGCTCATATGAACAAGCATTATAAACAAACACATTAATAGCTATGTAATTATTGAGAATGTTGCGAAGTATAGCATACTCATACTCAAAGACATTAACTCTTACATTTTTATTGCATTAATTCATGAAATAATGCTAATGGTTTTTATTTTTGTAAACCGTAAAAATGATATGCTTTAGTACTGTTTCATGCTGTATTTTTTTGTGAGTAAACACTATTTTTTCAATATCAAGATCTGGCATATATAGTATGCTGAATGTGTGATCAATACTTCAAAAGTAATCAACTTTTTAAAACAAATCAGATCACTATACAGCAGTTGCATTTTACCTGTAATGATTTTAAGGGCAAAAAATAAAAGAAAAAAGAAAAAGAACTTACTACACAAATTTAATATTATGTTTCAAATTGCATATATATATTGAGCATTATATATGAGCATATGCACACACACACAATCTGAGGCTAAATGCTAAACTGAAACTTTTAACATTTTTTTAAAGATAATTATGTCTACTAGATGCAATCTCTACCATCAAATTACATGGGAATGCTGAAAAGTGCTACTGCATATTTGTAAAGCTGTTCTTTACTATAGATTCTAGAATTTTTCTTTTACAAATGTTAGAGAAATGAGCAATTTGTGTAAGTAAAATATACAGCATAACTTTCAATGAAAATGTTAGTGCATATTTAAGAGGCTCTATGACACTAAAAAGAAATGGATCCTTTTTTCTGCAATGTTTTTACTCACACGAGTCACTTGAATAAATCGACATAAAATAGTTTTTAAAATGCTAATTCAATTAACTATAAAAATCAATCCTGAAAATGTAGTTCCATTTAGCCCTGGTAATGAGACATCAAGTAAAACCTTGAGGTCTGAATGTATGTCAGAACCTGAAGAGATGATTTTTGTTCAACTCAAGCACTGCCTTTCAGGCAGCTAGTCTGCTAGAGTAGTAACTATTTGAGATTCTTTTTTTTTTTTTTAGCAAATGAAAGTACCATTTCATAACTAAACAAACAAATGACTGTATACAAAGTGCACGATCTGGGAAGCCAACAGTGATAATATGAGAGCTCGGTTTATTATCATTTCTTGATGTGTGCTTTGTGGTGTTTAAAAATACTAAGAACCTTTGTTGCAAATTAATTTATTGCAAAATAAAATAATTTCCCCAATTCTTGATAAAACACCTGAGACTTGCCATGGCTAGTTCTTTAGTCCTCATTCTCACCCGTGACGGTAATACCAATTTGGTTTCCAATTTGTACCCCCTGCCCACTTGGTATAGAAAATGAATTCCATTGTAATTAAAGTTCAATGTTTTCTTCTACGTGATTGATTTTTATATAAAATTATCCAAATCAAAATGTTCCATTGATATGTCGCTTTAAGTTTCAGAAAGATCAAATGTAATATGTGATTTTAATTTTCTCACAAGCCTGTGGACTGCCCAAGGAA
>CM052889.1:9427332-9484253 GCA_028534135.1 Potos flavus | reverse complement strand
TGTCCCAAGAATGTACAATACCATAGCAATGTGGCAAAGTAAATTTTTTGAGGGTCACCCTCTCTGTAGATTTCTCTACATTTTACTGCATTGTTGTCTCTCAGGAGTGTAAGGAAAATCCTGAAAAGTCCTATACTTTTACAAAAAGAAAGAAAGAAAAATTAAAAAAAAAAAAAAAAGCTGAATGCCATGAATATGAGTTGTAAACAGACAGCGACACTGAAGTTGCCCTGGGACAGCAGCACTGAGCTCATGAAAGACAGCAGGGCACCTGCATTAAGCCAGGCCCCACAGAGGTGTTAACATCATTGGAGGCCAGCTGTGTCCCTGGTTCCCAGATTATTCTCAATCAAATATGAATGAATAATTAAAAATCACCACATACAGGAGATGAACCATCATGAATGAGAGGTTTCCCAGAAACCCCCAAGAACTTCAGATACTCATTATCAAAAACATAGAAAGAGCCAGGCATAAAATATTTAAGGAAATCAATAAAACATGAATAAAGATCTTGCCAATGATGGAGGTATGCTTGCAAAGGAACCAAACTGTACATCTCTACATGAATAATATACCATCTTGAAGCTAGAAAGCAGAAGAAGTGCATATAACATTTGACACTGCACGAGAGAGACTCAGTAAACTGAAAGATAGATTAGAAGAAATTACCTTGGCTGTGGCATAGAGAGAGGAAAAAAGCTGTGATCTATAAAAGCGTAAGGTACAAGGATAAAATTGTGAAAGTCCAGCATGCCTTTACCCATTGTGACCTCACTCAGATTTCCAGCACAATGTTCAATTGCCTTTTTTGACTCCCATCTTTAAATGATGGGTTGACTTTGCCAGAGGCCTCCTGTGCCCTTGACTTTATAGCAAGCTGTACACATTCTGCCTTTCACAGTTTGATTTATTCAGCTCAGTGATCCATTTAACAAATATTATTATAAATGAAGCCTCAATTCCAGTGAAAATAAATTGTGTACATTCATCAAAACTTGGGGCATACCTATGAAAAGTGAGCGGGATGCCTAAGCAATCTGAATTAAAGCCAGGTAATTAAAAATAGGCTCTGTGTTTTCATTTATCTTTTCTCTCAAGGGTGTCTGGATGATTTCATCTGTGGTTACTGAAGATGAAAGTTCAACCTTATGTCTTTCCTCTGATAGAGGGAGTTTGTTTGGATTGAGCAGAAAGGATGCAATATAATAAGGATATAAGTGCCATAAATGAAGATGGTTGTTATTTTGTTTCCAAGTACTCTTTCCTGCCCCACTTGGCCTCCAGAAATCCTTTCATCAATGTGTTCTACTTCAAGAAAACACAGCCAGTTGAAGACTTAGTCATTCTTCAGCTCTCAGGTGATATGTCAGTTACTAATTTAGCCCTGTACCAAGTCTAGGGGGGTCATAGATGTATTTATTTATAAATTTCATAAAGATAATTGAGCCGTGCTCTGCCATTTCACATTTGGGAATAAAGTGGATTTTCTCAGTGCTCTTTCCAGGTAAAAATGGCTGTTACTTTTTTTTTTTTTCTTTTGAGCATCAAAAGAGGGTCAGAGGTGAGTTGTGGTATTACTAGAACTTGGTCTCATAAGAAATTAACAAGGCCAAGGTTTTATGACAGACACAGATCTTGTAACCTTTGTACTTGAAGGCATTTATTTCCCTCACCGGAGAGAATAAATTAATAAAACTTAGTCTTTTAGTTCCTGGTGGGGTAGTGGAATATACTTATGCCTATGATCATGTGGAAGGGACCAAAGAGAAGTCTCTTTGGTATAAGCCTAAAAATGGTTCACATTCACTTTCCCTTATCTGAAACTTAGCTAAAATCTAGGCTCTAAATTGAAGATAACTTATGAAATAGTGTATAAAATAAAAGATGAAAGTACTTCTTTTTCTTAATATGCATTATGTTATTACTTTCATTAGACATAATTATATCGGGGAGGCTTAAATCACACAAATGCTTCTTAAGAAACATTTATATTAAGTCAGTTTTACTCTTACTGCACATATATATTCTGAGGACATGTATTATTATCAGCATTCACCTATAAGGAAAGTTTAACTCCAAGAGGTTAGATGAATTGACCAATGTTTCAAAAATGTCAAGTGATGGACCGAAACCTTAAGGCCATTCTTTCTTAACGCTATTATGATTGCTCATAATTTGGAGCTAAATACCATGATACTATCATTTCACCTATTAAACATATATGTATTGATTATCCAATAGGTAGGTAATTAGAGGTGATTAAAACTTACTGTTTTCCTCTAGGTTAACATGTGCCCGTAGCGGGGGAAAATCCATAAAAGCATGATCCCTTAGCTCTAATGTGTCTAGATGAGAGAACATGTAAAATGGATTCATAGTCACAATTATGTAGGCAAAACTTTGTTAACTTTTAAATATTATTTCACGATAATGGTATACACGCAAACCAAACAGGACTGCAAAGGAAATCCTAATAGATAATTTGGGCAGTTGCAAATCTTAAGAGTAGAAGATTTAAGTGTTATGGACAGGGGATAGAATTAGAAGTAATGCCTTAGAAATGAATATCTGGTACTGAACATACAGACTTAAAAACAAATGCCATTATCAGTAATAGGCAAGAGATAGTTTTGCTACAATAATTGCCTTACTACCATGTTTGTAATTGAAATCCTTGTGAAGTCTATTAATACACAAGCAAACAGGAAAAGATGTCAATAGTTCTTGAACCCATTCTAATACTTTTAAGGAGAGGTTCAGAAAATGCTAGTTAAAAGTAGAGTATTGGTTGAAAATTGTTATTCAAAATAGCCCTAATTCATGACAAAATCCCTCCTCCCTCTTCAATTCAGCTTTCCCAAATCCAAACATTTATTCTTAGTTTTAGAAGTGCTCATTTACAGGGGCGCCTAGGTGGCTCAGTGGGTTAAAGCCTCTGCCTTCGGCTCAGGTCGTAATCTCAGCGTCCTGGGATTGAGCCCCGCATCGGGCGCTCTGCTCAGCAGGGAGCCTGCTTCCCCCTCTCTCTGCCTCTCTGCCTACTTGTGATCTCTCTCTCTTTGTCAAATAAATAAATAAAATCCTAAACAAAAAAGTGCTCATTTACTGTAAAATGGGTGCTGGTCATATAATAGTTGAGTTAGACATTATTACTGCACATCTGCTAGAAAATTTTCTCTGAATGTGATTCTTGCATTACCTAAATCATTAAGAAAATTTATCCTTGAAGACTTAATGATGCGGGCAGAATTAGAATTTTTGGAAATGAGAATCTTTGTATTTTGGGATATCGTCTTCTCCTGAAATGTCAAGAGAGCTACCATATAAAGATACAAACTGACACCTCTGTCAGATTCTCTGCCATGGAGACCAGCCAATAAAATTCTTTGTATGTTAATGTTAAAAATATCCATGGATCTAACTGGTCTCTACAGTGGGTAAGAAAGGTGATTTTGTCTTTCAGAATTTGAATATCAAAATAAATTCTAATAATATGGATTATAAGCTACTAAATAAAATCCATGGGTCCATAGTATAAATTAATACAAAATTAAATTAGGGATATAATATTGTTCAAATTGTTCATACTACCAAAAGCAATCTACAGATTCAAAGCAATCTCTGCCAAAGTACCAAGAGCATTTTTCACAGAACTAGAATGATAAATAATCCTAAAATTTGTATGGAAGCCCAAAAAACCTCTAGTAGCCAAAGCAATCTTGAGAAAGAACAAAGTTGGAAGTATCACAATCGCAGATTTCAATATATACTACAAACTTGTATTAATCAAAACAGCATGATACTGGCACAAAAAATAGATTAGTGGAACAGGATAGAGAGGCCAGAAATAAACCCATGTTTTTTTTGGTCAATTAATGTATGGAAAAGAGGCAAGACTATACAATGGGGAAAGATAGTCTTTTCACCAAATGGTGTTGGGAAAATTAGCTATCTGCAAAAGAAGAAAGCTTGACTACTGCTTACATCGTACACAAAAATAAGCTTACGTGGATTAAAGACCTGTATGTGAGACCTGAAACCATAAAACTCCCAAAAGAAAACATAGGCGGTAATCTTTTAAAAATGGGTCTTAGCAACGTATTTATGGATCTGTCTCCTCAGGCAAGGGAAACAAAAGCAAAAATGAGCTGTGGAGACTACAACAAAATAAAAAGCTTTTTCACGGCAAAGGAAACCATCAGCAAAAAAGGCAATCTAGCAAATGGGAGAAGATATTTGCAAATAATATATGATATCCAAAATATATAGAAAACTTATACAACACCAAAAAACAGAATCAAAAATGAACTGTCGAAACTACAACAAAATAAAAAGCTTTTCCACAGCAAAGGAAACCATCAGCAAAAAAGGCAATCTAGCGAATGGGAGAGGATATTTGCAAATAATATATGATATCCAAAATATATAGAAAACTTATACAACTCAACACCAAAAAACAACCTGATTAAAAAGTGGGAAGAGCACATGAATAAATGTTTTCCCAAAGAAGACATACAGATGGCTAACAGATGAAAAGTTGCTCAACATCACTCATTATCAGAAAAATGCAAATTAAAACCACGTTGAGACATTACCTCACGCCAGTCAGAATATCTATTATCAAAAAGACAAGAAATAACAAGTATTGGTAAGGATGTGGAGGAAAGGGAATCCTGTGCATTCTTGCCAACAATGTAAATTTGTGCGACCACTATAGAAAACAGTATGGCGTTTCCCAAAAAATTAAATATAAAAACACCTTATTGTCCAGTAAGTCCACTGCTGGGTATTTACCCAAAGAAAATAAAAACACTGGTTCAAAAAGACTTATTTACCCCTGTGTTTATTGCAGCATTATCTGCAGTTGCCAAGATATGGAAGCGACCCAAGTGTCTACCAAAAGATAAATGGATAAAGAATATGTGTTGTGTGTGCGTGTATGTGTGTGCAATTACCCAGCCATAAAAAAGAATGAAATCCTTCCACTTGCAACAACATGGATGGGCCTAGACAGTAGTATGCTAGGTAAAATAAATAAGACCGGAAAAGATAACTACCGCATTATTTCATTTACGTGTCTAAAACATGTAATCTAAATCTAAAAATCTAACAAATCTAAATCTAAACAATCTAAAAAACAAACAAACTTACAAAAAAAATCTCTTAAATACAGAGACCTGATGGTTGCCAGAGGAGAAATGGGTTGGGGGGATGAGTGAAATAGATGAAAAGGATTAAGAGATACAAACTTCCAGTTATGAAGTAAATAAATCACACAAAAGAAAAGTACAGCATAGGGAATATAGTCAATAATATTATAATAATGTTGTATGGTGACTGCACTTATTGTGGTAAGCACTGAGTAATGTATAGAATTAATTTTTTTGACAAAAATAAATTCCTTAATATTTTTTTGTTTCAAGTTGTTATTTAAATTCTAGTTAGTTGACATATAGGGTAATGTTGGTTTCAGGGGTAGAATTTAACACCCAGTGCTCATCACAACAAGTACCTTCCTTAATACCCATCACCAATTTAGCTCATCTCCCCATCCACCTCTCTCCATCAACCCTCAGTTTGTTCTCTACAGTTAAGAGTTTCTTATGGTTTGTTTCCTTCTTTTTTCCCCTTTGCCTTTATTCATCTATTTTGTTTCTTAAATTCCACATATGAGTAAAATCATATGGTTTTTGACTTTCCCTGTCTTGTTTTGCTTAATACCCTCTAGCTCTATCCATGTCATTGCAAATAGCCAAGATTTCATTCTTTTTGATGGCTGAGTAGTATTCCATTGTATATACAAATACCACTTCTTTATCCATTCATCAGTCAATGGACATGTGGGTTCTTTCCATAATTTGGCTATTATTGATAACTCTGCTATGAACATTGGGACGCATGTGCCCCTTCGAATCAGTATTTTTTTTTTTAATCCTTTGGGTAAATACCTAGGAGTGCGATTGCTGAGTCATAGGGTAGTTCCATTTTTAACTTTCTGAAGAAGCTCCATACTGTTTTCCAGAGTGACTGCACTAGTTTGCATTCCCACCAATGGTGTAAGACTTTTTCTGCATCCTCGCCAACATCTATTATTTCCTGAGTTGTTAACTTTAGGCCTTCTGACAGGTATGAAGTGGTATCTCATTGGGGCTTTGATTTGTATTTCCCTGATGACAGTGATGTTGAGAATCTTTTCATGTGTCTGTTAGTCATCTGTATGTCTTCTTTGGAAAAATGTCTGTTCATGTCTTCTGCCCATTTCTTAACTGGATTATTTATTTTCTGGGGTGTTGAGTTTGATAAGTTCTTTATAGACTTTGGATACTAACCCTTTTCCAGATATGTGATTTGCAAATATCTTCTCCAATTCTATAAATGTATAGAATTATTGAATCAATATACTGTACACCTGAAACTAAAATAACATTGTATGCTAATTATACTTTGGTAACAAAACAAATTAGGGATAAATAAAAGTACTTCCTTGCAATCAAATGACAACCAATAAATGTTAAAGGGATAATGAAGTTAAGAAGTTATCCACGGATATTAAAACTATTGTGTAATATTTGATAATAAACACATTTTTACATACTCTCGGGTTTCTTCCTACAAGATATTTATTAATTACAAAGGGAAAATAATAGCTTTATGGTGGAGAAACCTGACAGACGCTGCCTTAATCAGCTAAAGATCTGATCACTAACCTTAGGGCAAACTGTTATCAAATGCCTCTTGACATTATGTACTGAGCAGGATACAACATCATTTCTGTGGTATTCCTGAGAGATGTATAATGTGTTTCTAATCAGGAAATGCATGGTGCAGACCCAAATTGAGAAATAACCTCTGAAATAGTGAATGTGTATTTTTCAAAAATGTCAAGATCGATAAATTTTTAAAAGCCAGAGGATTTTCCAGATTAAAGGAAGACAAAGTGATATAAATGTAATGCATCTACTTCCAAAGTCAGAAGGCATGTTTTTTTTTTCAAAGTATATTTTTATGAGTCTATAACATGAAGGCCAACTTAGCTTCTGCCAAACCACAATGTGAAATCACTTTTATATTTTGTGTGTAACAAATGGAATCTTTGAGTGCAGTAGAAGTAGAATATTACATAGAGATAGCAGTATCTCAGTGCCCAAGATAAATTAAAATAATAAGACAAAACATAGTATGAGACTTTCACATGGCAATGCAAATATATATAATTCAAGCTCAGATGTAGTTTCTACGGTGATTACCAAGCTGCCACTAATCACTATGTTCTTTTTCCATATACCAGTATATTCTTTGTTTTAAAATTCTAAGAGATGCTTCATAAGGTATTTCTATTCCACCAACAAAATATGATTGGCAATAGCCAATTTTCTGAGAAATCCATTAGTTTTTCAAATTTGTGTCTATAACGTTTGTAACAATAATTATCATTTTTCTATGATATAAATGACAGAGTATCTGACTGGGTTGGAATAGATTCACTTAGTGCAAATCTTTATATTAAGATTAGAAATTTCATTTAGAAAATGCTAACTAGAATTATTACTGCTGTAACAAACATTATGATGTAATTTTTAAGTTGTCTATCATTCATTGTACTTAAGCAAAAAATAGTCTAATAGTTTGAGCCATTGTTAAGTACACGTTGATTTGTCAAAAACTCTGAGAGTCATAGTATGTGAGTGAAGTATTTTATACATTATTTTTAATAAATTTAAATTATTACATCTAAGCAGATAAAAAAAATTGGCAGAGTACACGCTAACAAAGTGAAATAAAATGGGAAGATCCCATACTTTATCTGTTTTAATGCGTGGCAAAGTTACTCCATAATTTTAGATGCAATTAATACTATTAATATTGTTAAATATTTTTCTCTGAAGAAGCTTAAATTATCTCTTAACCCTTGATTACACTATCAATGCGTATAATTTACTAAATGGCTTTCCCTTCCCTTCATTCTTTCTGCTTTAGATAAGATTAAGATATCCAGAGAACTATCCTCACTTCCTGACAGCATCTAATTCATAACAAAACCATGCTTTTTTGAACTCTTCCCTAAGTCGTCTAACACAAGCTCCAATAATGTCTTTTCTAACATCTTACTAAGGTACCGAGCAACTCTGTTGTGTGTGTTCTTGTTTGCTGTGAGGAGTAACTAAATCTAACTGTGGTGACCTACAGATCTATTACTGGGGTCTTTGGTTGTAGGGAATTGACAGTAGATATAATGCCAACAGTAATGGAGAAATGAAGTAGCTGGAAAAGAATGTAGAGTCACGGGAGGTTTTTTTCACAGATTTGTATTTCACAAATTCAATATTTTTAGAAGCTGATGCAAGGGAGATAATTTAAGTGATATCTCTGAGGTAAGAGGGGAAGGGTCTAGTGCCTAATGGTTGACCTCAGAGAAAAAGATAGTCCATAACTAGTATTATGAAGGAAGATAGAGCATATTGCTACCGACATAGGTAGCTTGATGTGGTAGTGGGAACATGTGGAAGTTCTCTTCTAATTGCTTTTCTTGTTCTTGGTGAACCAGAGGGCAATCATCAGCAGAAAGTGATCAGGGGGAAAGACATCTTGATGATTAAGGAGAAAAAAGGCAAGAAGCAGACATTTAAGGAGAAAGAAGAGTGAAAGAACTAGAGAAGTACAGTGCTCAGAACCCTTGAACTTATTGATTATGACCAGAAATCAAATAAAATTGTCCCTACATTCCCAAATCCTAAAACACACAATATAGTTTTTAAACAAAGATGGATAGAAACTTTCTAATTTCTGATTTACTAGAGTTATCAAGCTGTTAACACACACACATGTATCTTGAGGTGGGTTTTTCAGAAGCAGTTGTTAGGAGGGACAGCATAGCACCACTAGATATAGCTCCTAGATATAAATTTATGGATCTGGACCAATTATCTGAATAATTCTGGGCAAGAGACCTGCCTTTTCAAAATTTTCATCTATGTAATAGGCTTAGCAATAGAATCTACTTTATATGGCTGCTGAGAGAGTTAAATATGTTAATACTTTTAAAGTACTTACGACAGCAGGCACTGACTTTGCAAAATAAACAGAACCTTATCAAACTAAATCTTACATCATTTTTTTCCTGAGTTGCTTTAAAAAAATAAGTCGAATAGGTGAACCAGTAGAAGTAGCCTATGTTCATGGCATATTTGCCGACATGATTATTTCTGATGGTCATTTGGGACAGTCTTTGTGGTCTAGATCCTAGCTGGCAACTCGAATGACTTACATCATAGAACTCTGAAGCCATTTATGAATGAAAATGCTCTTTCCATTGGCTCCAGCATTCTTGCATCATTTTCTAAATTATGTCTAGAAAAGCATTAATAGAAACCTGTTTTACAAGTTGGAGAAAATTTTAATTCCATGTAATGAACCAATTATAAGTGCATTAGCACATTATTAATTTAGCCTATTATAAAGTGAAAAAATGCATTCTTGCCTACTTTATTTCTATGAGAGAGAGAGATCTTATGATGGTATTGTCCAACAATTCTCTACACCTACCACCGAAACATAGCCTTTTTAACAGCAGATTACTTTATTTTGAATGTGTCCACTTAATGGAATGTCCTTAAGGATTATCCTGAGATATCAAAGTACAGCCCCAGTGTGAATGCCTAAATTACTATTCATTACTATCTGACTGCTCCACTTTTAATACTAAATTTTGAATGGTTGAGATATTTATTTAATGGCTTTTGTGCTTAAATATTTATTTTTATATGGTTAAAGATTTGCTTAAAAAGAGTATCTGTTCACAGGTTGGAGGAAATCTTAAAAGACCAGGTCTACTGAATGAAAATTATTTCTCACATCTTTAAAAATTCAAATAATCAGACTTCTAAAAAAAGAGTTCTCTTAGGGATTTTATTGATCCTGGCATTCCAAATATCTACAAACTCTTGAAGTAAAACATTATGTGGTAATTTTATTAACGAAGTATTTGGGGCTAGCAATAATCTAAAGTTGTCCAAGTCCACCTCTATCAGAAATGAAGCATTAAGACAAAGAATAGTGCCTCAGAACTACCTAGTATCTTCACAGGAAGAGCTGAGATCTACCCAGGAGAAATAAGTTTCTATTAAAATATGACAGGGCATTTAAGTGCACTGATCCTCTACTCTCATTGGAGATATGTTCGATGGGAAGTATTAGTGATGGAGTTCTTTTTTACTTTAAAAAATGCTGTTCAAAGCTTTTCTTTTTCTTCTCAAAGAATTGTGCCCTGCTTTACAGGCAATACCCACAGAGAAATAAAAGTTACTTTCTGTGATATTACATTGCATTTTACATTCAAGGACACTGTAAGGATTTGTGAATTGTATAAAAATTAAAACATTCCTTTTCTCCTAAGAACAAATAAAAGGTTGAACAATGTCTGTTTCTGTTCTTCTGTACCTATTCCTTTGCCAAGGCTAGAGATGATGATAAATGTATTAAGAAGACATTATCTTAAACTTCTTGGTAATTATTCATTCATTTATTTCTGTATGTATAGAGTAAATATAGCTTAATTAGATAACAAGGCTGAAATATGGGAATAAGGAAAAGATTTAATAACTTTAAACACTTTGGAAGCATGTGACCTTGGGATATTATCTTCAAGGGAAAAAAAATCTTTCTAAACTGTACAAAATTACCTTTCTGAAAAACAAATTAAAAATAGGTAACATCACCTGAACAAAGAAATAAAAGGCAACTTATTTCAAATATTTAATATTGAAAATTAGGTTATTTTTCTAGACTACAGATAATAAAAAAGTCAATGCATTATTTTACTTATTAGACTATGCAAACCAGTGGGAGTTAGCAAGTTTTTTAATGTTTTAAACACCACTAGAATTGTTCAAGAAACAAAAGTAGCTAGATGTCAAATATCCATCTCCTTATGAGTCTATGTATATGCGTATACATGTATGTATAATGTATTATACCATTATACTCAAATTGGATTCCTAGAATCAATTCTGAATAATAAGCAATGGAATATTTTGCAAGCCAAGAGATTATTGTCCCTTTGCAATTTGCTAGTATAATTAAATTATTTATATTTCATGGAAAATAAACTCACATTTTGTTTTACTGAACCTGGTCACATGAGGGCGTTACGTAAACAATATTTTTTAAAAGATCCTTAAAGATATCTTACCATTTTTTTATTTGTAGGAAAGAGATTTATATAATGACTTCCAAGAAATCCATTTTATTTTATTAAGAACTTCTGATATCTTTTGGAATAAGCCTTTACATCACACTAAAAAGATCTTACATGAATACTTGCTTTTTCTAGTTACTTCTACGAATTAATACGAAAGAAATTCCTCTATTTCTGTTCCTCAAATCTGTTTTGAAAATGGGGATATGGCTCACTTTTGCTTTCTACATAAAATGCATACTGTTTCAAGTAGCATACTTATTATTTTTGTGCAGAGCAACAGGATATAATTCAAGGATTCATATAATAGAGCTATCTGAAAATATATTAATATATTTCTTTGAATATGTCTGCAGGTATCCTTAGTCTTCAATCTTTGATTTCTGAATGTTCTGTGTTTTTCAAGCCTTATGGTTGAAGCTAAAATAAAATCAAATGATTTAATTTTTAATTGTTTATCATTTAGAAGCAACAGAGACATTTTGAATAATGTGTTCATACGGCCCCAGTGTCATGCTTCTAGAGTCTGTGCCACAACCTCTGAACAGCTCAGAAATAGGATGTTATGTTGACAATTGCCTGTACTCATTGGAGAACTGCTAACTTAGATTTATTAAATTTAGTGCACTTTGGAAAATGTAAAATTGAACACAGGAGACCAAAATATAAATTGTATTCTGCAAGCAAATAAATACAGCTCTTTGGAGCCTCCAAAATAAGCATAAAATACACAGAGGGATGAAGAGAGACAGGTTAGAACACAATAGCTGATTTTACAAGGCTGCTTGTCCCCTTAGCAACTAGAAAATATATGGTGGTTCACATGACCCATGATTCTTTTGCTCTGTGTTGCTCTGTGTTTGCTTTTTCACCTTTTCTATGAGATGTTCACACTCCAGTCTCTGAAGAGCTAAGTTTATGTGAAATAAGTTTAACATTCATGGTATAAAGTGTGTTAAAAAGGAACTAACTTAGATGCATGATGCTAATCGTATTCTAAAACTGCCCTTGCGTTTTGATGGTGCAATACGATAAACAAATCAGATAATCATGTAGAAGAAATACACGGCATCCTGAAGAATGACGACAAACTCCATAAAAAGTATAGTTCAGAAGTACCCAGACAGTTTATTATTTAGAGTAGAAAACTGGGTTTTCCGATAGGATTGTATCTACCAAATATATTTCAATTCTAGATGAGATATTTCAAATTCATTTGTCCTAAAGCTAAATGCTTTAGCTCTCTGATATCATAATAATTTGATAACATTTAACTATCTAGATAGAGTGTGAAGATTAAATGCACAGTAAATTTATTGAGTACTATTCTTATGTTTTTTTTTAAACAAGATAATTGTTAATTATCTGAAAAACCCAGAAAGGTTATAGGCTTTCTAAACACAAATACATATATATAAATGGATGCACATATACCCACAGAGCAAAGAAAAGCAGAATATATCAGAGTGTGAACTTCTGATTCTGTGGTCTTGGGGATTTTTTAGGAATGCATATAAAAGAGTTCAAGTCCTTATTTCAATTCAAAAAGGGTTTTTTCCAATATACCTTTTGTATGGGTCCAAATTACTGTATCAAAATTCTAACTGGTGAGTGGTTTTCAATAGTCCTAGCTTAAAAGCCATTTTAATTTAGAGCAAGAGAAGCCAGAATGATGTGTTTAAAATAAAAATTATCTCCCTTATTTAACCTTATGACCAATAAATTTGTATTCTCCTTGTACATGTTCTTGTTGGGTTAAATAATCTGAAGGTTAGTTTAACATATTTGATATACTCAACTATATGGCAAACTTCTCCAGGGAAGAGAAAATACTCTTTCTAGGTCCTTTTCCACTCAATAAACATGAGGAATTGCTTGTAGCACACACCTAAAATTCATTGTTTTGAACAGCAAACTAGCAGAAAAAAAGGTGAGGCTATTAATATAGTTTGAATAAACACTCTGAGTAATTGATTAAAGATTCATTCAATCCTGAGTATCGAAGCCCTGAATCCCAGGTCTAGCATAAACATCACAATGTGAGATTAAAAAACCAAACAAAATAAAACCTCTGTGGAGTAGTCCTAATAATATGCTAAAGATATTTGATACATTTGTTGTTATTTATTCTGAAAATTCCAATCCTAGTAATTATGCTGGGTATAAAATTAAATGAGGACTTCTATTCCTCGTAATAGTGGAATAGCTTATATCAGAAAAAGCATCCTGCAGATAACAGCTACACATTATAGAAAATATGTGAAGAGTTATTATTTGAAGGTACAAACAACTAAAATGAAATTAAAGAGAATTCTTTGGCTTTTGAAAAAAAAAAGGAGCATAATGAATGAAGTGTGAAGTAATTAAATTTTGAAATTAAGCAATCTGATAAATTAACGTTGGATATAATTAAACTGGTATAACTGAACATTATTATAATAGACATGACTAAAAATGTCAAAGATGAAAGAATGAAATGTTAAAAATAGCCAATCAAACCAAGAGAAGATGAGAAAGAAATAATAGAAAAACAAAAAGAAAATATGTGGAAAACAAACATTTAGACACTTAAACCAAATAATATCGAAATTACATAAATATAAATAGCAAAAACAATCCAATAAAAGGCAGAGGTTTTCATCTGAGATTTTGAAAAAGCAAGAAACAATTCTATGCTCTGTATAAACAATGCACTATAACAATATAGGATATAATTAATAACGTAGAAAAAGATACATCATGTACACTTTCTGCTTACAAAACTTGTGTCTTTATATCAATATCAGCAAATGCAAACTTCAAAGTCATAAGTCTTAGGAGATACAGAAAAAATCAATTCATCAAAATATAATAAAAGCATTCTTGTCAGCATTTGGTGTTATCAGTGTTCTGGAGTTCGGCCGCTGTACTAGGTATGGACAGGTTCTAATTTGCATCTCCCAAGTGACATAGGATTTGGAACATCTGTTATATGCCTATTTGCCATCTCAGCCTGTTTTTATTTTTGTTTTTTACTTCACTGTTATTTCTAGCACTCTCCTTCTGTCTCACCTTCATCTCCCTGCTTCTTTAAATATTTCTCGGTGCTCTTCCAACAGTCATTTCCCTTTTCTTGGAAGTATCTTATTTTTTATATCTGTATGAAGATTTTCAAATCTATATCTCCATCTCATTCTCAATCCTGAGATCGTGACACACACTTTGAGCTCACCTTCTAAAACCAGATGCCTCAATAAACTTCAAATTCAAGGTACCTAAGAAAAAAATACTCTTTCATCAGAGTTTGTGCCCCAAGTTTGTTATTCCTATTTGTCACAGCTCATTAATAACATCATCATTTGTCCAGTCAAAGCAGAAATCCTTTCTTCACTTGCAACTCCTAATTTTACTTTACCTCATACGTAATCTGTCACCAAATCCTGTTATATTCAGGAATGCTTTTAAAATTTCAAAGTCTAGATTGGGTCCTCATCATTTCATCAGGAATATCTCAAAATCTTCCTAAGTAGTAGTCCCTTCCATTTATTAACCTCCATGATCATAATGATTTGTTACTTACAGGATGATGCCCACAGCCTTTAGCAAGGGACCAAACCAATGTATAAACCAGTACCTAAGTTTCTATTGCACAGTAATGCTGTATGTTAAAGAACCACATAATTTTTCTAGCATCCAAATAGAAGTGTTTATTGGTAATAAATCGGGGGTCAATGGAGTTTGGTTAGGCAACTCCCCTTGATCTTATGTGGATTGTTGTCATGTATGAGGTTCAGTAGCCTGTCGAATCTCTAGGCGGGCCTCACCTGGGACAACATGGTGGGTTCAGCTTGATGCCACCTCTTTTTCATCACCCAGCATGCTTTCATGGTGATATATGAAGCAGAGAGAGGAGACAGAAACACACGTTCCTGACACTGTGTTCGGCACTGCAGGTCCATCATTTCTACCACAGTCTATTGGCCAAAGGGAGTCAGATGAGGGGAGTAATATTCTGTCCTTATGAAAGCAGCCTCAAAATCACATGATAAATGTCTTCAAAGAACAAAGAATTGGGGACATTAATGAAATCAATCTATCACATTTGGTTTATCTGACCCTTCCTGGAACTTTTCTCTAAACTAGGGCAGCCAGAAAAACCACAAGACACTTAGTTAAAACGTGGATTTCAGATAAAGAAAGAAAAATGTTTTAATATGAAAATGTCCTAATGCCCTGTATTATCAAGATACTCCAGAGAAATAGGATGCTATTGAGAGATCTCTCTCCCCTAATCTTTCTCTCTCTCTAGGGAGAGAATGATTGATTTTAAGGTATTGGCGCACATGATTGTGAAGGTGGCCATGTCTAAATTTCTTAGGGTAAGCCAGCAGACTGGAGATCCAGGGAAGAGTTGATGTTGCAGTTCAAGTCTAAAGGCCCTCTGCCAGAATTCTCTCTTCCTCAGGGGAGGTCAGTCTATTTTCTATTAAGGCCTTCAACTGACTTGATGCGTTGTACCCACATTATGGAGGATAATCTATTTTACTCAAAGTGAAATATTAATCTCCTCTTCCTTTAAAATTATTAGACATATATGAAAGGCAAAATCTGGAAATCTATTCCCCAGAACACTCTCCGCTCCCTCTCAAAAGCTGAAATCTAGCCCACTTAAAGGCACTGATTTTCTTACTGAAGCAGTTGAATTCCCTACATTACAGAGCAGTAATGGGAACTAAATAATTTGACATTGACATTAGCTTGAACACCTCTAGTTAACACCTGTGAAGAGCTCCACAAATAGCAGCCATTGTTTCATTGTGACTTTGGGCAAGTACCATAACACTCGAAAGTCAGTCCTTTCCAAGAACTTTTCCAGTTCAAATCAAAGCTGTGTGGAGGATGCATTGTAGAATGTGCATTGATAATGCTTTCGAGATTAAAAGTACTAGATATGTGCAACCTTGTTATTAGGACACACTATTTCAAACAAAAATTGCACTAGGCAGTTAAACAGGAAAGGAAGACTGTAGTCAGGCTATGGAGATAGGGAGAGAGATCAGAACTCAGTCTGAGCTCGACAGTCCCAAAATAAAGGGCAAAAAAGATTTTTAAGAATTGGGATGAGAGTATCAAAGCCCATCTGTGTGGAATGTTTAGTCAAGCTGAGAACTTTAAGGCCATGTTGGTCCCTGGCTATAACTAAATAGGACTTTAAAGACACAATTTTAGAAGTAGAGGGAAATACATTCTTACCTTTTAAGATAAGAAACAAAGTTCCCTAAGGGAGTGAGGAGGGTTAGATCTCAGATAGCAGGATTAAAAACTGGCAACAGTTAAACAACACACAATCAGTAAATAGAGATTAGAAATTCAACTGTTAAAATCTGTTATTCCTGGGAGATTTCTTATTGCCTGGTGCTTTTAATGACTAAATGTTCCTATTTAATGACCTTGTACCATTATTAGCATCAGTGTGTTAATACATTTAAAATGCTTATAGCCCATGGTGGGCATATAGCAGCCCATTATTTATTTATAGCAATTATTTATTTATTCTGAAAAACTCTTTCCTTCCTCTGCAGAACTTTGGGCCAGTAGTAGTGCTTCAGGGTATATGCTATTGACTTTCAAAAATAATGAATTTGCAAATGTAAAGGATTTTCCAAACTAGCATGTGGACAGGCATCTACAATTCTTGCACTTGCCTTGAGTGATACAAAATCCTCATGCAAGAAAGATGAAAATTGCAGAGTAAGAGAAGAGTCAGTATTTCTAAATCCTATGATTCAGGTTTTGATATTTTTGCGATACTTATTTTTATAATCATGGTTTGTATAGAATTGTACTAAATAAGAAATGGCCTAGTGCTGGAAAAATGTATTAGTTCAAAAACTGATATATATTGTGGGGAGAAATAGCCTTTTAGTAATGTTAACATTTTTCATGTTAAAGAACTGATGAAAATAGACTTTTGAGACAGTGATTTGCAGCTACTAATCTATCATTTTCAAAGGATCAGCCTAATTTCAAACAAGCATTGGAAAACTGTAAAATATTAGTTGGGACTTTGAATATCCTGTGACTTTATGGTCTCTAAAACTACTGTTTGGGAGAATAATGTCAAAATGGACAATTTGTAGAATATGAGCCAAAAGGAAATGTCAGTTTAAAGTCTGAGTTGCGATCTGATTCTAGAAGTGCTACAAATGAGACCGAATTTATTAACTGATGATGGCTTCTAAAATAGCTACACGCCTTTTCATTGCTGTGATCAGCTATCAGTTGGAGAGATGATTGGATTTCTCATTTAAAGCTACATACCTAAGTATTGTAAGAAAAGTAAGAGTTTCTTAATAAAATCAAGTGTGGATTTATGTTTTAAATATTACTAAGGAATCTGAAATCTTTTAAATTTCAAATATCCTACAACTCATGTGTGATTATTAGTTCTACATTATCTGCCTAGCCAGGTTTTGCTGGATCCTGGGGCAAGTTGAGGTTAGAGCACTATAAGTTTTGACAATCATTCCCCGGCTTTCAGCCCATGAACAAAGTATTTTGTTTCAAAGTGTTATCCTATATTTTCAGTTACCCTTTGACAAAAAAGACTAAAAAATTATTCACTTAAAGTTTTTATTTTAAAGCAGCAAAAGAGAATCCAGAGACTATAAAAACCTTAATAATGAAGTAATGACTATTGTTAATATTTGTGGCCATGCCTCATCACCATCCACAGAAAAAAAAAAAAAAAAGATTCTGAATGCTACACTACCATTCAAACTATAAGCATTCAAAATTAATTGAAAAGTACTAATTTTTACTTCCTTTATTTAATTTGAAACAAGGGCTGTCATCAGGTCTTAATCTGCTAGAAAGCAGTGATTTTTCCTAGTATTATGTAAAAACCACTGCCATGAACTGTAATTTTTCATTGTATTTCAGTTCCATTGGCTTTAAGCCAAAAAGGTGAAGGTGGTGTCAGATCAGCTCGGTTCATATTCCTTTTAGCAAATTCTCTATGCAAATACCTCTATGCCACTATTGATAATAAGCGTGTGAGGGCAGAAAAGTGCAGAATGCCTTCATTTCTCACTGTCAGAAAAGATGAGATTTACTTCTGTAGGCTACATTTGCTCATCTTACCCTGTTTAGAAAACAGGTCTCTCCCATTCTTTTTGTTCGTTTTCATTTGTTACCTTTCTATTTTTTTGTCTTTGAGCTCTTTTAATATCCTACTATTCTATTCCCATTAGATATTGGTGTGATCCAAAACATTATCTGATTGTCCATTAATTGTTTTTATCATAGAAATTTCTAAACTTTATCTATGTGGAACTAGCCTTTTGAAAAAAAAATCAAAGAATAAGCAAAGTGCACCCCCCAAAAAACAGATAAGAACAAAATGAATAATCTTTTTATTCTTATAGCTTCACATTCAGTTGTAGGTTTATATACCTGCATAAATGTTTATTAAGCTTCATTATCTTTTCTCCCTATTATTCTTTTTTTGTTACAATCTGCAGGTAATGGTGGTGTTATTGACCTCTTTGGTATGACCACTGATTGAGCAAGATTTTTCTTTTAAACTGAATAGTTGCTGAGACTTTGAGATAGATATAGATATAGATATAGATATAGATATAGATATAGATATCTCGATATGTAAGTGGAAAATCTTTTCAGAATATAGGTAGAATATAGCTTGAGAGTGCAGGTAGATTACTGTCATCTTTTCCCTAAAATGAATTTTAAAAAATAATTGTAAGGTTTACATTTAGAAGATGAGTTTCTAACATTGAATCAGCAGGTCCTTCAAGGCAATGTTTCGCAAAATCTAGTTTTCCCTGAGCAGTTTCGTGATTTTAGATGGGTCAAAAATCTTGAAACAAAAATTTATATTCATTTCACAGGTTGAAATCAAAGGTTTATTAAACTTTCATGGAAACCCGGTTACATTTATAATAATAATAATCATGGTATGTGGCCTGCCTTGTTGAGTTGGTCTTGGCTAATATTGAAGTAATAGAAGGTATTTTGATAATTCACATCTTGTGTGTGTGTGTGTGTGTGTGTGTGTGTGTGTGTGTGTCACTGTCATTTATTTTGTTAAGCATGCATATCTGATTATTATTTTTTGTATTCTATTTTTTTTGTATTTTTTGTATTCAATTAAATCCTTAATTTATCAATTGGGTTATTAGTGAAAAAGTGGGTTACTGAAGTATAAATTCAGTGATTTTAATAACATAAAGACTACAACTTAAATCTATTAATGGGAATAATCAAGACCTGGTGCAAGTACATAATGTAAATCTGCATGTTTTTGCACAGGTGATTCTGTGGAGGTGATAATTCACACAAGCAGCTAAAAAAGGGGGGGGAGGTAAGTAGGACATTGCATTTTTTTGGCCTGTGAATTCCTAGAGCTCTAGTTCCCGTGGAAGTTTCAGAAATGACACCTTATCCAAATAGCTTAAGCTGGACTATTAATACTTCTGCATTATTTATAGAATCTTGGATAAATCAGTAACTTTTTCCTCAGAAGAGGCATAATGGTATACCCTTCCTGCAGGAAATTAATAATATCAAAAGTTAGAAAAGTAGACAAAATTACACAGGTGCATTCAAAGTGGCATGCATCACAGCCAGAATGGAAACAAGAAAGACTACTGAAGAAGAATTTGTAAACCAGGAGAAACGAGGTGATGGCAAGATTATTTGTCAAAGGGCAGTACTGAATGCACATAAAATTGATGTCATACAGGTGGAAGAGCAAAGTCAGTCACATTTGTGAGCTAGGATGTATTTTTTTTTAAGATTTTATTTATTTATTTGACAGAGAGAGACACAGTGAGAGAGGGAACACAAGCAGGGGGAGTGGGAGAGGGAGAAGCAGGCCTCCCGCCAAGCAACGTGCCTGATGTGGGGCTTGATCCCAGGACCCTGGGATCATGACCTGAGCTGAAGGCAGACGCTTAACAACTGAGTCACCCAGGTGCCCTAGGATGTATTTTTTTTAACACTTGGATGAAACTAGTCCTATACAGAGCATGAATTCGCACTTGGCTCACACAGTATATGCAGAGGAGAAAGAATTGATCATTTTGACTCTATGTATACTGTATCCCATATGTGAAAATAAATAGCAATGGTGCAAACTTTGACATAAAGTGTAGTGTTTGCGTTCAATAGTTTTAGAGTACTAAGAAGAAAAAGCATTGTCCTATTAAAAGAGGATACATCCAAATATTGATCTGAGTTTATTCAGAAAGAAATCTTAAAAGTTAACAATGAGTCTACTGCTCTGAACTAAAAGAATCACTGAAGATGTTTAATACAATCCAACACTGGCCACTGAGGGTTCTTCTGCTGAGAGTCCTACAGAAGTACATCTAGTCTTAGGAAAAACCACTTTTGTGCTCTCAACTACACTAACTAGAAAAGAGATGTCAAGGGTATTAATAGGGTCAAGAAGAGAGTGAGCCTCTTTGCTGTTTTGGATTACTTAGTTCATTATTCAGAAGATACGCAGGAAAGATTCACAATGCCAAGTTATCTCCAAATTTTCTCCTTTTTTTTTCATTTTATATGCAGAACAACATTAAGTAATGATTAATTAACTAAACCAGAGATTTTTTTTTTTTTTTTTTTTTAAAGAGGTCTGTGTCTCAGGAAGCAGAGAAAGCTGGGTCTGCAGACACTCCCATGAATTTAAAATGATCACTACTCAAGTCAAGGCATTGTAGTGCCTCTTCCATAATGAAAATGATTGTAACTTTTTGCTGTTATTATTTGGGCTACCGAGAAGCTGGTTTTCTTTACTCTTCAAAAGAAAAGTCTCAAACACCTAGAATTTCTTGGTAACAATGATATATTTTGTTAAACAATGTCTGTTTCCATTCCCTTCACTTTTCATAATCTTTTAAATACTTCTCACTCAACTCCACCTATAATTTATAAAGATTGTATGCTATACCCTTTAATGCACAATTGCATCCTTGTTTGAGATTCTAAGGCAGAATTTAAAAGATAGCAGGTCAATATAATGAGACTATTAAAATAATGATATCTTATTAGATGCAAGCCAAGGACGGCCAAGCATAATGGGTACTTTAATCTTTGCAGCTCCTTTAAAATTGCTATTAATTTTATACATTTTTCCATGGAGTTGTAAATTTTAAACTCTATGGGCTCTTTAAACTCTATAGGTAAATTTTAAACTCTATTTCATCTGATCAAAATTTGGTTAATTTACAAACCCTTTTTCTATATCCCAATTTACTTTAGCTTTTTGGGATCAAGATGGTATATTTACCCCTGGACATTTTAACACAGATAATTTGAACTCCTAAAGAGTACCATTATCTTTCAAATAATAAATGCATGCTATTAATTAGTCTTATTCATTATTACCCTTGCAGACATGTTTAAAGTAATTTTAGGTGGTAATCAAACCATCTGATGTAAAAATTTTTTCTATATTCTCCCACTGTCAAATATACCACAAGTTATTCCTAAGAGCAATAATAGATTTATTTTTTTTTTTTTTTTTTTTTTTTTAGAAAGAGAGAGAGAGATCACAAGTAGGCAGAGAGGCAGGCAGAGAGAGGGGAGAAGCAGGCTTCCTGCTGAGCAGAGAGCCCGATGCGGGGCTTGATCCCAGGACCCCGAGATCATGACCTGAGCCGAAGGCAGAGGCTTCAACCCACTGAGCCACCCAGGCACCCCAATAATAGATTTTTTATGAACCTTTCAAAGAATGGGATGTTGCAACTCTCAAGCTGAACAGAGAAATCAAACTCACGGTGAGTAATGCTGTGTAAAACGTGGCACTGAGATTTTTGGTTGAAAATTACACCTTTAATACAATACAATAGAAATAGAAAAAGAAATAGAAATAGAAAATTACACCTTTAATACAATACAAAGGTGTAATACAAAATTACACCTTTAATACAATAGCTTGAAATCACTAATACGCAGAGATGGACTTGGCAAACATTGCAACTTCCCAGTCATGAGTTCTTTTTGCACAGCTGGGGCTGCAAAATTTGTCAGTCCAAAAAATTGAAGGACAACTTTCATCTAATTTCCTTATTAGCTTTCCAGTTACTGCTAATTCATTTTCCTGCCAAAGTCTTCAAATTATATCTTTTATTCTTGAAAAATTATTTCCACATTCTTAGTCATAAAGCTAAGATTTATTTTTATGAATCCAAAAATGTAGGTCATTGGGCAGATAACTCTTTGGAGTTCTAAGAACCAAAGCTTCTTACATACTGAGCTATGGCTATAACTCTTTGGATTCCTACAACTTGTCCCTGCCTCCTAAAAACAAGAGAAATGGGTCTTCTGTATGAGAGTACTTATTATTTTTTTTCCTTTTTTTTTTTTAAGAAAGGCAGACTGCCACATGCAGCACCTCACCTGGATATGCCTGGAGCCTTAGAAGCTTGACTACCCTACATTCTCCTACAAATGGACCTTGCGAGCTTGTTTGAAGGTTCTAGCAGGGGAGTACCACTACTCATATACCCTCGACCAAGATCTGTCCTCCTCTATCGGGGAAAATTTGTCCTTTTGGACCAAGGGCACCATCGTACCTTCAGGAGGGGTGCACCTGGAGCTGTGAGGGAGGAAGGGGACACCTGCCTGGCCAGCCAGATCAGCTGAATCAAACCCTGGCGATCAACGGGGTGATAAATGTCATAGCCAGATTGCCCTCACATCCTCCAGTTCCACATTTTTTACAGCTTTGAGATATCAATGAAATGAAATATACATTATTTAAAGTACAGAATATATTTTCACACACACATATTTGTGTGTGTGAATTTATCACCGTAATCAAGAAAATGAAACTATCCATCAGCACTCAAAATTTCTCTGTACCCTTTTGTAATCTTGTTCTCCTGATCTTTTATGTTTCCACCACCTGCAGGCAACTACTCATCTGCTTTCAGTCTCTGTAAACTAGTTTGCATTTCTAGAATTGTATATGAATGGAATCACATGTTTTCTTACCAAGCTTCTCTCATTCAGCATAAGTGTTTAAATATCCATCCACATGATTGTATGTATCCATACTTTCTTCCTTTTATTGCTGAGTATTATCTCATTGTATTATTAATATACCACAATCCTATGGGTGGACATTTAAATTGTTTCAGTCTTTGGCTATTGTAAACAAGGCAATGAATATTTGAATAAATGTCTTTGTATGGACATATGTCTTCATCTTCTCTAAGAGTAGAATGGCTATGTCATTTGGTAGATGGAAATTTAAATTTATAAGAATCTGCCAACTGGGGGCACCTGGGTGGCTCAGTGGGTTAAAGCCTCTGCCTTCAGCTCAGGTCATGATCTCAGGATCCTGGGATTGAATCCCGCATTGGGCTCTCTGCTCAGCGGGGAGCCTGCTTCCCCCTCTCTCTCTCTGCCTGCCTCTCTGTGTACTTGTGATCTCTCTCTCTCTGTCAAATAAATAAAATCTTTTAATAAAAAAAAAAAAGAATCTGCCAACTGTTTTACAAATAGTTTTACAATTTTACATTGCCACCAGTAGTGTATGAATATTCCAGGTGCCCCATATCCTTACCAATACTTGGTATGGCCAGTCTTTTTAGTTTTAGACATTTAAAGAGATGCATGGTAGGAATTCATTGTAGTTTTAATCTATATTTATCCAATCACCAATGACTTTGAGCATTTTTCATGTGCTTTTTTTGCTATCTCTATATCTTTTTGGGTGAAATGCCTGGGGAAATTGTATGGTTCACCTAATTTGTTTTCTGTCTCTCATAGATCACCATTCCTCATTGCCTCATGTCTAATGTTATGAAAGCTTTTATTTCCTTTTTTTTTTTAAAGATTTTATTTATTTATTTGTCAGAGAGAGAGAGAGAGAGATCACAAGTAGGCAGAGAGGCAGGCAGAGGCAGGCAGAGGCAGAGGGAGAAGCAGGCTCCCTGTCGAGCAAGGAGCCCGATGCGGGACTTGATCCCAGGACCCTGGGATCATGACCTGAGCCGAAGGCAGCTGCTTAACCAACTGAGCCACCCAGGTGTCCCTTTATTTCCTATCTTTTGCCTGATTTTAAAGTTGTTTCAGGTGGGAAAGTAAGTCCAGTACCACCTTGGCCAAAGTAGAAGTTCTTATCTGCACAATAAAGTGTTTAGCCTTCTTTCAATGAATCCATGTATATTTTACCTATGTAGCAGTTATTTACATCCTAGTAAATGTTTCAGTATTTTCTTTCTCCCTTACACACTTCTCAGTCCTACCATCAAAGGGCTCCAAGGGCCATACACTTCTACATGTGGTATTCTGTTTTTATCATGCTGATTCATTTTCCCACCCTTGAGATATACTAGATAAATTCATATGGGGTTTCTACACTTATTCTAAATTTCTTTGTCACTAAAGATGCAGAATCTACTCTCTAATACTGTTGGAGTTGTTACAGTGAGCATTTCTACTGTATCTGCAGACATTTCCCCAGATGTCAGCTTTGGATCTATTCACAGAACTATCATTAGCCTTTGTTTCAAGTCACTGATTATCTTCTCTAACTACTACAGTTGAACAGTTTGGTATTTTGCACAGTTGGATGTATTTCCATTTGACCCAGGCAAATGATTGGGAATTAATAATTAGCATCTGTGGCTAATCTGCTTATGGACCACCTCAATTTAAGGGAACAATATATATGGTGAATCCCAGATACCTACACTGGAGCTTTTTCCCTTATCACCATAATTTTTACACTGTTGAAATTGTTTCACATTGTAAGACTATATAAAGAAGGGAGCTGGGTGATTCTGGTGAAATGAATTCATAGCTACGACCTCAAACTATAAAAGCTATCATCACAAGGAACAGGAAGAGAGGAACACAGTGGAAAATCAACTAGAAACTTCCTAATTATACATTAAGATTCTAAATTATATTTCCCATGATACTGATCAGCTACATATTAGGGATGTTCTGGGCCTTAACAGAACATCTCTGCTTTGGATCTAGTTCCTGGATATTAACTCATAATTTGCCTTTTATTTGGTCAAAGAGAATTTTTAGTTTTTTAATTCATCCTTGTGTTGAATTATGTTTGTAGCAGGCTTTGTTTTTCCATTTGCTACCCCAGAGCTTATAAACAAAAATCAATTAAGGAAATCAATTACAGAAATTTACCTTAAAGTAAAAACTTATCACATTAATATTTTCCTTAATGAATCAAGTATATTTTGTTCAAATCTGTCACCTCCTCTGTGGTAACAAAGATAAGCTAAGAAGTCTTATTTCATCAAGTTGTGTCATACTGATCATAGTCAAACACATATGAGTGAATGGCTGGTTTAACATCTGTGTCTCATCTATTTTCTATATTTCACCATTTTTATCTCCCATCAAGAATGTATCTGATGCGAGTGAGTCATACAAGAGGTCACAGAAGACCAAAATCTGTCAAGTTATAAGGTTTAAAAAATCTCAGAGAGAATAGAAGTAAATGAATAACTGTCATTTTTGGGGTTTTTTATTTTTTTCATAATGACTAAAGGTTGAGTAGAATACCACTTGAGCTTCTGGGTTTCATGCATAGCAAATTTTTAACCTCATTGATTAAAAAAAAATTTAACTTCATTGCTTAAACAAAAGTCTAGCTTACATTGGAGAGTCAACTCATGGCCTGAAAAGACTCATCTGTGTGGTCTCTCAAATCTGACTGGTCAGCTCAAAGAAATACATAGTTGATAGGTTCACATCATAAAATGTCTTCACCTGGTGGTGAAGGTTTTTGAGAATTACACTGTAAATTTTAATTTAATTAAAATCACATTATTCTAATATGGGTTCACAATTTCTATACTATGATAGGCTTGGTGAATTTTGTCATGAAATATTTTATGGAATACTCTGGTGGCCAAACACCTTCAGTGGCTTCTCAACAGTAGTGGTTCTTTCTCAATGTCTTCTGCTGGGACTTGTTAGAGATGCAAATTCTTGCTTCAAACCCTCTCACCCTGCAACTTGCACCAAAACTAATGTATCAGAAACTTGGAGCAAAGCCCAACAATCCTTTAACAAGCCTTTCAGGTGATTCCGAGCAAGTCAAAGTTTGAGAACCACTGTTATATATTATCTTACTTTGTAACTCAACAAACTTTGAAACTGCATAAAATGAAGTACCACAGGAAATGTCTACTGTTTATTTGATGATTTGATTCAAATATTAGCCTGTGAGTCTATTTAACTGATGACCTATACAAAACTCCTTGTAACAAACCAATCTAAAAATATCATTGAAACAGATCTTCATAAAGATGAAACTGTATAATATCAAACGTAGGATAGACACCTAAGGATACAGCAAATGCCACATCTTGTAAAATAAGTTTAAATAGTTGTTTCTGAAAAATTTAAGCAAAAGAATGAGCCAATAGCCATGATATTTCCCCCTAAAATGAATTCCTTTAACCTGCTTATCAACCTCTATTGAGTGCATTTAAATATTGAGTTATAAATAATTGTAATGGTGAAAACTGATCGACTTAAAATGCATGTATTTGATATTAATATATATGCCCTAAAGGAGAAAAGATTTTTAAAAAAATGTTGCCTAGTGAAGGTGACAAAGCTAAATCATTCCATATAATTTTTATTTTAAGATAATCTTACGTCAAAGTTATTTTAACAAGTTATTGATCTTTTCTTTATCTGTCACACATAGTTTATATTTATTCCTTTATTTAGAAAACGAGAATCTCAAAAGAATCCAATTCAATATACTGTAATAAAATGGTAATGTGAGTACAGTTGATTCCAATACTTAGCAGCTTTCAATATACTGAGAAGTGATAGCAATAGAAATTGGAGCTCTGATCAATCCATCAGAGTATCCCCTTAGATACATGGCATGGTCATGAATCTACAGAGATAGTAAGAGTTGAGCCATGTTTGAGGCTTCAAGTTAAGCCATGTTTGAGGTTCAAGAATTCATAGATGTGAATTACTCCTGACAGTTTGTGAATAGATATAGATATTCACATAGATGTGAATTACTCCTGACATTTCCAAAACATTATCTACTATTCCAGTGTTCTATTTGAATGTGCCTCTGTATTCTTGTCTGTATAAGGAACACAGGCAGTATAGGAAAATCCCTTCTGCTTTGCCACAAGGTAGAATTTTCAATAACAATATAACTTTGGTTTTTCTTTTTTATTCCATCACGCCACTCATTTTGGAGGGTATTTGTTTGGAAGCTTACATTACAGGAACTTGGAGACATGCCATGTTTTCCAAGGGACAGAATCCTTAGAGCATGACCCAGAGTTAGCATTGTTTATGCATGTAAAAAGGGGAGAGGTGATGCAGTGTGAATAAAAGAGAAGAAGAGGAGCCCATTTCAAGTCAGGTAAACTTGGAATCTTTGTTCTGACATTTACTCACTCTATTTTGTTGGACTATTAAATTAACCTCTTAGTTTCATCATCTATAAATTAATGTGATAATACTTACTTTCAATGGTTACTGTGAGATTTAATGTTGATGTTGGTTTTTGTCCTTACTCTAACCCTCATTACCTCCTATAGTGAGTTCATGTGGTTGTCAATAAAAGCAGTTTACTTGCAAGGCAATGGTCAGTACATTTTCATTAATCATTGTTTTCCCTGGGACAATGATTTTAATTTCTCATTCTCTTACTTTAATGGTGCTTGGCTTCTGCGGTCTTAGTAAGTTTTTGCTGTGTTCTTTAATGCTGTTCTCATAGAACAGAAGCTAACTTTTAACATCCCTTTACTATTAAATATTTAATAATGTTTGAACACTAACTTCTTAAGGATGTTTTAAATCTTTCTGTAAATACACCAGTACAAATCATAGAGGTTTAGGCTTTCACTAGATACTAAGAAAAACAAGGAATTAAATCAACTACAAGCTAAGTAAAGTTACATAGGAGATTTCATATGGTAAGGAGGGCAAACAACATATTTTCATCTATTTCCCTGGAGTAAGAAACTTTATCTGCTAATTGCTATTTAATGACCATGAAGTGCATTGAAAATATGTAAGAGCCGTATATTATGATCGAAACTTTATGACTCCTTCAAATACTATGATCATTTAACAACAGTTGAAAACTCTCTATGCTAATTGCTTCTCTTACTCATTTATATTGCAGGGTGACCGCTCTCATTTGAAAAGAAAAGAAAAAATTAACATTCTTTCAGCTCCCTTCTTATCCCTAATGAAGGCCCTCTGGTTTTCATGTCTGATATTAGCTCAAATATTCCTTTAACTACTAACTTTTCTCTATTCCTTGAAATGTGATGTATAAATAATGGCACTGGATGGATTCTTCCTTTAGTCTCTTGTTTCAAAATTAAGATCGTCTAAATGTTGTCAAATGCTTAAGTCTCTAAAATCCCAATCCTGTAGTTTTATTTTTAACCTTATGTACTCTTGATTCTGGCCACTTGCCACATTTCCTATCTTCTCTCCCTCTAAAGGCACAAGTTCAATTCTCCAGTGTATGTCTTGGCAGCACATTTTGTGTGCATTCTCCAAAGACTGCTATAGCAACAGAAAATGATAACTTATATAAACTTTCATGGATTGGAAAAATAAATGCTTGGCATGACATCAATAGATTGTCTCTGTTAGTCCTCCACTCTGGAATAATATGAAAATTATGGATAGGTTGTCGCTTTTATCTTTTTTCATGTATGGAAGTCCAAATTAGCTGCTATGATTCATGCTGACCTTCTCACATCACTTTGTAGTTATGGTCCCTTGGTGCTCCATTCTGTGGCTGAATGGAGCAGCCATCAATTTATTACTGAGAACACAACATCGAATGGAGAAAAGAGTGTGTGAAAGGGATACATATGGTTGGCTGTCATCTAGCTATGTCTCTTTAGAATCTAAACTATAAAAACAGTATATTGAACTATACAATGATTTGTAACTAGTTCTAGTTTATGTCTGGGCTGGGAATAAAATATTTGTTAACATTATATATGGTCCATAATCCCTGAGTTACCATTGTTTCATTTAATCTATTCATTATCACCACAGGAATTTATTAAGGGCTAAATATTACCCATGTGTAAGCTTCCTTTAAAGGTAATTCAACACTAGAATTTATTTTTCATTAATTTCTTTTCATAATTCTATAGCCTTATACTTTTTAAAACTAATGTTTTTAACTGCTCTATGGAACATCAAATGGCAAAATAAATATGGATTTACCAATGCGAGGAACCTATAACTTGATGCCTGGATATTGAGAAAATATTAGACTATCACTTAGCATAATTCAAGTAATTCATTTCAATCCTGATGAATTTTTGTCTGCAATGAGAAAGTCTGACACCTAATGAGCCATAGTAGCCAGAGATCTAAAGTACAGCTGGGGACGCCTGGGTGGCTCAGCCAGTTAAGTGTCCTCTTGGTTTCAGCTCAGATCATGATGTCCTGGGTCTTGAGATCAAGCCTCGCACGGGGCTGTGCACTCAGCAGGAAGTCTGCTTGAAGGTTCTCTCCCCTCTCCTTCTGTCCCTCTCTCCCCCTCTCTCTCTCAAACAAATAAATCTTAAAATACACCTGAATTACTGAGATCAGAGCCCATAGGAAAAGAAGACATCCTTCACTTCCATACAGTAGGAGACTTCAGTCATTTTCATTGCTTCAGCTATGCCAGAGAAGCAGCCCACAACCTCCATGCACAGGGGCCTTCAAAATTGTGTTTCATTTGCTTGAAACCTGCTTCATAGTTCTTCTGTTTGGCCACATCCTACTCCTACTTAGCCTCTCAAGTAAAATACCATTCCCACAGTGTGGTCTTCCCTGACCCCAGACCACCATCGGCGCCCAAGCACACTCTTGCTAGCATCCTAGCACCCTCCTCTTTCCTGACACCATCCGTTGGTAACCCCTCAGTCAATGGTAATCATACCTGCCAGGAAGATGCACGAAGGCACAGACGGTATTTAACACATAGAAGCTCAACAGATGTTTTCAGAGTAAATAAAGGATAAATTACATGTTAAACAACTTGTCATTTAAAGTATATGCAAGTTTTGGAGGTTTTCATCAGTGAAGCCATGACACGGCTTGAAAATATAATTTTCTGATAACTTAGCTTATGACAAAGTAGCCCCAAAACAAAAGGAAAGAATGAACTAGTAAATGTTTGGGGCAAAGTAGTTTGTCAAAAAGAGGAAGATAAAACTTAACTTTTACTTTTGGCTCTAGATGGATTAAAAATCTCAATGTGACAAGTATAACCATACAGGTAATATTACTTGAAGGATGTCATCGTGCTCCACATGGAACTGGCTAAACAAGATAAAAACAAAAACAAACCAAAAAAGCAAACAAACAAAAAAAAAAACAAAAGCACCCTACAACACAAATATAACAAAGTTAAAAAATAATGGATTTGATTATATCAAAATTGAAGAGTTCTGTTTAAAAGGATAGAATAGACAAGGTTAAAAAGATCAAGGGCTGCTTAGAAGATATGTGCACACGTGAAAGGTAAAGGAACAACCAATATTTAGAATACCAAAAAAAAAAAAAAAAAAAAGCAGCAGCAGTAGCAGTAGCAGCCCTAGAAATTAGCAAGAGACAAAACCTAAATTTATAAATAGGCAAACTCTAAATGATTCAAAAGAATATAAAGGTCACTGCAGTATGCTAATTTTCAACCAACAAATGCTTGCTAAAGCACAGATTCCAACCCATACTCTTCATATTGTAAAAAAAAAAAAAAAAAAAAAAAAGACTGGTGTGTCGAGTATTGGTAGAAATGTGGGGAGGTAGAGACCAGAGCACTTCAGGTAACTGTGGGAATGGTATAGGCATTTTATAGAGCGCACTGATAATGCTTTGTCAAGCTATTTTTCTGAACCTTCAATTTCTCTTGGTAGAACTATATACCCATAACTTTGCCCAGTGATTTGGCAGTGCTTTTCACAAAATAGGAGAAACATATAGGACACACCTATTAAGGAAAGGGTTAGTCACGTGACTTCATTTAGCCAATGTAATATGAGAGGACCGGTTACAAGCAGAGGTTGAGAAAGGCTTGCATGACTCATGTAATTAGTCAAGAGAAGAAATTGCCCCAGGTAGCCCCAGCACCTTCAGCCTGACCTCTATAAGAGACACAGCAAACATAGCTGAACCCAATACATAGCCTGAACACTGGGAGCTCACATGGGCTCTTCTCTTCATTCACCAATCCCCAGGTCTGGCACATTCTTCCTTGATAAGACCTGAGATATCTGTTATTTTTTTCCCTATTACCATGAATGATAATTTAGTTTTGTACCTATTAAATTACTATAATAGCATCTTCACTAATAGTCTCATCTCTCATCTGCTTCCCCTTCCCCATACCCTAGCCCGACCAATTCAACCTGAAATCTTTTCCCATAATTATTTTTTTAATGCTGATCTGACCACAGCATGGCAATTTCCTGCTTAAAATCCTTCCAAGGGTTTCTATAATTTCTGCGATAAAATAAAACTCACCTCCTTAATATATAGTGCCCATTAGGTAGATAGTCTGGCCATTTCTCTACTTCTTCTCCCACTCCCCACATGCACCTTTGACTTCTGCACTGGTTGCCATCTGCTGTTACTCAGAATTATCCCCACACTTGTAATTAACCCTTCCTCTATAACTCACAGGCTAGAGACCACATTTCTCAGACACCATTGCCAGCAGAGTTCCAATTTAGAAAATGTGTAAGGCCTTGGTGAAAGATTGGGATGGTGGAATACGCACAGAAAGCACCAATGTTCCTCTGACACCAGCGGCAAGGTGTGTGAAATTCAGCAGAAAACAGAGATTTAATAGTGACTAAAACAGGCACAGATTTAATAGTGACAACGATGTCTCCGATAAATATCAATGCTGTAGTCACTGGTGTTAGTCTCTTGCAAATATTATGACATTCTAAGTTTCTGAAATCACTGGAAGTCATCCTCTTCCTTTTGGAAACTCATTCAGTACAAAAGCTTTGTAATTACCTATTCTTTATATTAAATATTTAGGCTGAAATCTCTAGTGTGTTTTCTATTTTTATGCTTCTTGACAGAAACAATCTACAAACAAGTCCGGTGATCTCATCTCACACATTTCTGATTTTTATCTCTGAGCTCCTTTATCTGAGGCCCCCTACCATTATTATATTGCTTAATTTCTACTTATCTCTCAAAACTTAGCTGGAAAGTCACTTTCTTAGAGAGACTTCTGAACAATCTCTTATAAATTTGATGAAGATGTTCCCATTTCAAACTGATTTTCTCTCTCATACAGAATTTTGGTTGTTTTTTAATTTGTGTCTATTCTCAATGTTGTTCTAAGTATCTGAAGGGCAGAGACTGTGCCAAATGCACTAAGCCATAATAAGTGTATAGTTGGTGCTCAAAGGATAGTTCACAAGGGAGGAATATTAGCACATAACGTGAATCTTTCAAATTATGTCACAGAAATAGGACTGACTCAGAGAACTCAGATTAAACTAGAGACAACTCAGCATAGTGTTTTATATTATTTATGTTGAAGTTACACACACCTGAGGATTGAAACATAACTCTGCCACTTGTCTGTTATGAATGAAAAATTACTTCCCCCTGCTTCGTGATTGTTTTCATAACTATAACACAGCTATAACAATAACCAGTACATTATAGGATTTCCAAGAGAATTAAAAGATATATTTAACACAGTGTTTGCACAGAGCAAGTAACACTAAGGGCTATTATTGCTGTTATTATCATCATTACTCTAGTTCCAGGATTCACAATTCAAATTTGGAACCAAATACATTTTTAGATGAACTGCTAGATAGCTTCAGCTCTCACTACATGCTATTTATAATTCAGGAATCAAAGACAACTCAACAGTGTTCTTTTGCAATTGAAACAGAGAATCTGAACTCAATATTTGGCCTTTGAAATGGAATAGATTTGGACTGTGTTGGATATTTGTATATATAAATACATGTTTTCTGCAATTAAGAGTATTGGAAAAATTAGTAATGGCTTGATATTAGGCTTTATTCAACTAATCAGTACCAGGCTTAGCTCTTCTAGAAGGAAATAAACCTTACCAATCATGTATTAGAATTTTTGGAAAAAGAAATGAATTTATACCCACATAATGAGATTTCAAAAAAAGCATAGTTTCCTCTCTTCACCAACACACAAATAAGCACGTGTTTCTCTTATGCTTATTATATTCCAATATGGTATATTATAGCATCCATATTAATATACAATTATTTATATTGCATACAGGTTAATAATAAATGGTATATATAATTATGTGGATGGCAGTTGAGATAATCTGAAATTTAAACATTTTTATAGATGTCACACTTATTTTTATAAAAGAAAATGCCATTTTCTCTCAAGCAGTTACTCAATTTCATGAAATACAGACTAGGAGTACTTTTTTTCAAGCATAATAGTATGTTTGTTTGAGGTTCTTTGTATAAAAGATGGTTTTCAAAATATTTCATGATTTTTTTCTTTTTGTGGCTTGTGGAAAATCATTTCAGAAGCATTTAATCTAAATGTCTTTGCTAAGAAAACTTCCACATATTTTAGAAAAACAAGTCAAACTATGTAGAGACAAGACTTAAAAAAAAAAAAAGATTTTATTTATTTATTTGAGAGAGAGAGTGATGGGGGGAGGCAAAGAGAGGGAGGGAGAGAAAGAGAGAGGGAAAGGGAATCTAAAACCCATTCCAGGCTGGTACAGAGTCCCATGCAGGCTAGATCCCATGACTGTGATATCATGACCCAAGCTGAAAAAAAGAGTCTGACACCTAGCCAACTGAGCCACGCAGGTGCCCTGAGACAAGATGCTTGTAAATAACCATGTTCTTATATTTATCATCCTTTTCTATCGAGGGTTAAAATTAGCTAATAAAGGCATTCATATAATGGTTTACTGAAGGTGCTGGGCTGTATATATATATGTAAGAGTATGTGCTAGTGTTGAAGCTATGTGAATTTTCTGTACATCATGTTATGTTGTTGGAGAATCATATTTTGTAGCATGAATCTTTGATATGCTAGATCTGAGCTAGCACAGTGTACGATTCTCTAGAACAGATTTGCAACAAAACCAACATTGTTAATGTAGTCAGTGGACATTATGTTTCACATATGTTATATAATTGAATCTTCACAACAAAATTATTGAGAAGGTATTGTTATCCTAATTTAATAAATGAGTTAACTGGTTTATAGAGGGTACTAAATTGTTTGATAGAGAAAAGAGTTACACTATTGATCCAGTCTGTCTGACACTGTGATTTGATTGTGATGTATATACACTAACCACAGAACAATATTTTTTCAAAGTATGATACCTGGCTACAGGTTGGCTCCAACCAGCTCAGGAGAACAGGTTGTGTGCATATCTTTCCCGCAATCTGTTCCATGATGTCACATGGACAGCATGAAATAGGCCCTGGTAAGACTATTTTATCACAGCAATAGGTAAATGATGCAAATCAAGGCTTTTATATTTTGGAGACCAGTTTACCTGCACACCACTGGCAATGAATACCCTGTGACTATGCCATTAAGTGGCCAAAAAAATATGAATTCATCTTTGTGTTTTTTTTGAATATATTCACAAAAATTCATTTTTGCCTATACCTATTGGCTTTACTAAATCCAAAGCAAATCCATTTTTTAAAGGTCACAAAATTAGGTGTTCATAATTTTAGAGTGTTTAAAGATACTTTACTGAAGATTCTAAATCAGTTTTCTTCTATGAATTTTAATTGCCATACAATCATTAGCAAGTGTGTGGTTCTTGTTATGGACAGCTGGGTGAATGAATAGCTAGATGGCAAATGCTGGAAATTTCAGGAACTCCTCCTATGGATGTGCTGTAACTACAATCTTGAGGTGTTGATTAAAATGTTTCTACTTTACTCTTTAAATGATAATTACCATTGGTTAAATATAATTACTAAAACTTTAGTGTCTTTATGGTTTTTGCTGATGATGTGATGTGTAATAACTCATATTTTTATGAATGGTGGGCCTATACTTTACCAATTAGATTTTACTGTGTATGGGAATTGCAGTTCAAATATGAATATTTTCTATTCCTAGTCATTATAAACCAATCCTCCTATCCAAATATACTGTATAAAACATCATTATGACTGATTTCTTACTCTACTAGACAATGAAAAAGATTGGTCTGTGTTCTAAAAAGACTTTTTTGCCTCCCCTGAGAGAATAAGTTAAAATAGCTTCAGGCATATGTGAGAGAGGATCACTGTAACATCTTGATGGTTCAGTGTTTAAAAGATAATGACAGAGAAATATAGGAAGGAATTAGGAAGATAAGGAAAATCCCAAGAGAGTTGCTCAATTTTAATCATTTTGAGTAATATTAAAAAACTGCCAAGTTTTGATTTTTACAAAAAATATATTTACAGAGTATATGAGTGGATAAATGTTCGGTCACGTGTGTGGGAGGAAACTGAGCTGGATAACTCAGAGGTAAAAAAGGATGTTGGTCTAACCTTGAAAGAAAGCCAAATGAGGCAAAATGTTAAGTGATGATTACAGACAAGATATTGATTTTTAACATTAACTTTACTTATTTTTCTTCTTTGAATACATTGTTTTTATTATTGGCAGTTATCTTATTCATGGTGATATCTTTAGATACATTTGTTAGCATAAAGGGGTCTAACACTTGTGTGGAAGGCTGAATAATGGTCTCCCAAAGATGCCCACGTCCAAATCCCCAATACCTGTGAATGTGTTAAGTTACATGAAAATGGGGAATTAAGGTAGCAGATGGAATTACAATGGCTAACTAGCTGACCTTAAAATAGGGAGATTATTCTAGATTATACTGTTGGATCCAATATAACCACAAGGGTCCTTCCATTTGAAAAAGGGAGACAGTCAGTATCAGAGTCATGTGCTCTAAGAAAGATCCCCATCACTGGACTTTGATAGCTTTGAAGACGGAGGGTGGAGGCTATGAGTAAGGAATGTAGTTTGCCTCTTGAACCTGGAAAATAATTGGATTTTCCCCTAGAGCTTCTAGAAAGGAGTGTAGCCCTGTTCACAATTTGATTTTTTGCCCAATGGAACCCATTTTGAACTTCAAACCCCCAGAACTGCAAGATAATAACTTAGTACTGTTTTAAGTCAGTATGTTTGTGGTCCTTTGCTAAAGCAGTAATGGGAAATTAATACAGGTAGGATGCTAGCACGAGGAAACATTCTAAAATGCTGGTCTTTCATAATTTGAAAGCATAGCTTCTTCAAAGAGGAAAAATGCAGGAATTTAATCACTGTTAGAATACAGGGTTGGAGTGGTAAGTGAGGCTGAACTGATACTAAGCCACTTGGGAAAAAGGTCTTCAGATTCTCTCTGAGTGATGGTCATTTCCAGACCTTCCCATGTCAGCACATATACCATATGACCCAGCATGGGCAGTCCAAAATGAATAATATACGGACCCAAGGCACCTGGTCTGGCATTATAGAAAAGATCTGTACATTTCAAAAATAGACTTAATCTTTATAAACTAGATATATGCCAGCCCTTCTTTTAATATATTTAACTAATTGGGAAAAGACTTTGTGTTTTGTGGTAGAAATTAATAAAGTATTGGTTAGTAATATATGCTCAGTTTCTTGAATTTAATGACTAAAGCAGTTACTATGGATTGAATAATTCTCATCAGCTGATTTGCTTGTTGGTTTTATCAAAATTCTGATAAAAGAAACAGAGCAAATGCAGTAAGTTTTCTCTTAATTCCTGTGGTTCTGACAGATTTGATGGATTTATAATTTTTGTGGTAAGTCCTAAGTGACTAAGTAATTAAAGCTATTCTGAAAAGATTCAAAACATTACAAGACTGGTTGAATTTCATCAATTCATTCTAATTACTTGTTAAATCATTGCACACACACAGATGCTCACATACACAGACACACATGAAAGTCAATAATAAGTTATTTGACACCCATCCAGTATTTTTGTGCAGTAGAATAGCCCCCTGAAGATATCTAAGTCATAATCTCTGGAACCTCTGAATATATCACCTTAAATAAAAACAACTTCGTATACGTAATTAAGGTTCCAGTTGTACAATAGTAAAACTATCACGGTAATCACAGAAGCCCTGAAAGAGAAATTTCTCTGGCTCAAGTCAGAGAGATGTGGCAAAGAAGAATCAGAGAGAGTTGAAGCATGAGAGGGTCTTGTCCCCCACTCCTGGAGAGAGCAGCTCCAAAATGAGTGGGGGCAGTTTCTAGGAACAAAGACAAGCTTCTGGTGGGCGGCTATCAAGCATCATGGACCTCTGCAATGACTGAATCCTACCTAGAGCCTGAATGAACTAGTTAGCAGATTCTTCCCCAGCGACTCCTGTGAGGATCCCGGTCCTGCAAACACCTTGATTTCAGGCTTGTGAGATGCTAAACAGAAGACCCACCCCAGCTTACCAGACTTCTGACCTACACAAAACGTGAGGTAATAGATTTGTGTTGTTTTCAAGCCCTAATCTTGTGGGAAGTTGTTACAGCAGTTGAAAGACAACAAACAGCCTTGCTTCAGGAAGCAGGCATCACATAGAGTCAAGGAGTCTGCAAAGAGCCTGGCCCCAGCATGAGTCAGATGCCCTGGCCGGGGGAAGGCTGGGAGTCGCAGAGAGCGCTCTGCACTTATTTTCCTCTCAACTGGAGCATTTGTTGCCTCTGAGTTCTCGGTACTATTACAATAACTACGAAGCTAAAAATAAAATCAACTCAAAACTCCTAGTTCAGTGTGGAATAGTGCCCTGTGTTTTTGATTCCTCTATCATGGTACCATGCCACCTGGCTCATCTTGAACCCGGGCTGTGATGTGTAACTTTGATATTCACAATATTCTGTTGCCATGAAATGTGTTAGAGGACGTGTTGCAAAATCACTCTTTTGAGCACTGCCAGTTTCTGACAATTTGTGTTCCAACTCAGACCTCACTCCTGAATTGCTCCCTTTGCAGGACTTCTCCTGAGATGGTAAATGATTTGCTTTTCATTTGAATAAACACTTGAAGAAATTTTTGTGCAACTTGATTATAATGTTTCTTGTCAGATATCTATAAAAGACTTATTTTTTTTAAAGGTGTGTATATTTGAAACATGTACAGAAGAATCCCTTGCTTGCTAAATTCTGTGAAAAACATCCTTTACTTGTCTTTTTGCCTCTAATTATTTCCTCTGAATTTTCCATATTGCTGCACATATATTCCTCCCTGGTTTTCTTACTCTGCCATGTTTCAGTTAGTGTGCTCATGTAAATGAAACAGTTGCCTGTCCTTGGTATTAAATAGCACCCTGTCCTAAGAATTTAAAGACCTCCAGGTAGCATATCAGAAAGGTTAACAGCAAATGAAATGATGCATTTCAGTGATACTGTGGACTTCATTAAAATTTAGTATTCGTTATTGGTCTTTTCTAAGATTATGAGTTCCATTGAATCATTTGATTCTGCCCTTGGAGTTTCACTAATAATTCAAAAACTTTGTTTCAAACATCTCTTGTCAGCATCTTTAAGCATCATGCTCAGGACCTAATACAACCCAAATATCAAAGAAAGGAAGCTCCAGTAGAGGTGGGGCTTATCTGTCAGGATGAATCAGTTTCTTTTCAACATGGCTTCCTGACTGGATGACTGGTCTCCATCTAAATCCTAGAAACCTGTCCTCTGAGCATAGTTTCTCTACTAAAGGACTTCAAGTACTTATATGATGTGGTGTTTGTGTCATGGTCCATAAATAACACATTATTTATCAAAAATTTGAAATATAGGGGCGCCTGGGTGGCTCAGTCGGTTAAACGTCTACCTTCAGCTCAGGTCATGATCCCGGAGTCCTGGGATGGAGCCCCACATCAGGCTCCCTGATCAGCAGGGAATCTGCTTCTCCCTGTCACCGTCTCCTTTCTTGTGCTCTCTCTCTCTTTCTCTCTCTCTCTCAAATAAATAAAACCTTTAAAATTTTTTTGAAACATAGAAAAATAAAAATGAAAAATAAAAACCATGGGTTATATCTGCCTAGAGATAACTACCATCATCATTTTGATGTAATTATACACATCTAGTAATTATACACAACTAAAACTATACTGTGTATATAGATTTTCAATGTCTTTGTTTTTGCCTAACACAATGCATATTTTCTATTTTCAATAGTTAACATTAAAATTTAAATATGAATAACCATCATACAGATGGAGTACAATTTATTTAATCATTTATCCATTACTCAATTCAGTTATCAAAGTTGTACTATTGTGAATGATATTGAAATACAAGATGTTTGCACAAAATTTTTTTTTCTACCCTTAAGAGATTGCTAGACATCTATAAAGCTTGAAAGTTCATGATACATGCAATCAACTGCTTCCCAACTCCAGCAGATAGTGTTCCATGGCTGCCTCTCCATCATTTAATATTATCTTCTAATTCTGCTAATTATATAGGTGAAGAACAGTATTTCATTATTTTAATTTGCATCACTTTGATTTCTAGTAAGACCATATGTTTTCAATCGGATTCATTATCTTTAAAAGAGTTGATAATATCTCTCTTGTTTACCTGACATTTATTTAAACGATTAAGTTAATCTTCTCTACTATAAGCCTTCACGGTATCATGTGCCTCTCCAGCACAGTAATACTTGCAAATGTTACTACAGTACAGTATGGGACTGCCACATTCACTTAATGCCTCTTTTTCACACTAAGCTATACTACTACATACTTTGAAGCCTGGACCATGACAGTTTTTGCTCACCCAGACTGGGTCTAAGTTTTATGGGTTCTCAAAGCAGGATGAGCTTGAAAGGGCTTAATAACCTTTAATAAAAATGCAGTGGAGGGGCACGTGGGTGGCTCAGTCAGTTAAGTGTCTGCCTTCAGCTCAAGGTCCTGAGATCGAGCCCCACCTCAGGCTCCTTGCTCAGCCCGGAGTCTGCTTCTCCTTCTTCCTCAGCCCCTTGCCTCCGCTCATGCTCTCTCTCTCAAATAAATGAATAAAATCTTTAAAAATAAAAATAATAAAATAAAAATGCAGTGGAAGAGGTAAAGCAACAACAAGACCAGGCATGTCCTTATACGCAAAGACCAAGGATTTTGTCGAAGCAAGCCAGTGAGTGATGATGTTAAGCAAGAATTACCTTACATCTTTATTTCCACTAACTTCAAAACAAAATATAACAAATATAGTAGTATTTGAAGGACATATCTCTTCATCATCAAAATAAGTCACAGATTTTCACAGGCTACAGAAGGACAATTTGCAGCTAAGCGATAATAGGTGAATAAACTTTATACAGAATTTTAAAAGTACAAGATACTCACAGATGCAGAAAAAAATTTAACAGAGTATAAAAACCATTCATGATAAAAACCTTCAACAAAGCAACATACCTCAACATAATAAAGGCCATATGTGAAAACTCTCAGAGAACATCATCCTTAATGAGGAAAACTGAGAGCTTTCTCCCTAAGGTCAGGAACAAGACGAGATGTCCACTCGGACCACTTTTATTCAACATAGTACTGGAAGTCCTAGCCTCAGCAGTCAGACAACAAAAAGAAATAAAATGCATCTGAATTGGTAAGGATGAAGTAAAACTTTGACTATTTGTACATGACATGATACCATATATAGAAAACCCTAAATATTCAACCAAAAAACTATTAGAAATGATAAATGAATTCAGTAAAGTCCCAGGATACAAAATCAATGTTCAGAAATCTGTTGTATTTCTATGCACTAATAATGAAGCAACAGAAAGAGAAATTAACAATCCAATTTACAATTGCACCAAAAAACAAAAAATAAAACGTCCAGGAATAAACTTAAAGAGGTGAAAGACCTGTACTCCGAAAACTATAACATATTGGTGAAAGAAACTGAAGATGACACAAAGAAATGGAAAGACATTCCATTCTCATGGATCAGAAGAACAAATATCGTTAAAATATCTATACTACCCAAAGCAATCTGCAGACTTAATGCAATCCCTCTCAAAAAACCAACAGCATTTTTCACAAGACTAGAACAAACAATTCTAAAATTTGTATGGAACCACAAAAGACCCCAAATAGTCAAAGCAATCTCGAAAAAACAAAACTGGAGGTATCATAATTCCATATATGAAGATATACTACAAAGCTGCAGTAATCAAAACAGTATGGTACTGGCACAAAGACAGACATGTAGGTAAATGGAACAGCATAGAAAACCCAGAAATAAAACCACAATTAAATGGTCACTTAATTTTTGACAAAGGAAGAATGAGGATACAAGGGGGAAAAGATAGTCTCTTGAACAAATGGTATTGGGAAAACTGGACAGCAACATGCAAAAGAATGAAACTGGACATTTTCTTTTATGATACACAAAAATAAACTCAAAATAAATTAAAGACCTAAGTATGATGAGACCTGAAACTATAAAAATCCTAGAAGAGAGCACAGGCAGTAATTTCTCTGTCATCGGCTGTAGCAACATTTTTCTAGATATGTCTCCTTAGACAAGGGAAACAAAAGTGAAAAAAAAAAAAAAACCTACTGGGACTACATCAAATGAAAAGCTTCTGCACAGCAAAGAGAGCAATCAACAAAACTAAACGGCGGCCTACTGAATGTAAAAAGGTATTTGCAAATGACATATCCAATTAAAGAACGGATACAATGCAACACCCAAAAAAACAAATAATCCAATTAAAAATGGGCAGAAGAGATTAGCAGACATCTCTCCAAAGAAGACATCCAGATGGCCCCCAGACATATGAAAGATGCTCAACATCACTCATCATCAAGGAAATGCAAGTCAAAACTACAATGAGATAGCACTTCACACCTGTCAGAATGGCTAAAATTACAAATAAAAGAAACAAGGGTGGGTGAGGATGTGGACAAAAAGGAACCCTTGTGCAGTGTTGGTGGGAACGTGAACTGGAGCAGCCACTGTGGAAAACAGTATGGAGCTTCCCCAAAATTTTTGAAATGGAATTACCCTGTAATCCAATAGGTGCACCACTGGGTATTTACCCCCAAAATATAAAAACACTAATTCAAAGGGATACATGTACCCTTTGTTTATTGCAGCATTATTTACAATAGCCAAATTATGGAAGCAGCCCACGTCCACTGATAGATGAATAAAGAAGATGTGGTGTGTGTGGTTGTATCACACATGGAATCGTACTGAACCCAAAAGAAAGAATGAATGAAATCTTGCCTTTTGCAATAACACATATGGATTTAGAGAGTATTGTGCTAAGTGAAATAAGTCAGTCAGAGAAAGACAAATAGCACATGATTTCACTCATATGTGGAATTTAAAAAACAGAACAAATGAGTAAAGGGAAAAAAAAGAAAGAAACCAAGAAACAGATTCCTGGCTACAGAGAACAAACTGATGGTTACCTGGGAGGGGGGGTGAGGATGGGTGAAATAGGTGATGGGGATTAAAGAGCACACTTGTCATGAGTACTGAGTAACATGTAGAATTGTTGAGTCACTGTATCGTACCCCTGAAATTGATATATCACTGTACTTTATAATGGAAATCAAAAGCTTGGTTTAAAAAGTGCAAGATGCTCAAAATATTCAAAATTTAAAGATCAGGTAGAAAAGTAACCTCCTAAAAGGAAAACATGGAGCATGTAGTGTCACTGAAGCCAAGAAGTCAGTGACAGCCGTGTCCAAAGAAGTTAAGTGTCCAGGTTAAATGGCGGAACAGAACGATAAGTGGATTTGGCCACATGCAGAGAATTGACGACATCACTAAGGGCAATGTCAACATGAAGCTAGGAAATCTACAAATGTTGGGAGTGGATCAAAGAACAAATCGCAGTGAACTATGGAAACTTTAAAATTGAAGACATTCGAATAGCAAAAGATACCATCAGACTTTGATGAGGAAAGAGAGTGGTTGCTGCACTTATAAGTATATATGAGCTCGAGGTGCTTTTTATTTAGTGCTGACATCATATTGGCTGATGTTTATGAAGGGCTTGCTAAGTGCTTTTCCCCGCAGTGACACATATGAATGTCACATGAGCCTGTGAGCTGGGTACTACTATTCCTATTTTATATCTGAGGAAGAGGGAGCTTGTCACTTCTCCACTACACAGAACACATGAGGACAAAATTAACCTTTTTGATCAAAGAGGTTTTTTCTCTGCAAAAACAGAATGGAGAACATGTTGGGTCCAGAGGCAAGTATGCACTAAGAAAAATGTTTGCTCTGGTTTGCGTAATTGCCACTTCTCTAAGGGGGACACTGCTTTGACTGGTCTCCTCACTGCACTGTTGCAGGAACAGTTCAAGTCTTGGACATTCCAACTTCTGCAGCTCTGCTGACAAAGTTCCTGATCTCAACTGCTTTAAAATTTGAGCACTTTCTACACTCGTTCTTAGTCTCAGACTCCAAAGAGCCTCAGGCCACCAGGCTCACAAGGACCCCTCTCTTCTGGGAGACTCCCATACTTAGCGCCCTAACGTAGCCCTGCCCCACTGCACAGTCTGTGGCTTTCCTCTTACCAGCTTTATGATGTGGCAAGTTCTTTTTTTCCACTGAATATATTAATGCTTCTTCAGAACGATAAGCAAAAATTATTATTAGAAGTCATGGTGAATCTAATATACAAAGAACATATTCATTTTCTGAAATAACCTGCACCTACTGAAATTTATTTTATAGCTACAGTGACTGTATTTTCAGCATAAAATTGGCATATGCAGCTAACGCATAGCAGTATATCGGGAGGGATAATGGACATAATCAGGGTTGCATGGTTTTCATATTTATATTTATACCTGCATATCAACTAAAGTAACACAAACTTTACTTCCAGGACATGAATATAAGCATTGTGTAATTATGGTCTCTGTGTAAACAAAGTACAATTTTCATATCCAAAATGTATTGTAATTTTTCTGCCTATTGACTTCCTAAATCTAAGTATTTTATTTATCCTTTCCCTCTAAAACATATTTAAATTCACTTTTTACAAGAAGCTAAAAATTAAAAAAAAAATAGAACAAAGAAAAATCTGAAGAATGCAAATAAGCTACCCGAAACTATTATTTATCTTCAGACTGAGTTTAACATGATTGTGATACTCTTCGGATTCTGGGAAGTAAGGAAAGCCTGATGATTTATAGGATGAAGTATTTTTTCTTAGAAATTGAATTTGGAAAAGAAAGAAGATGAAATAGACTTTTTATTTTTCATTACTTTCCTAAATATGAAAATTCAGCTTTCTAGAAAGGCACAATTTTCACTCAATCTAGATCAACTTAATTCACTCCACGTATTTGTAGGAGAACTCTGTATTGATTTTGTGTTTGATTTTCCTCTTTCTTCATTACATGGGCCCAGCCAGGAAAAGCAGAGACCACGATCATGGAGCAGAGAAAATTCATAAATAGGAGTGTAATTTTAACGCTTGTCCCCCCCCCAAAAAAAAATCATAATAAATATTATGTCTTGATTTAGAATAATTCTTACAGGTTCTTTTTTAAAATTGCGGTTCCTGGAATACTGAGGACCATGCTGCAAGGGGTTTGGTAGAAAAAAAGTAAATAAAGCTCTGAATTTCTCGTTTGAAAGGCATCCGCTGAAACCTCAACTCATCTGAGGTCCTCTCCTTCCCTTCTCCGGGGAAAACAGCAGGCAGCGATCCCTGCGTAAAAAGTACAAGTCGTACTATCACCTGCAGCCATTCAGGACAGGAGCTCTGACGAGCATTTAATCACCCAGGTGATTAAAAATCATGAGGCCTCACCCACCAAGAGATCGTGTGTTGTTGAAAAGGGAGAACACCACGCCATCTGACAATGATCGTGACACTGGGTGAGGTGTAGTTGGAGCCCTCGTTCCTCCCCTCTGAAGAGCCTGGTGAAGCGTCTCCCAAGACTCTGGGTCTGCTCTCCCCAGTCTCCTCATCAGCAGGACTCCATTTACAACAAGGCTCCTGTCCTCTTCCACCACCAAGAGCAGAAAACATGTCCTTTACAGAGCTGACGTGGAAATACAATAAAGGAAAAATTCAGCTAACTGAGAATATACTTATTGGAAGACTCCTTTTCAAACTACTTTTCAAGCAAGGGCGATGTTGTTCATCAGCCAGTGACCCAGTCCCCGCTGCCCGGATTTAAATTCGACCACCACTGTCTGGTTAGGGGGACACCTGAGCAAGGGATTGTTTTTCTTGGTGAGTTTATCTTTAAAACGAGATAAAATAGAAACCTATCCCCTAGGGATTCTGGAGATTTAAATGGTTGACGAATGTCAAAACTTAGAATGGTATCTGGCAAAATGTAAGCTTTTAGTTAATGACAGTAACATTCATACATGGAAAGGATTGGTCAATGGGGAAAGCCATTCTTGACTTCTAGGAATATGTATAAATTCAAAGAAAGGGAATGTGTTACCTGATAGGACTTTGGCCATGTTAAGTCTAGAACAGCTTTAGTTTACCAAGGCTCTGTCTTATTCAGCTTTGATTAACTTGCTCACACCACAGCCTGGCCTTTTACAAGTGAAAGCAGATCTTCCACTTTCCTGTGGTATCTTAAGGATATCTAGGAATAATAGAATTTCCTTGTGGCCTAAAGATGTAGTTGGTATTTGCATCACAGGGGTAGGGAAGAAAATAACCCAGATGGTTGTTAGAGATATACTTAGGGCTCCGCTTCATTTAATTTACTAAATCACCAAGTGCTTTCCTGCTATAGATTAGTTTGTTTGCTCTTGTAATTTTCACTTATTAGTGTGAAGAATATGTCGTTAGTGGAAAGGATGATTTATGATGATAATAGGCAGAGTAATTAATATGCATACATGGTATAAAGTAAATATTTGAGGCATTCTTACCATCTCAATCAACCTTATGGAAACAAAGCATAATAGTCATTTAATTAGTTTCATCCATGACTCTGATTACAGCCAAATGATACATTGTAACAAAAAAGTCCAAGCGTTCACTTTAGAATTTGGGAAAATATTAAGTCTAAACCTTGCTAACTTGCTCAAGAAGGTGATTTTTTCTGTTTTCTAATGTATCTCATTGCTTATTAAGATAAATATGACAAATGAAAGAAGCTTGCTACCCCACTGAATTCTTTCAAAGGTTTCTACAAGTCGTGAATTGAAATGTTTAGCTCAGCAATTTAAAACCTTTTGTGCTGGCTTGTAGATTACAGTGCTAGCTTTGAAAGGGGAGAAGTAGTGTTCTGTTTCCCCGCGGCTCTTCAGTTTTTAAATGCCAAATTTAAACAAATTTCAAACTGCCCCATGAGAGTACAGGATTAGTTTTAGGCAAGAATTTCCCTGAGAATTGGATAGTTAAGTAGGAGACATCCTTCCTACATTAACATCGTTTAATGTTCCCTCCCATTCCCTTTCTTGCTTTATTTTCTTCAAGGCCCCCCCAGAGCGTCCCCCACCCCATGGAGATTTATTCCCTATCTTCAGAGAGTCACCTTCAGCTTGGAGTCTTACATGTGGCTGCTGCGTCCTCCACTGCACGTCCCATCCTGTTCATCCTCCTCCTGCACCTGAGGGTGTGGACCCCCCCACCGAGTGCACCCTAGAAGCATCTCCCCTCAGAGTCACCTTCCCAGCCTGTTCTGTGCTATAGCACACACATGACCCTTTAGAGCTCACACTCCATTATAAATGATAACCAGAGAGGAAACGGAAGGTCTCCAGGATCCCCTCTGCTCAGGGCAGTGGCTATTCTGACTTCTAACACAACAGACAACTCTGTGTTTTGATTTTCTTTTCTCCACCTTACATCAGTGAGATCCAACCATGTTGTTAAGTGTGGTTTGTTTCTTCATTGCAACACTGTATTACTGTGTGAATATGTCATTTGTGGACGTTGTTTTCTTTCTTATTTGGCTGCCATGAGTAATGCTAAGAATATATCTTTTGTTGAGCATACATACGCACTTCTTTTGGATATCCTGGGGTCTTAAGAATTCCTGGTTCATAAAGAATATATATTTCAGATTTTTAGATGGTGCCAGTTTTCCAAAGTGGTTAGGACAATTTGTATTTCCACTAGGAGTATATGAGAAATCCGATTGCTTCCCACATGCTTGTGGACAGTTGATAGATTCTGCCTGCCTTCTTTTAGCCTTTCAGATGAATATCTGGGAGTACCCCATTAGAATTTTAGTGTGCATTTCACTGACAACATTACATTGGACATTTTTTAATGTATTAATTGACTTTTAGATATTTTCCTTTGTGAAATGTGTATTCAATTTTTTTATTTTTTTATTTTAAAACATTTGTCTTTTTCAGACTGATTGTTAGGAATTACATATTCATTTAAGTCATCATTGAATATGTATTTCTCAAATATTTCCTTCAACTGTGTGATTTAGATTTTTATTTACTCAATGGTGACTTTCAACAGAGTTCTTAATTTTAATTCAATCCAATTTATATTTTTCCCATTAAAGTATGTTTTGAGTTCTGCTTAAGAAAATGTTGTTATCTGAAGGACATGAAGATATTTTTCCATGTATGCCTCTACAATTTTTATTATCATTTACCTTTCAAAATAAATCAACACTCAGTGTAGATTTTTCTTTTTTTGTGATGTGAAGGTGAGTGAATGTTCATTTTTCAGGAGACATAATTTAAATGACCATTTTAGTGGGTCTGTTTCAGATTCTATTCTATTTCATGTGTATATTTATCTGCCCTTGACCCACAGCTACACTGTCTTAATTACTATAGGTTTATAATCAGCCTTAACATATGGTAGTGTGAGTGCTCTTGTTTTGGTCTTTTCAGAATTCTCTTGAATGTTTTTGGACTTTTGTATCTATAGGTACTTTAGATTGAGTTTGTCAATTTCCTCCAAAAAAGGGGGTGAAGGGGAAACAGTGCTGAGAGTGGGGTTGGGATTGGTTTGAATCTTTAGGTAATTTAGAGAAAATTGACATCTTTATAATACTGAAGCTTTCAATCTCTGGGCATTACAACATCCTTCCTTTTACTTAAATTTTCTTCAATTTCCTTCAATTACAATTGCAATGTTTTTAGATTTGGACTTCCTATATAAAGTATTTTGATGCTTTCCCAAATAGCATCACTTTTAAAATTTGACTATTTCTTTGTTACTGATAAGTGGTTGTTTTTTGTTTTGTTTTATTTTTACTTTGTATCTAACTCCTTGTAAATTTTATTAACTCTACTTTGAGAAACCCCAAATTCTAATTTTTTGTCTCTCCAAACTCTCAATGATCACAGAAGGCTTTACTCATCCCTATCTTTAGTCACAGTCATCTGCTATGGCAACACTCGAAGTTTTAGTCTCTTGCCCTGTGCCAAGACTTGTCATTTGCCCCAGGGAAAGAACTACCCCAAGCTTATCTCTCTGAGTCACTTTCTCCCTTAGAATCTCAACACCTTAAAATCTTCTTTGTTTCAGCAGCCCTGATTTAAATAGACTATTTTTGTACCATTTTTTAGTTTTCTTTGTGTTTTTTTTTTTAATTTTGGTGAGACTATCAGTCTGCCACCATCTACTCTTCTAGTTAGAGTCAGAAGCCCTGATTTACCAAATGTTGATCAGTGTGTGTGTGTGTGTGTGTGTGTGTGTGTGTGTGTGTTATAATTTGCCTGATACTGGTATGGTAATTTCCATCAGATTCAATTTTAAGCATAGTGGGCCATTCAACGTGAGATGAAATAGGCAAATATACTGCTGACTACTGCCAAAATAAATAAATAAATAAAATAAAGTAAAACATGAAACAAAGAAACACAAAGAAAAATTATAGCTGCATGTGTCAATGATCATCTGAGACTCAGGAGCATATTAGAGGGTAGGGTCAAAGCATTAGATAAATTTGCTCAAAAACATAGCTGTGAAGATGAACAAATTGCAGAGTATTGAATGGAAGCATTTCATAGTCCCTTTGAGTGGTTGTTATCCTGTAGTCAAGATTGTATTGTAGTTGCTGCTGACTCACTAGTTTTGTTTTGAGCTTTTTTAATCTACACAGCACCAGAAAAATCCTGCAATCTAAAACTGTGCTGAAACAAAAATGGGTTGCCTCTATTTTTTCTTATGAAATCATACCAAAATTATAGAACATTCGTGCTGCAAGGGATAATAAAGGTCGCAAACTCTGTATCCCCTTTATGGATATAATGAAATTCAGAACAAAGAACATTAAATAATTTACTAAATATCATATATTATTTAGTGGTAGAATCAGAGCTGCAACCAAATTTTCTGGCTCCTGGCTCAGGATCCTTTGCTTTCTTCAACCAAGATTCATTCCAAATAACAATGCGACAAGTATCAACACCATTTTTAGGTTATGTACACCTATTTTTCCGCTTTGGTTTAAATCTAAACCCTGTTTACCAGTACTCAGTCCACCTCCTTCATGTTTTCTGTTTACTCATTTCTTTCTTTCTTTTTTTTTTTTTAATGTGTAAAAAAAAGTACCTAGTTGAAAGCAGAGAACTTAATTCTTTAGGTAGGTGGTGGGAACTGCTATGGAAGAATATTTCAGAAAGAAAAAAGTTGGTGAACTTTGTGTAGACTTCCTAGTGTGTAAGTGCAGAGGGAAAATGCCACAGGAAAAAAACAATTGCAACCATAGTCCTGTTTGTAAACTCTGCTCTGAGATGCATCATGGGTAGGCAATACTTAGACTAGTTCTCCTTCATTCCTTTTCCTTCTACAACACAGATACATGCATACTTATAGCAAAATATTCTGTCGAGATTTTTGTTAGCTAAAATGTATTAATGGTGTCATTACTTAATGACAAAATAAATCAGAGCACAAGATTTCCACCAAAGTAAAATACTCTTACGTGCGCAAAAATCTTTTGTGAGCTTACAAATTGCTACAATATCATACTCCAAATCCACATGGCAAAACTGTATTATAGATAAAAACGAAGTTCTCTTGTTATATAAATGATACTGTACTACCTTAGACTGCACTATACTGGGTCATGTTATTTATAACAAGACTCGTTTGATGAAAGAAAAAAAAGTAAAATCAGGGAAAAATGTAATGTAGCCTAAAGCATCAGTCAGATTATTTATAATAAAGTTGGGATGGTCTTAAAAGAAATCAAGCTGAAAAATAATTGAATTGTCATTTTAGTGAATCTTGAACTCTGTTCAATGTTATAGTCATATGATTTTTCACACTAAAAGGCTACTATGAAGTGAATGTGTTCTGAAATATTGAATGAGGGTAGGAATGAGAAATATTTTTCAAGTTATATGGATATCTATATTGTTCATTGGAGAGACAGATATAGATTATATAAAACAGTATTAATGGTATTCACAAATATCTAGGTATTTCTCACTGTGATATTAAAATCAAAGATACATTATCACCACTCCTATAAAAAGCTGATGGATTGCTATAATTTAAAGCTAGAATTAGTATAACAAGGCATTTTCTGTTTATGTTCTCTATTTTTCCTTGATTTTGAAAATACTTTAATCATCTAGTACTTTAGCTAAATAACATTCATATAGCACTGTTCAATTTTCATTATTTCTATTTCAGATAGCAATCTGTTTAGGATTATTTTTGTTAATGTTTGCTTTCACTTAATTACTGAACTACATATGCATAAGGCCAAATGTAAGGATATTGAAAAATGATATCCTCTAAAAAACACACCATACTGTGTGAAAATGATATATCATAGGTTTTCTTACGAAAACAGAGTTTTCATATTTTAACAATCACAAAAGTTATAGGAAATCTACCTTTCACTAGTTTTCAACAGGAGACTTTTACATAACTCACATTATGGTTTTGGACCTCAACAAATAAGTTGATAATATCTGGAGCACTTTATTGATATATAAAAAGCTAGTCACTTTGATTATGACATAGATTCTGATAGGTTGAAACAGTCTTGCAAAGTACAGAAAGGCAAATTATACACACACATACGCCTAGTATAATGGAAAGGGTATATGCTTCAGATTTGGACAGACCAAATATCAACAGAATACCTTGACACCTATCTAAGCATATAATAATTCTCCACAAAACTAACTTAACTGAGTTACGGATGCAACGAGTATCCTGGAGTACCTAGTCCCAGCTAGAACTATACTTTCTAAAGTTATCTTACTGTACATTTATAGCAAGCCTTTCATATAGGTGTTATTTTTATTTTGGTTATGTAGTAAGGCTCAAAGTACTAAGAAACTAACAAAATTTACACTTGGAAAACTGGTTGGAATGGTACGAACACCTGGTCTAGCTGAATCCAAAGTACATGTTCTTTCCATCATACTATGCTAATTAATATTTGAATAGCATGCTCCAATTGTCCGTATGAAGATGCTTTTTGGCTATAGTGCTTTATGTTCTCTGAACAGTATCCCCCGTGGTAGATTCTTTTGCATTTTCTAAGAAAAAGAAAGAGCCAATATTTACTGAACACCTATATGTGGATGATGGTATAATTATATATGTCTAAACTGACATATGCATCTGAGTTAAATATATAGATACCTGTATCCTATACTAAACGTGAGTACTGAATGTATAGATGTTGATGCTTCATAATTTTATTTCTAATGATTTTCTTTCTCCACTTAAGACATATTCGATTCCTGATGTTGACTTGGTGAAGAGAATTTAAGAGGAGTAAGAACCTATGCTTGATCTTAAGCAACTACAGTTTAGTGGAGAGCTATATTTACAAACAGTTACTATAAAAAGTGGTCCCTCTTCTTTCGCGTTTCAAATTTACTTTCCTTCATTTTTTCTAACATATGCTTCTTATAATTATGGAAAGTTGACAGAATTTTAAAAAATTGATTTTCAACTCTCACACAATTAGAGCATCCCACATATATAAAAATGGCATGGCATAAAATCTATATTATTTCACACACAAAATATTATCGAGCATTTTATTTGATATATCGTTTTTCTCAAATAATTCTGGCATCAACTGATCCCTTTGGATACTGTTTAGTATCTTTTCTTACCTAGAGATACTCTGAAAAAACAATTCGTTATTTTTTTTTTTAACAAAAGAAAACTGTATCAATGTGGCATGGCTCTTTTTACCTATCCCACGGACCATATTATTTTTTTATAGCACAATGTCCAACACTCAGGAAACCTTCCAAACTATTTATTGGATGACGGGTTAGAGTAGACTGAATTCAATTCTTAGATACCTTATACGTCAGCCTCTGAGTCTACATTTTTTGGACTTTTACCAAAACATCTGAAACCCAAAAAGACCAGACTCAAGAAGAAGTACAAGCCACTGGTTTTGTCTCCAGCTTCTCTTAGATAAACTGACCCTTTAAACGTCATTATTGCTACAAAATATTAAGCAAACAGAGGTAATATTGAGTCATATGGTGTTTATCTGTCTTACCCCCAGAAATTGCTAGTTTCCAGGCTGGGAGTTAATATTTGACTTTGAGCATGGGTTGGTCTCTACCAGAAAGCAGATGATTGTAAAAGAAATTTATTCCAACAAGTGGTCAGCTCTCTAGCTATACCTCCAGGATGTCACGGTGTTTGAGGTAAGCTTTATATGGCAGAGAAGTATAGGCAAAGATTTTTAAAGGATTATGAGGTTACCAAAATCCTATTAAAACTAAGATGTTTTAAGTTGTCAACTTTCCAGAGAAATGCTCATTTAAGAACGTTGCAGGAGGATGGATGGATAGGTGAATGGATGGATGGATGGATGGATGGATGGATAGATAGATAGATAGATAGATAGATAAAAATAAAGTGAACACTAAAGACAACTTTTAGTGGTTTCTTTTGAGACTGGTCTACATTTTCTAAAAGTTCTAGCAAATACAAGCTTCAAAAATCTTTTGACAATTCTCTTTCAACTACATCTACCAGTCTTGATGAATTTTCTCAGGAAATAAAGGCAGAATATGAATATTAAACTTCCTGTCAACTTCTTTTTATTGGAAAGATAAGCAAAATGGTAACTAACAGGTTGCATGATGGTCTAAGGTATTTCTCTGTATCTTCCTTTACAAGACTTTAGAATAAAATTTAAAAAGAAAAATCCTAACACTGAGAACAAGAAATCCCTTTCCTCCTCTAGAATACGCTCTGCTCATCCCGTTCACTTGATTGGGTTGGTTAACTGTATTATGGGATGGAGCTGAGATCATAAAGGGACAGATAATTATGAAGTTTATCTCAAATGAGCAATTATTTATTTGGCATCGACTGAGAACTGGGTATAGAAAGAGTCAATCTTTCAGTTCTCTGGGAACCTGAAATAACTGCATTTTCCCTAAATTCTTATGTTCCTTTTCTGTAGGAAGATGAATAAGGATTAGGTGGTTATTTTTAAATTAAGTAAGTTTTCTGGTATACAGTCTCGGCAGTCATAGGTAGTAGCTCTGACATTTGAATGTGACATGGCAAGGGCTTAGTGTAAACCTGATGTAATTTCCTATTTTTGCCAGGACACTGATATTTTCCCAGGAAAATGCTCCTGCATAGTTATCACAAATAGGGATTGTTTCCTTTTCCTCTAATACACGAAACCTTGCAGCAGCAATTACCTCCTTTGGCAAATTATCCTACAGCTGAAAATAATACATATTCTCAGAGCTAATCTATACATTTGAGTTTCAGGTAAATTTTAATTTCACTCTTTTAGCTTTTGTTTCCACTTAAAAAATATGTTTATAGAGATCAATCTATAGCTCAGGGAAGGAGGCTTATGACAGTAGCACCAGAAATACCACACATTAAAGGGAAGTGATTTACCATACCCATGAATGCATTTTCTAGCATGCTGTGTGCAGGTTGACTTTTATCGGGTAATTATGTTGAATCTTCTCCTAAACCTTTTGTTCCCCGGGCAGCACCATCTTTTGCGTAAGCCATCATCAGTATGCCTTTCTCATACATCATCCATGTGACAGCTTCAATGGTGTGCCGAAGCAACAGCTCATCAGAGCAGCAGTGCACTGTGATGATTTATCACAGTAACATATCATCAGAGGGAGGCAGCCGAGTAATATATGGCCCGAAGCGTTCAGGAGTGTTATGCAGGAACATATTTAGTTGCGCAAGACGATCCAAGAAAACCTGAAAACTTCACTTTAGCAGACATGTGTCCTAATCCACATAGAGGGGATATTTGTGGGCAATGGCTGTCATTTACATACAGTTGGACACCCGCCGATAGTTGGTTGTCCCAATATTTTCAGAATGTTCTTATATACTCTTTGCAAATACAATTCAGACTGCATATTATAAGAAAATGTGTGGTTATTGAAGGTGATAGAAAACAGCAGATACTGCTCTATCTTAGAGGCACTCTGGAGTTTGTCCCTATAGCATATTTTAGAAGCATGTGCAGCTTTAAAGCAAAATATTTACTCTGGAAAGGCGCACTCTCATATGAAATAACTGTAGTCAATAAGTGAATATTCCAACTTGAAAATTAATGCAAAGCATAACGGTCTGCAATTAAAAAAATGGGACGCTTATAAAATTCAAGTGTTAAGGAAAAATCACCATTTTAACATGGTTTACAACGATACTGTCATATGATTTTGGGCGAAAGGGTTTGGTGAAATTCTCAGATCTTGAGTATTTTATATAAACTGAGATACTAAGTAAATTTTCAAAGCTGCAGAAAATCCAACCTTTTATTTTCATGAATATTTGAAATTATAAGATTAAAAATCTTCATTGGGGACATTGATTTTATTCATTTTCGTGGATGATTCAATTTGCAATGTTCCTAGTCATAATTTTTTATACATGATGTCTGATGGCCTCACTTACATCTGAAATGATTAGCAAAACATTAAAATAAGTCCTCTTTGGGAAGCACAATATCATCTCTGCTAATGAGTTCTACTTTTGGAAGGGTAGATATGTTTTTGCCCTGATTTTGATGTGGACGCATGTCCTACTTCTTGGAGGTGCTACTGGGTTAGAAATATCTCTTGGCAAACCTCCCAACACAGCATTTGTCAAGATCTTATCAATCCTCAGTCCCAATTGGGTGAGAAATATTTCCTGAGTGATATTTCTTCTTCATGCAATAGGAAGCTGTTGTCACCAATTTTATGGGGCAGTAAAGAAGAGGCTTTAAAGAGACTAAATCGTACATTTGGCTGCCAGTTTGTATCTTTGATGTCCTCAATATGTGGTACCTTATTTTATGAGTTTGGATATAACATTTCCCCAAATTCTTCCTGGCCAGGCTGTGCTCCTATCAAATTATTTTTGTGCAACTTCAATAGCACTTATCCTTATATAATACATCATTGTAATTTATCTATTTATGTGTATGACTTTCCTCACAGGCCTTGAACTTCTTGAGAAGAATTATGTTTTATCAATCTTTGTATTCTCAAGGGTAGCCCATAAGTGGCCAGTTGATCCCAGCTGAAATTTAGCCATCCCTCACTTTTGAAAGTTCCCATGACACAACTTTGCTTTTACAAAAGATCCACATTAGTACCTGTTTTCGCCAGCCCAAAGAAATCCAAAGAGGATATTTCTCTTTTAGAAGAAAGGTGGAAAGTGGAAACAGCATTCCACATTTGTTCAGCAGCGAGCCCCGATAGAGGCAAGACACACCCGGAGCTGCGAGAGCAGCGCCCCCTGGCTCCATCCCCAGGAACTACACACAGCATCTAGGCATCGAGCCGCCAGAGCTTTGAACTGGGTCTGTGAGCATTTGTGCTTTGCCTCAATTTATTTTGTGCATCCATGCCCTAAGGTACCAGGAAAACCTAAGGTTATTTGGGGAGGGAGGGGCTGAGAATGTTAAAAAATATATATAAACTCACGGTAATTGCCTCGTTGTTTTATGCCCTACAGCTCACAAAAGTTTCCATACGTTGCTCTACTCTTAGATAGTGAGGGAATCCTGTAATTTTATCGTTACTTACAGTGACTCGAACACATAAATTACTATTCACCTGAATGCGCTTCTATTTGTATAGGTCTTACATTTATTTTGTTTATCTCCTTCATGCTGTATATATTTTTTTATGTTTGGTTGATGACATGCGTTGAATTTAGTTTACAAACATTAATTGAAAACACACTATTTGTCAGGGTTGCTGTTATCAGTCAGGCTAGGAAGAGCACGATTAGGTAAGTATATACTTTCAACATAATATGTTAAATACTGTCAGAGTAACAGCCATAATAGTGATTAGTCATAGTAGCAAAAATACCATTATAAACAGTAATTACTGAAGTAATAATAAGTAACAAAAAGACAAATTTGTTAAATACTTATAAAGTATTTATACTTTATATACTTATATTATATATACTTATGTTAAATACTTATAAAGTATACTTATAAAGTATAACAAATTTGTTAAAATACTTATAAAGAAGAATGCACTGTGCTTAATGGTTTATATTTGTTGCTGAATTACATACTCATACTCGCTCTGAAGCAGATGTCATTACTGTACCAACTTTACAGACACTGAAGCTAGTTTATTTAAGATTTGTTTATCTGAGAGAGAGAAAGAGAGAGAGTGGACAGGGGGAGGCGTAGAAGGAGAAGCAGATTCCCCACCGAGCAGGGAGCCCGACATGGGACTCAATCCCAGAACCCTGAGATCATGACCTGAGGTGAAGGCAGGTGCTTAATGACTGAGC
>CM052889.1:9308521-9426832 GCA_028534135.1 Potos flavus | reverse complement strand
TAGCGGCTCTCATACTAGATCATCTTTTTAAGGATGTAGGTGGACCACATACGGATATGGGCTCTCCCTGTACCTCAGCTGTAACACAACTCACCCTGGGGACAGCATCTACCAGCGACATTCCATATTGCCTCATGGGACTTGAAGGGGAGCAACACATAATTTAATCTACATCTTCATCTCGCAGCTTATTAAAATAACAAATCTTCAGATTTCAACATAAGTCTTACTTATGCCATTCCAATTTTCTTCTTTTCGACCTTCTATTACCTGCTGTTAACTTTTTTCATACACATATTGTATTTATGATGTTGGCGTCGTGTAGATAAACTCAGCACATTTCCTTTCTTTCTCTACCTTGAACTGACGCCATGTTAGGTTTTGTACTGCTTGTTAATATATAAACTTTTTAATGGCCTTGAAATAAAATTGAATTTTTAAGTTTTAAATTTTAAAATTTCAAATTGAATTCAATTGAAAATTGAATAGTTTTATATGATCTTTCAACTCTTGAGATCTTAAGATGACAGGCTCTTGATTGTGTCCCACAAGAGAAATAAAAGAGAGTGGGTACTAGTCCAGAATACCTAAAGATACCATGTCCATATTTGAGTCATGCAGTTTCTGAAACATGCATTCAGTTCAAAGAAAACTATATATTTTATTACAATCAGAAAAACCTGAGTTCTAGACCTAGGGTTTTGCTTGGCTGAGTCACAGAACAACTCTGCCTCAGTTTATTTTTAAATGAACTATAATTAAATCTTCACACATAGGTGCATTCCTTAAGAAACAAAAAAATTGGGGAGGGCAATGACAATGAACATATTATTTTGGTAAATGCCAGAGAATTGAATGTAGTGAATAATCAGAATTTAAGGGTAGTTTAGTGGAATTGTTTCTCTCAAAATTACTAACCTCTTAATATCCTGTTTTGCAATGTATTAATTAATTTATTCATTTATTTAAAAAGTTCTCATCTAGCTCCTATTAAGCTTTGTGTCAGTTACCAGGCCAAGGCTGGGTATACAACATTGAGCATATCAAATCCAATCCTAGTTCTCAGATTGACTACAGTCTAGTGGAAGGTAGACATCAATCATATTAGCATTCCGATAAATTGATCATAAAAACGCTTCTTATGGAACCATAAAACATTCTTCTAATAACTGTTTCTGTTCATTAGAAGAAATACTATTAATTACAAAGATTCTCAGTGACATATTTTTATTTTTCACAGACATCGCATATGTTCAAGTAACTTGATATTTTGATAGATAACTGCAGGAAACAGAAATAACATTAATTATTCATTTTATTTTCAGATATAATTCAAATATATTTTGGCACAAGTACATCATTTTTATTGTGGAACTTCGTGATTTGAGGACAAGTGCTGCATATGGTTCCATTTCTACATTGTCTAATATGATTTAGATGTGTGATGAATAATTTACAGAAGTCATGTTATATAGGAGTGCGTAGCTAAGAAATAGCAATTCAATCGATAAGTGATTAATGAGAATATATACAAGTGGGAGCACACTGAAACCTATGTGCATATGTTGAATTATACTATTAAACTTAATACTTGTCATGTATTAGTGTTATTCTGGGTTTTATAAAATTAAATAGAATAAGCTTAATTTTGAAATTAGTGTAATTATCACCTGATTCATTTAATTATAACATTATAATTAATCACATACCATTTTTTAGAAAATATTTGGCATATTGTAAGCCATCTTATATTGTAATGGATACTATCCATGGAATTTACTTTTTATTTTAGTATTTCTGTTATTTCTAAGAAAAGGAGATCAAAATTTACTTGACAAGTGTTTGTTTGGTTTTAAGATTTATTTACTTGAGAGAGAGAAAGAGAAAGACAGCAGGGCAGAAGGGCAGAGGTAGAGTCTCAGGCAGACTATGCCCTGAGCACAGTGCTGGATGTGGGGCTCGATCTCATGACACTGAGATCATGACCTGAGCTAAAATCAAGAATCAAAGGCTTGACTGACTGTACCACCCAGGCTCCCGGACAAGTGTTACCTTTAAAAAAAAAAAAATACTTGGGTTTAAAAAAAAATAGCCCTCATTTGACAATTGTAATATATTTAATAAAATAAAATTATAGAAAAAAGACTTGAAAGTTATATTAGAGATCATAACAGTGTACATTACTCTTGTGGTTATAGATGATTACCAGTAATGTTAAAACTTCTGTTTAGTTAAAACCAATGTATATGTGCTACAGAGTGGCTAACTGTATTAATTTCCTACTGACCCCATAACAAACCATCTCCAATTTTGGGCTTAAAATAACATAAATTATTTTTACATTTCTGCAGTTTAAAAGTCTGACACTGGCCTTACTAGGCTAGAATCAAGTTTTCAGCAAGGCTGAGTATCTTTGTGGACTCTCCAGGGGAGAATCCATTTCCTGGCCTTTTCAGTTTGTAAGGCCCCTTTCCTCCATCTTAAGAACCAACAACACATCGTCTCTGATCATTTTCCCACAGTGACATCTCTCTCTGATTCTCCTCTTCTATCTTTCATTCCATGTGTAAGTACTCTTCCTCACATCTGGGGTTCAGCAGGGTAGTCCAGGATAATCTCCCCATCCCATGCTCTATACCCTTAATCACGCCTGCAAAGTCCCTTTTGCCATGTAATGTTAACATATTTACAGGTCCAGAAAATTAGGATATGGACATCTTCAAGAGTGGAAGCATTATTTAAATCTACAGGATCTTCATGACATGCATTTCATTAAAATGAATTTAGTTTAACACTGTCACTAATTAAATCAACAAACATCTGTTAAGAATTATTATAGTCAAGTATTGTACTGGGAAATGCAAAAAGGTAAAAATAAATTATACTACTTCAATGGAGGAAAATATAGCAGGAACCATTAGTAAACCAACAACTATAATGGGATGTCATAATACGTGAGCATGTAAATCAGACTTGGTTGAATGGAGATGAGTGGAGGTCTAGAAAGTTCAGGAGTCTTTCCAAAAGAGGTGGTGCATGAATTTATCCTGATGAGCATGTAAGAGCTAATTTGGTAAAGAAGGAAAAGAACTCGAAATATGTGACCTCCTTTAAACGATTTAGTCCCCAGTTGTTTAAAATGAGCCTTAGAGGGCCACCTGTGGCTCCATTGGTTGAGCCCCTGGCTCTTGGTTTTGGCTCAGATCATGATCTCAGGGTAGGGGATCAAGCCCTGCGTCAGGCTCCTCACTTAATGAGGAGCCTGCTGAAGATTCTCTCTCTCCCTCTCCTTCTGCTCCCGCCTCCAAAATAAATAAATGTTTTTAAGAAATAAAAAATAAATAAAATGAGCATTAGAGTTCTATCTTAATAATATTCATCATTAGATTCATGAACATTGCTTTTGTGAGGAAGATAACTTGGTACTTTTCAACTACCGATGAAATGTATAGTGTGTAAACTTAGTTTTCTACTTATATTTTACCCACTTTTTGATAGAATATTCACAGTTACTTCCTTTTTAGAAAATTCTGTTCCATTTTAAGACAGATACTGCTGCACTAAGCAGGAAATGTGGCTAGAATAATCAGTTTCACAGACAAAGATTATTTTCTCAAAGATCTCCCGGGAAGGCTCTCCTCATTTCCTCTCCTCTCTTCCCTAGTTCTCCAGTATTCATCACTGCTCCCCAAAATACACACTAAGCATAAAGACTGGGCAGTGTGCCCCACACATAAGCTTCCAAGGGATTCCTCACTTACCCTTTCTGTAACATCTGATTTAACTCTCCCCACATGGTAACTTCTAACAGACTTGTATGAATTTCCAAATAAGAAGCAAACATTCTGTGAGGGGACAATATTTTCCTCAGTTTTATATTCCCATTATCTACTAGACTTTATAGAAGCAAAATCTTACAAAATATTTTCAAAATAACATTTTATAGAGTATATATTTGTATTAAGATAATCAGTTAGGTCTATATTTATCTGTTTCAGTAGATGAGGAGACTGGGGTTTATGGGGATTAAGCAATTTGCCCTTGTTCTTGGTTAGCATGTGCTGGAATCTGATTCTAATCCCTACATGAAGGTCTACAGACGCTTTCATTCAATCCCCATGTAATTCTGCCCTACCGGGTTAAATGGACTAAGAAGAGGGAAATTATAGTTCCTTCCAAAATCACAGTACTAGTGGGAATGAACTCCAGGCTCCAAAATGGAGAAAGAATTCCTCAAGAAAGTGAACTTGATAGAAGGCATGATAGAGATGGATCAGATGTGGAGTCAGAAATTCAGTGGTGGGAAAGTGCTCAAAGCTATCTGTGAACAATTAACCAGCTCTTGTATCCTGCAACAATTTAAAGAACATAATGCATTATTCCATTCAGTGATTTTGTGTCTTTGTTACGCTCAAAAGTGATTGTAACAAACCCAACATTTACTATCCTTATAAAGAAATGTTTCATTTTGAATACATTTCGTTTACGAAATAAAACTTCTATTTATATCAATGTTGAATAAAGAAAAATGGTCTAACAATTTATGCAGCAGAAAAGAAATAATAAATTATTTTCAGTTTTGGAAAATAGAGTCAAACAAATTTTCAGCTGCATATGTAACATATGAATGAGGACCCAAGGATGGGGGTCCTGTCATTTGATATGCTGGCATGGAAGAAGTGTGGGCTTTGGGGTCAGGCAAACCGTCTTGGTTTCTCCAGCCTCATTCTCTGACTAGATCATGGATTCAGTAAATATTAAGCATCCTATCAGGGTTCAATACGATGAGCATCAGAAGAGAAGATCTGACTACAGCATTTCCTTCTTAATTAGATTGCCTACGGTGACTCAACACTGTCATCAAAAACTTTCTAGTTATTTCAAGGACCTAGACCTCAGGGAGGTCATGACTTCCTGTGACTCAGAGAGAAGCCCATTATTAATGTAAGAATATAATTTGCCTGAAGATTGTATAGTTTGTTACAGAAAGAAGAGCAGTTTCTTTACAGCCTTTACTTTGATAATGAGATTTTAGCTATCAGCAATGTGTAGAAGATGACGGAGTTGAGGGATGAGGCCAGTGGTCCTACCTGATTAGCAGTAAAACTGTCTGGTCTCCACATCCATTAAAATAGACTAGTGGATGAGGAGAGGAGCTAAGACATCTACATACATAACACTGGATAGAACAGGTGATCTCATTCCAACTTTTGAATATCACTACTGTATACCTTTTTAAGAGCAAACTCATAATAACTGAGGGGTTACTGATTTATAAATTGACCACTAACTGATTATACAGTTTGTGGATTTTTCAGAACATTTATTTTATGTTTTTTCCCTTTAAATACCAAACGTGCACTCAGGCTCTCTTTGCGTTCATTAGAATCTCAATTAGAAACACAGCTTTTTATTACAAGTTATGACAAAAGATTATGGCAGATGGGGAGTGGGTAGTAAAAATTCTGTCATTTCAACTTTCCTATTTCCCTTAGGATTTTTTTGAGCTTTCTTTTGTATTCAAGAGTTCCCTTAAGAGACGTTACTTCAAAAATCCAGTCTCTTCATTTCCGTCTAAAATCTTTTCAGACAATTTTAAACAGTATCTCTAGTTAGGAGACAGAGGAACCACGTGTACATTCCAACATGAATTTCTGAGTTTTACCTTATTCCTCCTATGCTGTGATTTTTTTTCTTTTATTAATTTCATGAATGACAGTTAAAAAGAAAACATTAAATTCTCAAAAGGCGCCCAAGAATTATTAAAGAATTTAAAGATGCATTTTTAGACCTGGTTGGTGCTTTATGCCCATGGCAATCTTGGCTAATGAGGCCATTTACATTCATGAAATAAAAAGATGGTCTGCGGAAAGTCATGAGATACATTTTTACACATTTAAATACATTAGTGGTATTATCTGGACATTATAGAACTTCAAGGCCAGGAGCCTCAATTATTTGAGAAGCATATTTAAAAAAACCAAATTCTCATTACAAAGAATTTAAATTTTTTAAAGTTTATATTGCCAGGATATCATTTACAATGGGTGTTAATGATTATTCATATTAAAAAATAGAGCAAGGGTATTTCTCATGAGATGGACCATTAAAGCTTATTTTCACAATTTTCAGTTGCTGTAATATTATAATAGAGTTTCATAGTGTTTAAAACATTCTCTGATCCCAGTGAGTTTAGCCAGCTGAATTAGCTATTTCAAGATATTAAGATGGCATTTGAATAATTAAAGTAGAAAGTTATTTAATAATATCCCAGATTCTTCAACATCCAGTGGCAGCTTGAGCAAGAGGAAAATGTAACAGTATTTTACAAGTGATTTATCTTTTTAATTTTTGTCTTTGCATTTCAGCAATATCAATAAAAATAGTATCCTTTTAGGTCAGGAGCAAGGTGGAAATTTCAATTTTCCAAGTTACGTTTCACTTCCTCTTGCACCTGGCCACACTACTAGCTTCTCTATCCTCAGAATATATAAAGGTGAATCAGCATTATTTCCTTTTAAGAATTTGTGCATACACACATCCCCACAAACACTTCTTAAAATGATAATATAGTTCAAATTTTTTTATTTAATCTTTAGAAAGGAAGATCCTTCTTGACCCAGAGAATGGCTCTTCTTCCTAAATCAGAGACCTTATCTTGAATATGTTCATAGCAAATCATATAAAACAATACCAATATTTATGTTTTCTAAGCTTTTCTCTAAGAGAATGTTTAAATAAGTTTGATATACATACATGATTAACTAAACGCTTTTAGTACATTGCAAAAATTTTATATATTAAATAAAAGACATGTATGTTTTCAGAGATTGGAATAGATTTTTTTCTTGAGTAAATAAATCAATAAAAATCCATTGGCATTTGAATTTTAATAGATTAGGGACAGAATCAATAATACGTGATATATTTCTAAATGGTGAAGTAAGAATTTTTAATGGTTTCTTTTCTTAATATATCCTTAGATAATTTCATTTTATAACATGATAAAGTTTAAATTGTAATTTTTATAACATACTATGAACTGTTTTCTTCTCTAATTTTATCTCTTGACAAAGTACTCTATGGATATTTATTTTTATTAAGTTTTATTTTGAACCCCTAGCTTGCCTGATACTTAACTAGTTGCTGAACTCTCTATCACAAAGCTTTATTATATGTGTCAAACATTTTTTAGCATTAATCATATGACCTTCAATCACAATAACATTCTACCTTCAATGAATAACGTATTCTATCTACATATGAGATACACCTTTCTTTAGATAGAATTAGTTTAGGATACGGAGTTACATTTTAGTTTCATTTCCATATCTGAATTTTCTAATTATACATTTGGAAGATTATGAGTGATACTCTAATTTTTCAATTTTTTTAAAGATTTATTTATTTAACAGTGAGAGAGAGACAGAAAGAGCACAAACAGGGGGAGCAGCAGGCAGAGGGAGAAGGAGAAGCAGGTCCCCACTGAGCAGGGAGCCTGATGTGGGACTTCATCCCACGACCCTGGGATCATGACCTGAGCCAAAAGCGCCCCTAATTTTTCAATTTTTAAATAATAGCATAAAATTGGTCATTTTCATTGATCAGGTTTGTAAATTAGAGCCAGCCTTACTATAGAACTCATCATTCACTTGTCGTACATCCAAGCAATAAAAAGTGTTAATGTTGATGATAACTTCTTTCATCATCTTCTTTTAGCGAATAAATTCTTACATTTTAAATTTTGCTTTATTGGTACAATATTTACCAATTAAAACCTTAAAAATTATTTATTTTCTGCCAAAACTGAGGGAGAAAATTCAAGAGGACATGAATTAGCCTATAATATTGGAAGGAAGGAAGGACGGAAGGAAGGAAGGAAGGCAGGCAGGCAAGGGAGGCAAGGGAGATGAGGGAAACAAGGGAGGAAGGGAGGGCAATAAGGAAAAAGGAGCAAGAGGGGGAAAAAAGGGAAAAGATGGGAAAAAGAAGAGAGAGGGGAAGAAATATCTGCACTGCCAACCTCTCTGGTTCCTTTAAGTTCTTAGAATTAGGAGCACAGTTAACGGTACACTTGTAAGAAAACAGACTCAGTTTCAGCCCTTTTCTACTGATAGCCTAATGGAAGAAGAACATATAAATCAGGGATTGACTCAAATTAATGTTCCATCACAATTCTAATAAGTGTTACAATGGAGTATAATAGGGGGGATTTGACCCAAACACTCAGGTTAAGAAAGTCTTCCATGGGCAGTAATGTTTGAGCTAGAATATTAGAAATACACAGAGAGTAGGCTTCTTAGATTCCAGATAGAGAGCACAAATGACATGTCGAGTCTACATAGATCAGGCATTAAAAGGAGAACACGGTCTGGAGCACTAGAGCACGTGGGAGTATATTGTCCATGAAACTACCAACTTAGATGACACCAGAACATGAAGGGCTGAGCAGGTCATGTTATGGAAGTCAGTATTTATTTTCATAGCATGGGACTTCACTGAGTTTTTAAAAATAATCTGCATTTGAATTTGTAAAGGTACTCTATCTATCAGAGTAGAAAATGGACTGGTGCATGGGGGATAATGTTCTGTGTGTACATGCTTCTTCTGTGCGTCTCACCTATTGCTACTGTTACCATAATGATAACAATAACCAAAATACTATTTACTGAGCACTTAAAGCAAGTTTATATGGTTAAGAACTATTTTGTTTTAATTTTGTTATAGGAAGAAAATAAGGCTTTGAAAACTTAGGCAAATTACAAAGAGTAAACACGATTAGTAAGTCAAGCAACTAAACATTGAACCCAATTCTTCAATTCAGAATCACGGTTTTTGTCTTTTTTTAAAGATTTTGTTTATTTATTTGGGAGAGAGAGTGAGCGAGAGAACACATGGGAAGGGGCAGAGGGAGAGGGAAAGCAGGGTCCCTGCTGAGCAAGGAGCTCAATGTGGGGCTCAGTGCCGGGACCCTGAGATCATGACCTGAGCCGAAGGGAGATGCTTAACCAACTGAGCCACTCAGGCACCCGAAGAATCTCCAAACACCATATTCCTTTTGTAACTTGCTCTGATCAGCTGACTTGGGGTCAGGGGGTCCTCTCCTAGTAGCCTGTTGCTTTTCTGGGAGAGGGAATGCCCCTTGCTATACTGGTTGGATGCAGCTTCTTTGAAATCTTTCTTTTTTCTGAAACAACTCAGGTTAAGAATTTTCCATATTTCTCCACCCCTTATATCCACTTGGACTATGAAAGTTAAGAGTTCTGCCCCTCTGGCAGCTACCAGTTATTTCACGTTACCAAAGTCTGCGGCAAATCTCAGCCCACATTTTGTGTGTTCCCTCTGCAACATTTAACACAGTTGCTCTCTCCCTTCTTGAAACATTTCACATGTTCAACACATCACACTCTACCCTTTTACATCATTTGCCATTCTTTCTCATTCTCCATGACTGAATCTTCCACTTCTTTCCCAAAACAAAGCATTATAAGGCCTCGAGTCTTGGTCTTTAAATCAGCGCTGAGTCTTTAACTGAAATCTTTCAGTCTTATTGCTTAAATAACATCGATTCAACGAATCCCACACAGATAAATCCCAGCCTTCACTTCTTTCAGAACTCTAGACTCATACGTCCAGTTTTCTACTCAACATCTCCATTTGGACATCTCTAATTCAACATGCCCACACTTGACTATTCCTCACTGCAAATCTGTTTCTCCTCTCATTTTGTTTTGTGGTTGTTGCTGTTTTGTTTTTATCAGAAGATGAATGTTTAGATCAAAACATCAAAACATGAAATTTTCCTCAATAAAAAAAAAATCACACTCCATAAACAATTTATCAAAGACAGTTGAATTTATAACCAAAAGTATATTGAACCTGACCACCTCTCACCACTTTAGTCTTTATTGTCTAGTCTCATATGACATACAGAAATGATGGAATACCAATACATCCTTTTTTTTTTAACTGACCTAATCCCTCTAAGAGCAGCCTCTGCCCCCATGACCCACCTCCACCGCACGTCATGACCATTTACTACTGAGTTTTCACTCAGCTATCAAAGTGAACCTCTTAAAATATTCATAAGATCATAGGGCTCCCATCTCTCTAATCTCCGATGGCTACTCAAACTGTACAGAGCAAAATCCAAATTCTTTTCATAGACTCAGTGTCATACATCGTCCGGCCTCTGATTATTTCTATGTTATCATTTCTTATTACATTTATCCTTTTACCTCAGGGTTTTATTACTTGTTCCCCTGCCTAGAACATTTTTTTTCCTCTTGATGTTCTCATGGTTCACTATCTCATTTGCTTCATTCGTGCCTCGGCGCCAATGTTATCTCCTCAGAATGCTTTTTCTGTTCAGCCTTTATATAGCACATGATATATAATTTTAGTTTAAGGTGAAATCTTAGTTTAACATTTTATTCATCACTCATAGCATTATAATGTATACTTTAATATACGTTTATTTATCTAGTATCTGCCCCTCTGACTAGAATGTAGCTCTCCACTGAAACAACTTTGCCTCTTTCTCCCTAATATTTCCAACATCTAGAAAAGCATCTGACACATCCTAGCAGCTCATTAGATATTGGTTCAGTGAGTTATTAGTGAGTCAGTCTCTGTGTCCAACAGAGCTAATAGCTACAGATCTCTGAATTCTTCTTTGAAGCCTGTCTTGGGGCTAGAGTTTCTCTCATAAGAGTTAACCAGTCTCTTTCACCTTCACCTAGTACCTCTCTGCACGTAATGGGCAAGTGCTTGAACGCTGGAGTTTAGTAGTCCTGGCCTGAAGTCCCAACTCATTGTCTTGTTAACTGTGACCCAGGCAAGGTCTATGTATCTCACCTTCCTCAACTGTAGTTTTGGCACATGTACCTACTTCACATGGCTGAATATCAGTTAAATGGGAAACTTCTTAAAGTACTAAGCCTGACACACTGTAAAAACTCAAAAATGTTATTTTTTTGATCTCTTAGAATATCTTCGCAGATTAAGAAAACTAATTTAGTCCATTCCCGTTTTGTTAAACTTTTTAAAAAAGATTGTATTTATTTGACAGAGAGAGCAGAGCATGCGGACAAGCAGGGGGAGGAGCAAAGGAAGAGGGAGAAGCAGACTCCCTGCTGGGCAGGGAGCCTGATGCGGGGCTCGATCCCAGGACCCAGGGATCATGACCTGAGCTGAAGGCAGACGCTTAACTGACTGAGCCACCCAGGTGCCCCTGTTTTGTTAAACTTTTAAAACAGCTTATTCTATAGTGTAATGCTAGATCATGTTGTGAAAACAAACCCATATATTATAACTGTATGCTAAACCATTCCCATTGGGCTAACCATAATATCCTGTTCTGTAGTTTGTCTTATTTTTTTTGTATCTGTTATACGCCTAAGCGCGTAAGTCATACTTTCTTTTAGTTTTATGTAGTTAATTAATTACCTTCTAGCAGAGAAACAGTGGTCATTTATAGGTAATCTCTTATCCTAAATCTTCATATGTTGAATTTTTTGAGGAGGTAATCTCTTTGTTAAAATATCCTTTTACTGTTTGTTAAAAATTTGTGATATCCCATTTCCATTTTCACTGAAATGACTCAAATTAACCAAAGAAACATGCTTTAAAATAATGTAGATCATAAAACTGTGCATGCAGAGTAGATGCCTAATAGAATGCTTATCCTTACATTTTATGTTAGATCTGTGGCCAATTATATTTAGTCTTCAGTTTAATGGAGTCAGTCCCAAGCAGAACAAGAGGTCTAAATGAGCCGCTGAGATACGCTGTGCTTCATAAGATAACTCTTTAGCTGACAGAGGTTTCATTCATTGAATCATGTAAATGGATTTTCTATTTACTCCTCAAATATCTTAGGAAATTGACGCTTGAAGGGTCAATAATATAAACATGGGACTTTTTAAGTAAAAAGAATGGGTAACTGAGTCATGCTTTTAGGAACTCAATACCTCTTACGTTCATACTTCTGAGATTTTTATTGATCGACTAATGGTGAGGATTATTATCAACTTATATTGTGTAGAATTATTACATATTCCAATAATGTCTTTTCCTGTATTCTGAGCAGATAGTTTTGGAATATCTAGGGAGAGGGTTCCCTATACTTATTTAATGTGCAAGTCCCTAACTACATAGATGTTGGAGTGCTATTATCAGGCCTGTCTCAATATTGCCGCTAATGATGAGGTTTTGGAAATTTATCTAACTAGGCTCAACTTTTCTCTTTTGAAAAGAAAAGGTTTGGACTAAATTGTTTGTAATGTTTGTCTGCTTTGCTGGCTCATCTATGTTGTTTCAATGTCTAAGGGGAAGCCTCTGGCACAGTGGCTACAAGCAAGCTTCTATGTGGTGGGTTATTGCAATGATGAAATACCTACTTCAGTTGACATTTGTGTTTTAAAATTGTTAGGGGAAAAAAATCTCAGTCACCTTCTAGAAAATTCATACCATAATATATTCAAGTCAAGCATCTAGACTATTCTCATCATACAATAGCTGGAAGATTTCATTTTGTTCCCAGTATGTGTAAGAGCCACCAACTCTTGGAGGCTCACTGTGTTGATTTTGCTCATTCTTTAAGAAGTACAAAAAAATTTTTTTGATAAATGAAATTTTTCTTAGATAAATGACCAGTTCCACCAAGAATGTAAACATAACAATCTAAAATTTTCAGAGATGTTCCTGAAGTTAAATTCTATCTTCTTGCTCATTTGGGGATTCAGAAATAAATATACAACATTTTAAATATCAAAAGGCATCTACTTTCTACAGTTAAAGGATGATAAATTTATTAATACTAATTCATAACATTATTTTGGGTGGTGATATAGTAGAGATATTGGAAAAGATATCAGTAACTTGAACTGATTTCTAGTAAGTATGTAAGTGGGTCTTAATGAAGTTTATTTTGCTTCACTTACATGAAGAGAGTCCACATTTTAAATGCATAGCTATCCATTTAGACAGGTTTCGAATGCAAGCTGGTCCCTGAAATGAATGTTACAGCTTTTTCTCTTGATTTTCAGTTCAACAGAGTGTGTCCTGATGGTAGTTCTAATTTACTATTGAGCATAAATTAAATATGTATTAATCAGTTTACATGCAAACACACTCAAATATTTAGATGCAGTGGCCTTCAACGTTTATATTTAAACAACCATCTCTTTAGCAATCCCTGGTAGTTCCCCCACCGCAGGGAGCAATAAAACTGTACAGATGGCTTAGTTTTATATATGGGCTTTAAATAAGCAATGTGTCTTTCTTTTCTTTAAAAAAATCAGCTAGAATTTATTGATTGCTCATTATGTGCCTAGGGGCGAGACTAAATTTTTACATTGAGAACTGTGGAAATAACTTTTCTGCTTATAGAAGTGAGATAACTTCCTCTTATATTCTATAACTCAATCCTTCCAATTGATTAGCTCGACATCGGTTAAAGTATAAAATGACTCAAAAGACTTTAATTTTTCCCAGTAAAGAATCAGAATATATGACCAATTTGGAAAATGAAGACATTGTGGAATTGGTAATCTATCCACCAGACTTTGAGTGATTCTTATTATCTCTGCTTCTTCATTTTGAGGACTGGGATACTGAGATTTCATGTGTGTGAGCATCTCACTGGAAAACGACTTCCATGCAGATTTGGATATATTTTTTTCCTCCAGATGAAATTATAGGTGTTCCCCCACTTTTCAAAAGTTCACATTACTCTACTTCAATTTTACAAGACCTAAGATAGTACCTGTGTTTTTGCAATCTGAAGGAAATCTGAAGAGTAAGTAAAAAGACAAAAAGTGAAAATAGCCTCCAGCCTATGTTTGCAGGGAGCCCATACAGAGACCGAGCAGTGAGAGTGGCACAGCCCAGCTCCCTCCCCGGGAATTACACTTGGCATCTCAGCCTCCAGCCACCAGATTCGAACTGTATCTGTGAACCTGTGTGCTTTATCTCAAACTTATTTAGTGCATCCATTAGCAAGAGGTGTTTGAAGATAGCAAGCATTCTCCATATAAGTTAATGCTAATTGGTTTTTTGCTTTCTGCCATTTCAGCTTATGAAAGGTTTCAAAGAACATACTACTTTCAGATAGTGGAGGAAGCCTATACTGAGTTGTGGAGATTAAGTCTAAGCTAAAGATTCGGGTTTACTATGTGATCTTGCACAAAAAGAAGAGAAGCAATTCAAAGTAACTAAAGAAAGGAATGTATCATGTATTCTCTGCCTAGGTAAGAGTCTCGACAATCTGGTTGACATTCAAAGACTGGAGAACCATGTTGTACTCTAACAACATGTTCAATTAAACTGCCCCTACAGTAATTCAGATGGCCTACTCAGTAACACTGATGGCCTTGCAGTAACATTGGTGGTGACAGCTCAGCCTAAACCCCAAAGGATAACTCACAAATTTAAAGCTTAGAACTGAATGTTGGCTTCTTTGACTACCCTTATGAAGGTGTTGAAAGAAAGACCTGAGTTTAGAAAATTTCTGGCCAGATTGAGGGCCAAGGGGGAAAAAAAAAAAAAGGAATGGGAATATAAAGAGCTCTGGTAATGAAGGCCTTAAAGTTGGAAATGCCAAAATAGATGATACTTTTAGAAAGTTTAGAAGATGAAATCTAGCCTAATTACTCAGTTGAATAAAGTGATTCTGGGAAAATGTTATAACATAAACAGAATGTCATAACCAATGAAATTACCCAGTTTAATAAAACAACTCAAAGAAAAGGTCAGAATTATAAGCTTGGGGTAGCTTGAATGAAGGAGACAGAGACAGAGTACCAAAAACCAAAGAAAAAAATGAAGCATATTTTCCAAATATATAAAAAAAAATTCTGGATATTATTATTGGCAGATGGAAACAAATAATCTCATACAAGTCAAATTCAATGTATATTTTGAGAGAACTAAATTGTCAAAAACCCACAAGCCTGGATTTTTTTAAAGGCCTCTGAAACTTTAACTTTATATATCCTTTAGGAACCCATCCTTCCACTGGCAGGAGAAAGCTAAGATAGATGTATGGCTTCCTCAGAAGGGCTTAATCCCAAATGTATACTTCAGATGTGGAATAAATCACGGAAGATCAGATGGAATGTACACAGCACCGAAAGCTGCTATAGAGAAAAACCGGCAAGAATAGGGCAATATTATTAGTTAGCCCCCTCCTGACTACAGCAGGAAAACTTGTCAATCCATTATTCTCAGGATTATAATAATGCTGTGGAAAAGTGACTTTTGTTTTATTCAGTTCTCTCCCTTTCTGAAGATAGAACTATACATTATTTATAGATCCTGAACTTTAAGCAGAATTTGGTGACAGGGAGCGACTTTGTACTCTCTCTCCAAAAAGAGTTAATTGTATTCTCTTTGCAGGACATTAACAAAAGGGTGCCCTATATCCAGAGATACAGCAAGGGATCACCAAATCATGTGGTCTTCTATACTTCTCAGACTCCCTGGTGATTAGGTATGAACAATATACTAGGGTTCTGGCCAATGGGATATAAGTGAAAGTGAAAGAAGGCACTTTACAACATAGTTCCCCAAACTATCTTTCAGAATCCTGCTGTTCCCTCTTATCCGGCTACACATCCCAGGGGGAATCTATGCAAGACTCAAGGTCCTTTCCAGTCCTAATTGAACAGAGATGTGAGCAAGAAATAAAATTTTATTAGTTTACTGTGTTAAGAATTCGGGTGTATTTATTATCAAACACAGGCTAGACTGTCTCTTGGCTTCCACTGTTGCTCTTGAAATAACTTTATACTCTCAATTCTTTTAAAATACTCTGTGTTGGGGGTGGATGCTCATTTTAAAGATATTTTCTATTGGGTTTCTGAGGTTTTATAAGTTGTGAGTTTATTTCTATTAGTTTTTATTGAATATATTGCAATTCTTGCATCTGAGAATTGGTGTCTTTAATCTGCACATTCTATGACTCAAATATTATTTCTGCCTCATTTTTGCTCCCCTTTCCCTGAGAATACTTTAAAACACATGCTAGTATTCCACATCATTCTTTTTCTCCCCATCTCGTCTCTCTGCACTTTGTAGACTTTCTCTTACTTGTCTTTCAATGTATCAGTTGTCTTCTGCCCTGTTTAATTTGCTACTTAATTTATTCTTTGATTTCTTGTTATTGTATTTGTCTCTTCTAGAAATTATTTTTTTCTTCAAATGTGCCTCTTTGATTTTAGAGTTTCTAGATCATTGCTGAGGTTTTCAAATTTGATTTTAGCTTCTTTTTATTATTCTTGGTCATTTTGTCATATGTCTGTCTGTTCCTGATTATCTTTGATTTTACATTAGACATTGTTTTTTAGAAAAATGGATACAAATAACAAGAGTCCTCAGATAATATTCTATTCCTCAAAAGAGTACTTTTGTTACTTTCACCGCACCCCCTTGAGTGCTGACAATACGGGACCTTGAACTTCACTGATAAATCATAAAGCCAAACTACAGCTCCAGAGAGAACAGCTCTTCTGACCCTCTAACTACCAGGGTATAGCATTTTAGGAGCTCAGCCTAGTGTGGGCTAGATTACCTAGTTTCCTACTCTTACGGGCTAGTTGATAGTTACTTGATTTCTAAGCTCTGATGCAATGAAGTGATATGGCCTCATCTCTTGGGAAAAAATTGTTGAAGTCACAAAACCAAGCAGAGGATGTAGGCAGTATCCTGAGACATAACACACTTAATTCCTTTCTAGTATTTCCCACAATTATTTAGTGAGGAGAAACTGAATCTAACATCATATCCAGTCATACCACAATTAAATCTGTATCTTAATTATAATTTTGTGTGTTTATATGATAGCTACTATGTACTGGGGTGAATATTTAATTTTAAACTATGCCTTTCTGTTAAATTTTAAAGGACAAGTTATATACATATATATATATTTTTTTACACATACACCTGTCTAAGTACTTCATTAATTGAAATTGGTATGTGCAAAGAAAGACATTGCCTTGTTAAGGCAGATGAGGTAAGAAGCATGCCTCACAATATGGTCATAAAATATGGCTAGTTCTCTTTTGATGATCTAAAATCATCTACATCACTCATTTCAGCTAAACTTTATTTCCTCTCCCTAATTTCTGTTTTTATACTTCCACGGTTCTCCTCCCCTTTAGGATCTCAGATTCTTCCTTCCATCTACCAAAATTTACTTGCTCAGAGGAAGTAATCAGAATCATTTTTAATGTAAAATCTGTCCAATGAATACTTTGCAGTTAAAAACTTATCTCTAGGGAAAAAATAATTTTTCATTCTTAATCATTTAAGGTTTTATACATTATATTGGTAGCATAGTTGTGGTCATGGGAACACGGAGGTAAAAGTGTTGGGCACTTTTTTACAACCCATAAAATACTCCAGTGAAGACCTGTTTCAGCTGATTTTAAACCTAAAAATCAGAATTAAGTTACAAAAATTTCATATCAGAAAAAGATGCCACTAGCCAGCAGAGGGACTCAAGAAATACAGCCTTTTCTGATAATGTTTACTGTCAACTGCTTAAGCTTTCCTCCTATCAAGAATTTATTTAGGAGAGATTGTCTCTGGGATCTTGCTCTCTAACCAAAGAGAAATTTGAAATATTGAAAATAATTGTCATTGTGAAAGGTAAAATGTTAAATTTGTATCTAGAGGACATTACAGCTGTTAAAAATGTTGATATAGCATCAGCAAGGACAGCAAGCAATGGTTTACATTTTCAATTCAAATGCATGGAAAGAAAATAAAAAAAGAAGTCTGTTCATAAGTCTTGTGAAAGCACAGAACTTGTGTCCTGCCTGGCAGAGAGAATAATTTTAAAAGTCCCCAGAAGTGTTAACTGAATGTAATGTCAAACTGTCAACAACTGCTTTCAAAAAATAAATTATCTCTAATACCTTGTATATTTTTTCACACCTTTTATTCCCCTGTTACCAATTAGTTAATACTCACTTTGACAGAGAGATGATGATTCTCAATAATCTAGGACTTCAGATATATCATGAATAACTTTAATAATGCTCTTACAGGAGAAAATCTCTCATAAAGCCTCACTATATCAAATCCTAATTTAGAGAAATGCAGCAACAAGCTGCAAAGTGCTCTCAAGTTAATGTGCAAATGTTTATTGGATTCTCATTTCTCGTCAGCTTCATGTTTCACTGATGTTTCTATCCTCTCCTAGGGACACATTTCCTAAAGGAATTTATATTGTTTTTATTGATCGCCATAGAAAATTAAAGTTATATTCAGAAAGAATAAAATATATCATTCTTGAATTACTAAACAGTCTGTGCTATGATACACATGAGAAGCATAGTTATCAGAAAACGAGGTCACATTTTAATGTATCTGAAAGAAGTATTTATATGAAGAGGTTGGGGATGTGGGCCAGGGAATAATAAAAATTATATATGAGTCAAGTAAACAAGCTAAAGAACTTTCAGACTAAATAGCGAGGCAACTGTGTCTTAGGTAGCAGGTAAGAAAAAATTAAGGTTGTATCAGAGAACATGGATGATTCTAAGGTATTACACTATAGTCAAAATGAAATTGCTATTATCAGAGTCAAATTTTAGCAAGACTCCAAGTTTATGATCTTTTACTTTTGTGATACTCTACTTCCCCTTCCACTGGCTTCTCTCCTTCACTGACCTCTATCCCCAGCCCCAGGTCATCATGCTACTCCTGGGACCCTCAGGACACTGGCTGTGGAGCACCTGTGCCTGCCTCTTTTCTGTCCTCCCTCCCTTTTCTACATCTTTTTCCAGTAAAATATTATTAAGTTCCAGAATCCACTACTTTTCCCATTTGCCATGGCCATGATAGCTTTTGATATAAAATGAGGTTCTCCTTATTTCGTGATAAATACATAGCAAATGTTGGGAACAAATACACAAATTATTTCTCGCAATTCTTTGCTTTCCATGCAGGCACAGCTGGCTGAGTGATCTTAAAATCAAAGTCGAATTATATCCGTTCTTTGATCACAACTCTCCAATGGATTTCTATCTTAATCATATTCAAAACTAATATCCTTGCAATATTAAAATGATCTACAAGACCCAACACAATCTGCAGTTAGACAACGAGTCTCCTCTGCCCACCCTGCTTTTACTCTGTGACTTTTCATCCTTTTCATCATTTCCTTTTCATCATTTCCAGCAACACTGCTTTCCTCGGTGTCCCTAACATTTTGGGACACTTCTGGGTCAGAGCCTCTGCACTTATCCTTCCTTTTTCCTGGAATACTATTTATCAGTGATCTACATGGATGAACCCCTGACCTTCTTTAGGCTTTGTCCTAAATGTTATCTTTTTAAAAGAGCCCTTTCCTGGTCATGCTACAGAATTACATTTCCTGGTTTCCTTTCTCCATTTTTTCCCCCCTTAGATCTCAATGCTATCCAGCATATTATATATGTGACTTATTATTCTTATTTTTCTCTATCTTCTCATTAGAAAATAAGTACCATGACTAGAGACTTTTGCCTGTTTTGCATAAAACACTGTCTAAATGACACTTGGTACATAATATACAAAAGAAAATGCTCATAGCAAATAAATGGATATATCCCATAAGGTGGGCATTAAAAACTAAACCTGTACAGACTGAGGCACAAAAAAAATTGCTCAGGTCCAAGAATTGAACCTATGTCTTTCTGGCTTTTATAGCAAAGCAATTTAACAGTTTTTAAATCCGTGGGTCTTTGTCATTTAACACTGGCTTTCTTGCAGCAATTTTTCATCAAAAACATTCTGTGTTACAGAATTAAAGTTTCAGTTGCTATGCCAAATTGTTAAAAATCATTTTGATCTTTTCCCTCAAATCTCACAAATAGAGGGCACTTTTCTAATGAAACCAGGGCTCAGATGCGTTTATATCATCAAGATATTAAGAGCCCATATAAAGGCCCAACATGGAAGAAGCTGTCTTTTCTTCTGTCCTTATACGTAAAAAACCAAACAACCTGAAAATCAAGGAGCTTTCTTGAAACTATCTGAAAACTGAGGTCATAGGACAAACCGCCACCCTGAAATCTGGAGAAGCAATCCAGAGTGTCAAGCCCAGATCAGGTTAACCTGAAGCAGAAACCGCTGGGCCATAAGCTGATAAGAACAGTTAAATGCCAATTTTGGCAAATTGCTAGAGGCTAAGTGTGAACTAGCCTGAGAACAGAACCTCAGAGCCACAGTTTTCAGTCAGGCCCCACATTTTTACAGATTTGACTTTTAAGGAACCCCACTAAGTTCTCATAACAAGAGATAGGAAAGATCCTCTGGTGGCTATGGCAGCAGAAGAGAAAGAGTTACCGTCATGAGCTACACCAAGAGTCTTCTCCATAACTAAGGCCTGCTCTCCAAGGGGAAACAATTGCCAGAGTCTCACCTCAGGGGAGAGAGGGCATTTCTCTGACTCCACTCCCTTCTAGCCTTCCTGTCTCCTAGGAAGGTGAAAAAAAAAAATCTAAGATACAGCTGTGAAGGTCACAACTGAGGAATTTAGACCAACTGAAACACTGAGATTTAGTCATAATTTTGTAAGATAAATAACCCCACATCTTTCTAGCACATCAACAGGACTCTAGGATAATAAGAATGGATTGTAGCGTAAAAGCTGTAAAATGCAGATTCTATTTAAGGCGTTTTTAGGGAGACCCAAAGAGAGACAAAAACAAGAACACAAGAAGAAATTGAAGCCTCTGACCGGACCACTGTAGCAAACATTAAACACAGCCCAACTCTACCAGATCAACATAAAACCTCATACAAAAAACCTCACATTTACTACTGCTCTATGCACCATGTCTGTCTTTCAACAGTAACACAAAACTACGAGGCCAGGCTATAAAAGGCAAGAACACAGTCTTAAAAGACAAAGTAAGCATGAGAACCAGATTCAGATATGGCACAGATTTTGGGATTCGTATACAGGAAATTTAAAATAACTATGACTATTATACTAAGGCATTAATAGAAAAAGTACACAGCATGCAAGGACAGATGGGCCATGTAAAGCAGAGAGGTGAAAACTAAGAATCAAGAGGAATTGCTGAAAATCACACACACTACAGGCATGAAGAAGGCCTTTAATGAGCTCACCAGTAAACTAGATCAGCCAAGAAAAGAATTGGTGAACATGAAGAAATGTCAACAGAGACTTTCAGAACTGAAATGCAAAGCCAGAGAAGAATGAAAAAAAAATCAAAACACAAGACAAAAATAAATAAATAACCAAGAACTGGGGAACAATCTGAAAAGATGTAACATATGCATAACTGGAATAATAGAAGAAAAAAGAGGATAGAGCAGAAAAAAATATTTGAAGTAATAATGGTTGAAAATATCCCCAGATCAATGACAGACACCAACCCATAGACCCAGGAAGTATAGAGTAAACAAAGCAGATTAAATACAAAAAAAAAATGTGCACACAGGTATATCATTCAAACTACAAAAACCAAAGAGAAAATGATTTCTGGAGAATACAGAAGAAAAAAACTACCTTATCGATGCAGAAACAATTACAAGTATTACAGTAGATTCTTTGTCAGAAACCATGAGAGCAAGAAGAAAGTGAAGTATTTAAAGCATTTAAAGAAAATAATAAATCCCTAGAATCCTATATTAAGTAAATTATCCTTCAAAAGTGAAAGAGAAATGGGAATTCCCCCCCAAAAAAAACATAACTACACAACTGCCTTGTAAGAACTGCTAAAAGATATTTAAGCAGAAGAAAAATAAGGTAGTTCAGGAACTTGGATCTCCACTTAGGAAATGTATTAGAGATAGAAAATGAAATAAAATGCATTTTTTTAATTCCTAATTGACCTAACAAATAACTGTGTAAAATATTAATAACAATGTATGGGATGATAATAGCATGTGGATGACTGGAATAAATAGCAGCAATATTATAAAGACAGAAATTGGGAATATTACATTATAAATGATCTAGACTACAGTTGAAGTAGATACTGTTATTTGAAGGTGTACTTTGATTCATGAATATGCATTCCAAACTTCAGGGAGCCACTAAGAATTTCAAAAAAATGTGTAGTTGCTATGCTAAGAGAGGAATCACATAAAACACTCAAAACCAGTGACGACAGAATAAAGGAGAAAAGGAGACCCGAAATACAAGTACAACAAATAGAGTTACAAACATGGTGGATGTCAATCCAACTGTATCAATAATCGCTATAAATGTGAGTGGTTTAAAGACACCAAATAAGATGACATATGTCAGAGTGGATAAAACAAACAAAAAATGAGACCCAACTGTATACGGTTTTCAAGGAAACCACTTCATTATATAAAGAACCCCTTTAAGAGATTCCATTTGGTCCTCGACAAATGCCATTGAGTCCAGCTTAAGTGCCAGGCCAATCATTGTGTTAGCATCAAGGATAAAATAGGATGAAAATGCATCAGTGTCCTTGTAAATATCTCATGGTTCCTATCTTTCCTGTGATCAAGATGTATTGTGGACTAAATGTTTGTGTACCCACTAAATTCATATGTTGAAACCCTAATCCCCAATATGACACTCTTTGGAGATGGAGGCTGTGAAGCGGTAGTAAAGGTTAAATAAGGCCATAAGGATATGTTCCTAATCTGAGAGGGCTGGTGCCCTGAGAAGAGGAAGAGAGTTCTCACTCTCTGCTGTGTGAGGATGTGGCGAGCCCTCAACTAGACACCACACTGCCTGTCACCTTATCTTGGACTACCCAGTTTCAAAAACTGTGAGCTTACCAAGACTTCCCCTACTTGCCAAATAACCCCGACTGTAAACCGTCCTATCTGTAGCTTGTCTATTCTTCCCTATAAATACCTTCCTGTGACACAACCACTCTGCCAGGCACTGATCTTAGGATCTGGGGCACTTTCCCCATGCAATAGGATAAGTAAAATCAATCTTGCTTTTCCAGTTTTTATCACCGACTGTGCCATACTGAACATGGATTAACCTGCTTTTTTACAATAAAGGCAATTCATACTATAAAGAAATCTATACCATTTAAGGCTCAATGTACTTTGAAGGTACATTTATATAGGTATATCTTCATTAATTCTTTACTTTTTGTTGAATTATATCTAGGAATATTTTAAAAATGAGACTATAGCTCATTTGTATTATTTGTATTATTATCATTTGTATAGCTCATTTATATTATCATATGCATTATTATTATTATGTGGGTAATTAGATTATGCTCAAGTTTTTCACAGGCAATACTGAAATGTTTACTTGTAAATGTCTCCATATGCATATGTATTAGTTTCCCCTATTTTGTAATAAAAATATCTTACTTCAAGTGCTTTGCATGAGATTACCCATTTTATCCTAATATTTTTATGATGGGTGCCAATGTTATTCCAGTTTTACACAAAAGATTATGCAATTTGACCAAAGAGAAACTATTTTCAGTGAACAGGATTATGCATTTTCAATTGTGTTATATAATACCAAATTGCTTTCCAAAGTGGCTGACCCATTTTATTTGTTCACCAGCAGTGTTGGAGTGCCCTTTCCCCACATCCTCATCAATAATTGATAATGTCGGACTCTTGAATTTTTGCAAGGATGAGTGAGAAATAATATTTGTTTCTATTTAATTTATTCTGACTAGTGGAGATTTTCCCTTTCTTTTTGTAGATTGTTTAATATTGTTCTTAGCCAAGTTTCTTACTTAGTCATTTAAATTTTTCCTCATTGATTTGTAGGCACTCTGTAAATATTCCAACATATTAATGTTTTCTCCAAAATGATAGGCAGTATTTATCATTTTGTTTATTTCTTTGTTTACATCAAAAGTTTTTAATTTGGATGTTGTCAAATAGACTACGGTTTAGTTTTAAAATTCTGATATTTACATCTTAAGAAAATTATCTTTTCCAAGTTCATAAATATAATTTGTTAGGATTTAGATATGATGCTAAATTATATCTATTTGACCTACCTCTGAGCTCAGAACAAATTAATAAAAAAATAAATATGATTTGGAAAGAGAATGGTTGCCAGAATAATCTACTTATAGGCATAGCTGTTGTGTGCTTGTGTTTTCATAGAAGCACAAGTTTCTACCTTAAGGTCGCCACCAGATGGAGTATTTGAGATTGTAGCACAAACAACTCATGCTAATTAAGCTTCAATTATAGGCAAAGAAGGCAAAAGAGAGCAGGGTTGGGTACTAACACAAATATTTTTGCCAAATAGAAGGGCAATGCATAATTGAATTATCCTGCTGTAATTTTATTTCCAAAATATGTCTTTTTTACAATATTGAACAAATTTCCTTCTATTCTTAATTTGCTAAGATTTTATCCAAGAATGGATACATGGATGAATTTTATTTTTATTAAGCATTGAAATGCAAATACACTTTCATTTATTCTACCAGTGTGGGAACTTATAGTATTAGATTTTTGAATGGTAAACCAAATTTGGAGAAATTCAGCTTGGCACTGATCTTCCAGTTCATGAATTTACTCTTCTATTTTAAAATGCTATTATGTATATATATATATGTCTAGTCAGCTCCAAGTTTTAATTATTGCACTATTCAAGTTAAAAATCCCATTTCATATTTTTCATAGTATGGAGTTCTCTGATGCAATTCCTTATCCTCTCATTTAATTTCTGGTTTCTAAAAACCACATGCATTTTAGAAACTGTGCCTGGTCATTCTGATTCATGGGCACATCACATGATTGGCTGTTTTCTATGTTTCCCGTCAATAGCCTTATTTCCTGGTAAGATTGGTAATGCTGGATTGAATGCTGGATATTATATATGAAAATTATTCTGGAAAATGGTGGTAGAACTAAGTTGTATTAGACTCTCATAAATCAAGGATGTACATTTCAATCTGTAGTGTAATCACTAAAAGAATAGCAAAAGATGTAAAACTAACAAGCTAGAGTGGGGTCACAAAATGGAATATTAAAAATACTTAAATATTCTTAAGCAAGGTCTCTCCTAATGTCAATCATATAATGAGGAAGAAGAACTGTTCGCCTAGTCCTGATAAGATTTTAGAAAGAATAAAGTGCTCTAGTTCTCAACATTCTAATATTCTAAAGTTCAGTGTATGAAGTAATTACTTTTTTTCATTTCCCTATGCATTTATAACAGAATATCTAATGTTTTGACAAAGTGCATAAAGGTCACTGAATAACCACTGATGTCCCATTGACCAGTAAGATCATTTTGCAGTTTTAGATCATAAGACCATTTTCACAGTCCTGAACTACCATGCAGAATGAGGTCTAATCTGAATAAGCAAAAATTTGCCATACTTGCCACTGAAAATGAAAATAATTACGAGATAGGAGATGTTCGAATCCACATATTTCTACTGTTTGCTCCATGAGGTATGAAGTAGGTGAGTTAGGCATGACCTCTGCATGGATTTGATTCAATGAGAAAGCATATATATATTTATTATCACATTAATCTATTTCTCAAAATAACCTAGAGACTCCATTAAATACTAGATTATTAGCCATGTTTTCAAAAATATGAATAAGGTGGTAATTTAGAAAGACTTTCAGCCTAGACAGTAAATTCCTATAGTGGTTTTAAATTCTGAACTATAATTTGATGGTTTGGTGACAATTCAAGCATATACTAATGCTACGAAACACTAATTTATTTACAGGTATATTTATAATAAACATGTCTAAAGGATTAGGTTGGGCAACACTGTGGAAGGTCTTCAGTGCCACCTTAGGAATGTGTACATATGTTGGAAAAAAAATACCAGAATTATTACTAATGCTACCTTAAGAATGTTAATAGCTAATACTTTATAGGACTTACTTTGAGTCAGGCACTCTTTTAAGGACTCCACACCTATTCATTTTATTCTCACCTTTACCAGGTATTACTATTATTATTCCCATATTACAGATAGGAAAACTGAGGCATATATAGAATAAATAATTGGATGAACCAGACACAGCCAGAAAGTGGCAATGCTAGAATTTAAACCCAGGCTGCCTGGTGCAGAGCATGGAGCATGCTATCTCTTTTTGTACCATATCATACATTACAAATCATAAATTATGCCATATCACTTAATATCCCTCTCTAGGACACTCTTCTTGGTCATCTTCAGAAGGAGCTTTATGAGTCTACATTACAAGTAAAAGAAATTATGATAGCTGAAAAAGTTATATTTTGTGTGTTTGGAGATTATATTAAATTTCATATTAAAACAACTGATCTGGTAAGACAGATGTATAATAATACAATGAGGAGAAGATAATTCTTAGACCTCAATTTTTAAATAATTATTCTCAAGTAAAAATACTAGTGCTTTAAATATTTTTAATATATAAATGAAGAGAATTACATATTTTTGCATTTTTATTTGTTCTATTTTCATTGACATATTTTATTCATTTTTCTACTGGCCATTCTTATTTTTGCATATTTTCTTCCTGTCTCTTGATAAAGTGTTTGTCGTTGAAAATATAATTCAAAAACAAGAGGAAAATTATATTACCTTTTTGTTGGACTTAGAGTCTACTTATCCATAATTTATTTTACAATTTCGCCATGAGGATCAATGTGTATTTTTCTATCATTTCTAAAACAATGAAATATTCATATTTATTTTTTGTTTATAATACTAATGAATAGTCTGGTGTATTATTTCTCCATGGGTGGTAGCAATGTAACCTACAACCTCAGCATATATTAGATTATTTAAGAATAATTGTGAAAACTAACTTACTTAATTGTGAGACAAATAAGTATCTTTTTGATGTATCTTTTATATAGTGCCAAGTCTCTTCAGTGATTATGCAACTTTAGCTACAGTTTGTAATGTACTATTATAACTTTTATAAATCAAAATAAGGTATTATTTAAGAATAAACAGGCATGAAATAAAATACAGGAAATAGAGGGAGAGAATTCCAGCAAAGATGATGGTGATTCACTCTGGCATGGGAGTTCTGGAAAGGACAGAGTTTGAAATGGGACTTCAGCTATTCCTGTACATATTTTAAATTTTAAATCCTAAAGCATAAAGCCTGCTAAATATGGCTGACATGGGTATATGTTTGTTACATGATTTTTTTTTCGATCATTTCCTCACCCTTTTACAGAACTCAGAACTCATGAAAAACAAACAAACAAAAAAAACTGTATTGTCAGCGGTGGACATCTATAATATAGAAGTTATTTGATAAGCAGATGTTTTTCATTTTTATGTTATTTCCCATTCCATACACGTAGTGATCAAGGATCTCTAACAAGAACATTAAGCATCAAAGGATTTATTTTAAATGGTAACCCGCTCATTGCTTGAAATGCCACACCTCTTTTCCTAGGTTATGCTTAAAAGGCATATAACTTAGTATATTGTTTTTTGTTCCCAAAAATTTGAAAAGTACAGTTTGTGGTGAATCTTATATATCAACGTGGGTAGGCCATGAAATCCAGATAGTAGGTCAAACATCAGTCGCGATATGGCTGTAAAGGCACTTTTTAGATGGAATTAACATTTAAAGTAAACCTTTTTTAGTCAAAAGATGACTTTCCATAATGAGGATGGGACTCAGCCAAGCAGTCGAAAGCCTTAACTGAAAACAGAGAGAAATGTAAGGAAGAGACAGCCTCCAGATTGCAGATTTGTGCTGTAGTCTCACTTCCGCCCTGGGTCTCCAGCCTGCCCTGCAGAATGTGGACTTGCCAGCCTTCACGATCCTGAGTCAATTACTTAAAATAAAATTCCGCCCATAGATAAACAGATGCATAGATTTAGACAGATAGATACCCCTGTATTCTATTAGCTCTGCTTCTCTGACAAACCCTGGCTAATACGTGGTTTCATTAAATTTTTGACATTTACATTTAAAAACATTTAAAGCACTGGAATTTGGCCATAACTTGTCTTAAGATTCATCCCACCGCATTATTTTGAATGCAGCTCTATAGACAGAATTAAGCTTCTAAAATATGTTCTTTTCTAGGTGCTATGTCCCAACTTACTGAAAAGCATATAACACATGGAAAAAAAATTTGTAACAATTACCAAATTCAGACTAACATCAAAGGAAATATACCTTGATTCTCTAACATCTCCACTTTCTACAGTGCAGTAAAGCAAAATGAAATACCTACTCACTTTAAGGTAAAAACCATATTAGATTAGTTGGTGATCTGTGATTCAAGCATTGGCAAACTAGAAAGATGCAGGAATGTATTTAAGAGGGCAGATTTCTCCTTTAATTTTCAAACAGATTTATTTTTCAAAAGATCCTAGCTTGTTATCTATTTTCATTTGTTGAGTACACATCACATTTTCTATCTAAACAAGTATTGTAATCATTCAATATAAAAAAATGAGACACTCCCACTGCCTTCCAAAATTAGAAAAAATGAAGCCGTAGAGTAAAACCTTGCTGCCTAATCACACATTTTCTGATAGATGGGCCAGTGTCATTCCTGGATTACAGATGTTAATGAGCCATTTAGAATAGCTCACTTGAACTAAGACTCACAACAGGCCAATTTTTTTTAGCCTATGTTAAAGGTTACTGGATTGTGCAGTAATCTGATTTTTTTCCCATGATACATCATTAAGATTTTTCAAAATACAGAAAATATTGTATGTTATGCCTATACATCTTTGAAGATAATCCAGGAAGATTGTGCTTCCATTTTCACTGATGATACACTTTATTTTTTCAGAAACAAGAAGGTGAGGAACTAGCCTAGTATAGAGGTTCAAAATGGACAGATTTAAGAACTTACAAATATACTTTTTTTGGCTACTCTCCTTTCCTTAGTCTTTTCTTCCTACTCTTCCCATATTGTTCTCTTGTCTGTCTCATCCTTCCTTTTTCCTTGCTAAGATATTGTTAATTCTGGCATAGAACAAATAGCCTTCATGTCTTTTTTTTTTAAGCTGATGTTCTATAATTCTATTTATGTGTGCTCAAGTATTCATCCCCCACAAGCAATTATATTACAAGTGCCATATCAGCACAAAGTAATTACATGCTTTTACAGATTATTTGATAATTATTCCTTACATTACTAAGTACTTTCAATTATTAACATATAATGTTTTTGGAATGCATGATACTAAAGCATTTGAATACATTTTTGAAGGAGAAAGAAATCTATATTGCAACGCATTTGTACTTTATTTTCTCCATTTGCACATGAAAAAGCAATAAGTACATGTATAACTAATAGGATCTTCTGAAGATAAAATGTTCAGTGAAAGTAAGTGGCCTTAGTTTTCTCAAGGAAGAGTAATATTAGCCACAGTCAGAAAATATGACTTCATTTTTATTGATTGATTCATTTGACGAATATTTATCAGATGTTTACCATTTGCTGGGAACAGTATTAAGTGCTGGGGAGACTTTGGGAAACAAAAATGAACTTGATTCCTGCTCTCATTATTATTTCAACCTGGTAGAAAAAAATTAAGCTTGATCAATAATCACATAATTAAAGTTGTGACTTTGATGTATACTATAAAGGGGTGGTACATAGTGTCGGATGTAACTTGGAGATCTGACCAGTCTATGTTGCAAAGAAAAGGAGAAAATTGATCACTCATCCAATATTTAAAGGATGAAAAGGAAATAAATGTGCAAAGGGAATCCCAGGCAAAGACTTTGGTTCTGGAGAAAATGCAAGAAAGACATAGGGCAGGCTCATAGAAAGGAGGTTGAATCTGACAGAAGATGCAAGATGCAAGAGAGGTTTGTCCATTGTGGGGCATGCTGAAGATTATGACTATGCACAAAAGACTAACAGAGCATCTTTTCAGGGTTTGGAGCATTCTCGAAAAAGGATCAGATTTGCAAGTTTCTAAGTAGAGATCTAGGAAGGAATTTAAGAAGCTATTCAAGCACTTCAGATAAGAGATAGTAAATTGGGATTAAGGATGTAATGGTAGAGAAGGAAACATGAAATTTATCTGAGAGATACTTAAGAAGATGGGACTTGGTGAATTGAGAAAGGAGAAGTGCCAGGAATATCTCTTGTATTTCTGACATGTACAACTGAAAATACAGAACAGTGAAAGACTGAGTTTTCCGTCAAGATCATTACTTCTATAACTGTTTTTGAGCATTTTCCATTTGAGGGTACTTGATCCCTTCACAAGCAGTTAGGTCAAATAAGTAGTTGAATTGTAAATGTAAATTCTGGGCCAGATTTTGATGCTCAATAGGTGTTTGTTGAATAAAGAAAGGATAATGTATGTGAATTACTCAAGCTTAATATTAAGCCAAGTCTCAAATTTTGATCTCATGGCCCTGTGCACCTTTCACTAGCCATGTTGCCCTATTTTGATATTTTATTTCTGTCAGGAACTCTTAAGATACTCTCACTCAGGCTCATTGATAGTTATCTCCATCTTGTGGTTTCTCAGAATAATAGATGATTTTGGTGACTGACCTAAGCCCGTTAGCTTTTGAGAGCAGGGCTGCTAATGGCTCACAGAGCTGCCTTCTACAAAGTATTTCCCTGACCAACCGAAGCCACCTCATCCGACACGTCTCCCACACCTTGCACGCTGCAGTCAGTGACTAACTTTTATGGGAATAAATTAGACTAGCTTCTTTACCTCAAGCTGGGACAACTTTGCAGTATAATTTATACTCCAAAGTTAATACATTTGATGTCATGGGGCCAGCCTAAAGCAAGACAAAACCTGAATCTCATTCCGGCTCAGTTATTTCCGATTTTCTCATTCCTTTTCATCTTCTTTACTAGAAAAGCAACCTTGTAACGTTGTGTTACAAGCACCCTCAAACTGAGTGGCTCTCTAGCAACAGCTTTTATTTTGTTTCCTATCTGAAGTTTGAGAAGGTTTGGTGGGGACAGTTTTATCTTTTCTATTCATCAGTGATTTGGATGGCTACAATCTCCTGAAGGCTGATTCACACTGATGCCGGCTAAACTCAAAGAGCTGCCAGTCAGCATAGAGATGTCCCCTAGACAGCTCTTGCCATCTCTGTGGTCCTTCAGCATAATCTCTTCAGCATGGTGATGTCAAAGTAGGCAGACTTCTTACGTGTTAGCTCCACACTCTGAAGGCATGAGTCACAACAGGGAGACCCAGGCAGAAGTTCTATCCCCTCATAGGTTAGCCTCAGAAGTTATATAGATTACTCCCACCACGTTGTTTTGGTTGGAGCAGTCATAAGTCCATCAATCATCATAGTATACTGAAGAAGTTTTTCCTATTATAGGACTTAATCCGTTCTTAAGATTTGGGAAATGAGGGGCGCCTGGGTGGCTCAGTTGGTTAAGCAGCTGCCTTCGGCTCAGGTCATGATCCCAGGGTCCTGAGATCGGGCCCTGCATCGGGCTCTCTGCTCAGCAGGGAGCCTGTTCTCCCTCTGCCTCTGCTTGCCTCTCTGACTGTGCTCTCTCTCTCTCTCTCTCTGACAAATAAATAAATAAAATCTTCAAAAAAAAAAAAAGATTTGGAAAATGAAATTATATCACATAATAATGATGAAATACAAAACTTAGTAGTTTTGATCTCAAATAGATGCAACACATTGTTTAGGGGGAAAAAAAGGAGTGAAGGTAAAGGGCTTTTATTTTTCAAGCATTGAATTGATGGTAATATGTGGAATCAAATGGTCTCTTGGGGAACAATTTCATATCAATATGGAGTAAGAGGAAATGGAAAATAGGAGTTTCTTAAAAGCCCTGGAGTTATGCTAATTTAGGGTCAAAGCACACAAGTTTGAGTAATTATAGAAGAATATGAAGGAGGGGTGCCTGGGTGGCTCAGGTGGTTAATCGTTTGCCTTCAGCTCAGGTCATGATCTCAGGATTCTGAGATCCAGCCCCTCATCTGGCTCCCTGCTCAGTGGTGAGACTGCTTCTCCCTCTTCTCTGCCACCCTCCCCCCCAATACTCTCTCTCTTTCAAATACATACAAACATACATAAATCTAAAAAAAAAAAAAAAAAAAAAAGGAGAAGAAGATGAAGGAGGAAGGATGAATGGTTGTGTTGATAAATCACAAGAGAGGCTGAAAATCAAAAGAGAAAGACAATGCACTGCAGACTGACTCCTTTTCTCGAAGGCTTCTCATGGGATTTATTTGAGAGTAGAATTGAGCCAGAAGTGGAGAGCTCCATTGGTCTAGACTATCAAACTTATTTATGGAACTACTAAGCACTGATGTTGGTTTGGATGTTTCATCATTTGAATTTATAAATGAGTTATTTATGAATTATCATCTGAGCCATATTTTGCTTTCTTGTATTTCACCGTTGTAAACCGAGTTATTTTCATACCAATGCACATGTAAGTAATCTTTCAGTTTTGCGATCTGGAGCAATGCAGGTTGTTGATGTTAATTACTCCCCAGCACCTGTGTTTTCAGTTAAAGAGTTTCCCAACTGACTTAGGTTTAACTCTTTAGAGTTTAAACTTTTAGGTTTAGAACTTCTGAGATTTTATTTTATATGTGAATAACTTTGTGAGCCATAAATAAAATATTCATTGATTCAAATGAAATTATTCTCAGTGCTCACTATGGGCTGTACCTACTGTTGGGTACTTTATAAAAATGAATGCAATTGATTTTCACATATGGACAAGGAGACTGACATCTGTCCCTGTTAATGAATAGAACCTGAGATTCAGAAAAATTAAGTTGCTTTTAATGGGTCAAAGAGAAGATAAACTATACAAAAAGAGGTTTTAACATAATACTTATTATGCTGCTATTGCCATTTGAATTGAACAAATGTTCAAGAATTCCTGAAAAAATGATTTGGAAATTCTAAACAATATTACTGAGGAAAAGTAATTGGTTTTAATTGGGGTCTCTTAATATTTTGAGTAGTTATCTCCTTTCCCAATGAAAAAATTGTATATATATGTAATATGTATATATAATAAAATGTTATATACACATATATACCCATATATATGAAATTTTCTCAATTTTTTATGTTTCTGAGTAAGAACTTACTGTTTATAAGCAGAATCAGAACTTCAGGTTAATTTCTAACAGATTTTTAAAGTTGTTTCACCTTCACTTGAATTGATAATTAACAGTGACTCTTTATATTTTAATTCCAATTTGTTCTGCCCTTCATACATTGTGAATCAATTATAATGTTATACCAAGCATTTAAATAAAGTATTAGAAGAAGCATGAAATTAACTCTTGTGAAATGTAATAAATCTGTGGTTCAGAAATAATCATTCCCTAATTATTGTTTTGTAAATGCATATTAAATGTGCAACATTATTTTGCTTTGTTCTTTCCCTGACCTGTAAGTTTATTCAACTTTCTAACACAATACTTTATATAATTTTGTTTCAAGGAAAGGCTCTTAACTAGAATGACTGGGTGATATTAACAAAAAGAACTATACAATATCATATAATAATTTGTCATATATAATTCTTAGTTAAATAAGAGTTGGATATAGAATAATAGATTGAAAGTTGATACTGTTCTGTATCTACATTGCAGACCAACCAATTTCTTAGCCAATTTTGAAGTGTCTTTGTTTTCTGCAAGAAGAACATATTCTTTAACTCATCTATGATGGCATTTATAAAGGATAACTCTTAATTATGTATTTTGCCTCTTTATGTAAAAATATTTTTATTCAAATTCAAATATTCAAATATTATGTATTTGATCTCTTAATCAAATGATGCCCGTGAATTGTGAAGTAGGTTACTTCCTTCTGGTCTGTTGAAAACTCTTTTCCTAACATTTCCACTAAAGCTTTTTCCAATTCCATAAAATACCACAAATATCTAAATGAGAGCACTGGCTTTAGACTTAGACTTTTGCAATGTATCAACAGGGATCAGCCAGTCAGTCAACAGATGCTTAGTGAGTGCCTAGTATCCATTTTAGTTGCTGGAGTTACAGCCTTGAGCAAGTTAGCAGAAGGGATGAGATACTCATCTGAATATAAACTCCCTGCCAACCCTAGCTGACCACTAAATGGTGGGTGAACAGGGGAGACTCCTGGGACACAGGGAAAATCAGATCGCAACATAAGATGCTATTCTTGAAAGGACAGAACTGAGTAAGACTTTCTTGTTTGTTTTTTTTTCCTGAATGCATTTATCAGCCCACATGCACCTTAAACAGCAGAAAATGGAAGACTTACTGGCGTGGGGTGTCAGATGACAAATACTGAAGCAGGCACAATGGCTGAAAATTCAGCTGGGAGAGCCCCAGAGGAAAGGGAGCCACAGAGAAAGTAAGTGCACAATTCAGAGTATAAACTACCAAATCCTTCAGCACTAAACTGTGCAGGCCCAGGGGAGACCACCAGGGGGCTCCATTTATAAAGCGGCAGCTGTAGGCGTTAAACCTGAGCAAAGATACCCCTGTACTGGGATATCTCAGCGCCGCATACACGGATCAGCAGCACAACGCCAGGGAGACAGAGCTGGCGTAGAATAACTACCCCCAGAACAAAACCCAGTAATCATGAGTTGGTCCCCACCTTTAAAGGAGCGGTTAATGTATGGAGGAAGTGCGAATTGGGAATTCAGAAGACAATAGAGAAGTGAGGGGAAAAGATAATATGTGAATAGCTGAAAGTGGAGATTTTTTTCGCCCACAGGAGAGCCAAAAAGTCCAAGATTTAGGGAGTACAGGGAGTAGCAAGAAAAATAACAACTCTTCTGCATGTCTTTTTGGTTCTCTTTCCTCTTCTAGACTCCCTCCAACTATGGCAGGGGGTCTAAGGCCAGCCCCTGCTGGGGCTCGGGGGCTCCCTAGAAAGGCATGGGCCTCACTAGATTTCAGTTCATTTGCAACCACAGTTCTCTGATATCTTTTAATATCATTGATATCATATAATGTTATCAATATCAATAAAAATAAGATTTTAAACTCATCTGATTTTGTTCATTGTTACAGTGTTTTGTCATAAACTTCAATCTAGAGACAAAAGTGCTATTTGTTATGTACCAGTTATATTTTTTGTATATATATCACAATAAATTAAATTTTTTAATAGAGTCAGGTAGATACTAGCTATGTTAAGGTTTAATAGGTTAATAATGAGGGTTCTCAGAATAACATGAATAAATTAGTAATTTCACTGAGACAAAATTTAATTATGAAAAAATGTTAACTGGGTGATTTATTATTAGTGTCTGTATCTCCAGGAGGCTCTGTCTGCCTCTATCCATTTTCTCATCTACCGTATTCTTTTAAAATGATACAAGCATTGCTTATTTGGAGAAATTCACCTATCACTGTTACTGAAGGAAGGTAAAACTAAGAAATTTTAGAAATTGGTACCAAATAATTGGAAAATGTTTATGTGTGAGAAATGTATCAACTCTCACAGTGGTTTAGATCAATCAGATGGATAAATCTGTTGTTTATTAATATCACTCTAAATTTCATGAAGGAAATTATGGGTTACATTACCTGCAAATGTGAAGACAACTAAGTTTTTCAAAAATATCCTTTCCACTTCTCAAAGTTCTATTTATAGTGATTACACACACACACACAGTGGAGAGTTTACACTTTGAAAAGATTTCTTTTACAGTTCTGTACGCTTTCTGTGGAATTTCAATCAGATTATTTAGTTGTTTAACATTTTCCTGAATAACTTTTGTGAATGGGTGTGTGTGTGTATGTATGTGTATATATATATATATATATATTTTTTTTTTTTTTTAAATTTTGATTCTAAATTCTTCAACATGGCCTTCCATTATTGGACTTCTAACTTTTTTTAAAAATATTATTTATTTATTTATTTATTTGACAGAGAGAGAGATCACAAGCAGGCAGAGAGGCAGGCAGAGAGAGAGGGGGAAGCAGGCTCCCTGCTGAGCAGAGCGCCCAATGCGGGGCTCGATCCCAGGACCCCGAGATCATGACCTGAGCCAAAGGCACAGGCTTTAACCCACTGAGCCACCCAGGTGCCCCTGGACTTCTAACTCTTGAGCTACAATTGTAACTCCTGTACTCCTAACTCACTACATTCTACTGACAGTTATTTTAGTTTTCCAAATTTCCTGTCTGCCTCAAATCCTTACACAGGCTCTTTCCAGGGCTTGAGAAGTTCTTGTTTTCCTCTGTGCCTACTTGTATGTATCTTTTAGCACTCCATGGAAATTTCTCTACCTTTTCATGTCAAGATTATTCTATTATACATTCACATAACAAACTGTACTTGTTGATTTGTTCTTGATAATATACATCACCATTGGTATTGTATAATTTTTGTGCGTTTTTGACTTATTATCTTTCTTCTCCATTAGATTGTGATTTAAGAATAAGTATTTTATCTGTATATTCACAATTCCCCAGGCCTGAACATGATTTGGTATCCAGTAGGTATCAGCAAATACAGGCCTAAAGAACATCTAAATTCATCAACCTAATTTTTGTCTTATACTTGAGCAAACAAAATTATCTCTGGTATCACTCTAGATTTTTAATTTCCGACTTTTCTTTGGCTGCTTAGGTATCATTTCTCAATGGATTTTTCTGAGTTCTCTTTTTTAACCAGTTCAAGATGGAAAGTATCACCAAGGACTCACTGCATAACATATGCTTCACTAGAGCTTGTTATAATGTTTTTCTGTAATCAATTGATATAAAATAATAAAATATATGAGTCAAAATGCATTAATTTTCCTTCCCTCAATATGGATCTACAGAATAACTTGGATGTACTACTTTGTATTGATTGTATCAATGTCTGTGTTAATGCCATTATGATTTATCTGCTTGCCTCACATCCTGTGATCTTTGTCACAGAGTTGGAGACAGATAATTTGGGTATGATGCTTTAAAAAAAAAAAAATCACATGTATACAATTCTTTCTCCTGAGCGTTATTTGCTTTTCAAGTAAACCAACAAATCTTCCCTAAAATGAAATTCAGATAGTCACTTTCAAATACTTTAAGTGAAAGTGCAAATCACTATTATGTTTCTGGAACATTTGTGATTTGTATGGAGAGCCTTATACATACCCATTACTTCATGTAGTAATTTAATTTCTAATAATTCATTCTATGGACATAACTAGATAAACCCACAGAGAAGTACATATATTTTCATTGCAACACCTTAAATATTACATAACTTGGAAAATGAAGTAAATGCTCATCAATATGGAAATGATTATATAAAATTAGTATATTTATATAGTATAATACAACGTAATGGTAAGCTTTCATTTAATAACATTTATGATTCCATTTAATAACATTTATGATTCCATAATTTTGAAAATGATGTTGGCATAAGGCTAAGTGAAAGCTGATGCAAAATGATAGATGCAATAAAATGCCAATTAAATATGGATGTTTAACTTATACACGTATACACAAACACATAGTACAATACGAGGTGAAAAATAATTTAAAAGAGTTCATGTAACAGGGGCGCCTGGGTGGCTCAGTGGGTTGAAGCCTCTGCCTTCGGCTCAGGTCATGATCTCGGGGTCCTGGGATCGAGCCCTGCATCGGGGCTCTCTGCTCAGCAGGGAGCCTGCTTCCTCCTCTCTCTCTGCCTACTTGTGATCTCTCTCTCTCTCTCTCTGTCAAATAAATAAATAAATAAGTCTTTAAAAAAAAAAAAAAAAAAAAAAAAAAAAAGAGTTCATGTAATAGTAAATTTTTAAAAATAAATGTATGTCGTGCATCAGTATACACATCATATTACACACATACACCTGGGGGGAAAAACAAATACATTGTATCAATTATGTTTTTCCCTGCATAGGAATTATGCATAATTTTTCTTTTCGAAGCTCTTCTATATTTTCTAAAACTAATTCTACGAACTGAAGATTGCATATTTTTTGCTTATATAATAAGATGGCATATTATTTTAAAATTTATCTTACTTATAACTCAAATTCAGCAATAAATGTGTTCGTGTGATTATTTCTAATTCTGATGTTTAAAAAAAAATGTTAACTACTCCTTGCTTAGCTGTCCCAATGCACATAAATCTGTGTATTTTTTTTACTTCAAAGATACACACTACACCAAAAGTTTTAAATAATTTCCTATTCTTTCTGAGATTTCCATCTTATTTTTCCTTCTTTCACAATGTGTTCAGAAATAGGTTGTAAAAAAGAATAACACTATCCAAATTGTATTTCTCATGTAAGAGGAAATGATGAGCAATCCATACATTGATTTTTATATAAAAGGTCTTCAAAGATTGTTGTGCTTCACTATCCTTTGAGTTATAATTTTCCTCAGAGTTTTTATCCTGACAGAAAGATACATGAAAACTGAATTTTTATGTTAATGTTGCATTTTCTGAAATGTAAATACTGAATCTGCAAAGGTTTGGTGGACTCAGATTTTTAAAAAATCTCCTTTCATGAAGAACTTTAGTGACTGAAAGAAAACAATGTGTTGATTAGCAAATAAAAATAATCAGCATATAGAAATCAGAAGTGTCATTTTATGTTCATATTAGAATAATCATCTTGTTAGTATTCTGCATTTCATGTCAGGGGATTGCTAGATCTGGAAAACTGTAGAATGACAGGTGGTAGTTCTGACTTTACAGAAGGGTGGAAAACAGATAAACATTCTACTTTTAAATCATAAATCATGAGAATATAACTACAGTATAAAATTTGTTCTAGAACCAACTAGATACTAATGACACTGGACTGAGTTTCTCTGAGAATATTTTCCTTGTTTGGCTTCTATGTTACTGTTTTCTCTTTGTTTTCCCCCTATCTTTCTGGCAGTTCCTTTATGAATTCATCTTAGAAAGGGAGTCCGTCGTGGAGTAGGAAAAAGAGGGGAAGGAATTATCGCAAGCCATGCCAGGCTAAAATTAAACTATGTCCTGTAAACTATTCTAAGATAAGCCTTATCACAATTTAAATTGTACATTTAAATTGTACAATATTAGACCAGACTCCAATATTAGACTAGTCTCCAACAGTGCAATGGAATTAAACATCTAATACTGGGGTAGTTCCCCTTGTTCACATTTCCCTAGATAGCTTTTTACATTTGATTATGATAGCATGCAATATCTGTATTACACTTTGTTGCTGTGATTGTCTCCCAATAGACATGCATTATTTGAAGCTGGGGGCTGTGAAATATTCATCATCACATTTTCATTGCTTAGCTATGTGAACATACAATGAATGGAGGCTTTAAACTGACATCCTACTGTGTACCCATTTAGTGAACACTGATCTCTTACTCTATAAGTATTATCTTCACACAAGTCAGCAGTATTATACTGTAATTTGGAAAAACTGTTTTAAAAGTATGTTTTTTTTTTTATTGTGATAACAATTCTTAAGTGAATGCTTAGGGGAGATCATAAAAAATAGAGGTATAACCAGCTAGTCTATATGGCAACTTTCTCATTTCAATGAGATCAACTTCAACTATTATTTTAAATGTAATACGCTTCTAGATCAGCTTCTGGCTTTTACATGAGTTCTAGAACATTGTAAAAAGAGTATCACTCTCATCCTTTCAGCAACAAAAACAACAGCCAATATTAAAATTTATAATTTTTCTTGAACTCATCAGACACCAGGGGTCAGAGAGCACCAACTAATCAAAAATTTAAGGACAAATACGGGCATGAGATTTTGCTTGCCTGGCTATGCCAAATGCTGCCAGATACGTGTTAGAAAATTTATCTAACATTTTCAGTGGATTTGTAAAGGATAAAGTGAGTGTTAGCCGGAAAATAAAGAGCTTTTAGTGACAGAAAATACTAGGGAAATTTATATTCATTCATACGGTTTTTTTCTACAAATGTCCGCAGGTACTCCCAAAAGTCATTGATGAGAATCCTGAGGAAACATTTTTAATGTTACAGGGCTGGGGAGGAGGAAGAGCAGCCATAGGGAGAAATGGAACCTGTTCTCTACATTCTTCCAGCTAGTTCTCCTATGTAGAAAAAGGCTTACACTCTTGGAGAAATGGCAACATGTAGTGTCACACCTAGGAAACCAGTCAAAACCCATTTCAACTGGGAAAAAAGAAAGAGAAAAGAAAACCCCTTCTTTTCATGAAGGAGAACAAGAATACAAGTGGGACAAAAATATAAACTTGAGGTTGGGATAAAGCACTTAGAAGCCCACACTGCAGAGGTCCAGAAACACAGTGATTACCTATGAATGAGGCTAATCAGAATAACCTAGAACTTGCCCTATCCTGTCCCTCACTACCAAGCTAAAATATGTTAGGTGGCAAATTATAGTTTAGTTGTAAGGGATGATGAAGAACATGAAGACAGACTCTCTCTCAGACGTAGCACAAGAGAAGACCTAAAGATGATAATGGACATTAAAAAAAATTCAGGCAAAACAGTCCTCAAGCTAAGAATGAGATAACCTTAAAGGTAAAGGCAATATAAAGCATATAGTGCACCAAGAATAACAGTAACAATACCTATTCTTAAACACAGAATAACACCTAACTATTTTAACTCAATGACTCACCCTAAAGTTCTGACAGAAGGAAAAGCATGCCAATTTCCAGATTGTCCTATGAAGGACATGTTCAATATGTCCTATGAAGATGTTAAGCATTCAGTAAAAAATTATGCCACAGAAAAAAAGCAAAAAACAACACACGGTAGGAACCAAATAATTTGAAGAATCAGATTCAGAATATTAGATACTTGTTAGGAAAATCAAACAGAAAATTTAAAATAACTATGATTAATATGGTAAAGGCTCTGTTTTAAAAGGTAGACAAGATGCAAGGTCAAATGAACAATTCTAGAAGAGAGATTGAAAGTATAAGGAAAATATGACCATGCCTGAAATGAAAATTTTAAAATATTTTAAAAATGCATTTAGCAAGATAACCAGTGGACTAAGGATAAATGAATTTGACAGGAGGGTAACAAAAATTACTCAAAGCAAAGATCAAAGAGATCAAAGAATCAAGAAAAAAAATCCAAGAGATTTCAGACATGATCAAATGGTCTAACAAATACGAAATAGGATCCTAAAAAAAATAGGGAGACAAAGAATGGGAAATACTTTTAAAAAGTGACAGATATCAAATTAATTCCAAATTAATGACAGTTACCAAGCACAGACCCCCAAAACTCAGAGAAGATGAGGAGGGATAAAGACAAAAAGAAATAAAGCAAGTCCCTACGCCACCACCCACACACGCAGAACATATTCAGAATGCTAAACATCAAAGACAAAGAAAAAACTTGATGGCACAGAGAGAAGACAAACAGGAAGAAATATAAAATCTGTAGCTGATATCATCATAAACTATGTACACACACACACACAGAAGAAAATAGTCCTCTTTAATGTCATAAAAAGAAAAAAACTGTTAACCTAGAATTTTATTCAAAGCATAAATATAGTTTAAAAACGAAGGACAAAGAAAGACTTCTTTAATGAAAACAGAGAATTCATTGCAAGAAGACCTGCTCCACAAGAAATATTAAAGGAAGTTCTTCCAATAGTAGGAATGTGATAAGAGAAAAACATGAATATATACAAATAAATAAAGATTTCTGGAAAATCAATGCAGATAAATACAAAATTCATGTTTTTCCTTAGGTTTAATCTAAAAGATAAGTATCTTAAGTATAAAGAGAAATAATGTTGTGTGTTCATAACAAACATAAAATTAAAAAACATGACAGTATAGCACGAAAAATGGGAAGGAGATTTAAAGAATATAATTTTAAAGTCCTTATACTATATGAGAAGTAAAATATCATTTGAAGATAGTTTCTGATTAAAAATGTATAATGTAATCACAATGTCAAACATTAAAAAAATCTCAAATTAAGAATAAAAACGAGAAAAAAAATACATGGAATAAAATATTATGTCAGGATAATAGATTTATTATCCACATATCAATCATTATCTTAATTGTCGATGTCCTAAATACATTATTTTTTTTTTAAAGATTTTTTATTTATTTATTTGAAAGGCAGAGAGAGATCACAAGTAGGCAGAGAGGTAGGCAGACGGAGAGGGGGAAGCAGGCTCCCCGCCGAGCAGAGAGCCCGATGTGGGGCTCGATCTCAGGACCCCGAGATCATGACCCGAGCCAAAGGCAGAGGCTTTAACCCACTGAGCCACCCAGACGCCCCCTAAATACATTATTAAATGAGAGATATTATTAGATTAAAACAAGTAAGACCCAATTAAGTGTTCACTCCAAGAAACCCATTTTAAATATAAAGAAACATAGTATAAAAGTAAAAGGGTGGAGAAAGGTATATCAAGCTCTTATTTATCAAAAGAATGCTGAAGTAGCTACATTGAAACTAGAAAAAGGATATTTCAGTGCAAAGAATATTGCCAAGTATAAAAAGTGTTATTATATAATGATTAAAGGGGCCAATTCTTCAAGAAAATAGAAGAAACCTAAATGTGTATATAACTGCTAACAGCTTAAAATACATGAAGTTAAGAAATAGGAAAATCCACAATTATTTTGGAGAATTTCAATATTCCTCTCTTAGTAACAGAAAACATAGGCAGTAAAAGAATATAAAGAATTTACAGACACTATTCACCTAATTGATTTAAACCACATTTTTCAATGACTTAACCCAACAACAGAACACATTTGTTTCCAATATATATATATGGTATTCACAAAGATAGACTACATTTTAGTCCATAAAATATTAAAATTTTTAAAAATTAAAACTAAATGAAGTATAGTCTATAAGTATAATGAAATTAAAGACCAATAATAAAAATTACTTAAAAATTCCCAATTAGTTAGAAATTAAACAAAATACTTCTAAATCACCCATGGTTCAAAGAAGTATCCCAAAAGGAAATTTAAAATATATTGAAATAAATTAAAATAATATACATTATATTAAGATTAGGACTTAAACTTATGAACAAGGGCAAAAGGGGCAAATAAAATCCAAGATAATAAGATACAAAAACGGCAATAAAATAAAGCAAATTAAAAATAGAAAAAAAAATTAGTGAAAAGTAAAAAAAAAAAAAGGAAAAAAGAAAAAAATTAGTGAAAATTAGTGAAAACTTTAAAATAGAATTAAATTCTACCGAAACTAAATAAAAAAAAATTAAAAAAAAAGAGAGAAGAAACTAATTTCAATTTGGGAAGGAAAGCAAGAACATCATTGCAGTTAACATTAATATTTAAATGGTGGCAAGAGAGTACTATAAGTAAACAGTCCATAGTTGAAAAACTTAAATGAAATGCACCAATTTTTTTGAAAGATACAACCAAAACTCACTCAAAAAGAAATGCAACATCTAAATAGTTTTGTAATCTATTAAGAAAATTGAATTTGTAGTTTTTAAAAAAAAAAAGGTCTTCAAAGAAAACTTCAGATCCTCATGATTTCACAGGTGAATTACATCAAATATTTAAAGAAAAAATAATACTAATGTTTAAAATCTCTACCAGAAAACTTAAAAGAAGAAACAATTTCCAACTCATTTCATGAGGCTAGCTTTGCCCTAACAATAAAATCAGAAAATCCATTACAAGAAAATGTAAACTCAATTAAAATATCCTTCCTGAATATGAATTCATATAACTCTCCCCAGCACCAAAATTAATAAATCTTAAAAATCCAAATCTTTCCTAGATAGTTGATGTGCAAATTTAAATGGAAAATAAAAGGAACTAGAATAACTGACATTGGAAAAAGAAGAAGATTAGAGAATCCATAACACCTAATTTTAAGATTTATTTTAAAGCCAAGGTTATCAAGTCAGTGTGATGTTGATTTAAGGATAGACATATAAGCCAATGAAACAGAACAGAGATTCCAGATGCAGATCAAAACATATTTAGACAACTGCTATGCAAATGACATTATTAATAGAACTAAAAGACAAGCAAACGATTTGTAGAAGATACTTGTAAATTGCATGCCTAATAAAAGTACTTGGTTCCTGAATATATAAAGAGTTATTTTAAATCAATGATTAGAAAATAAGCAAGCCAATAAAAAATGGAGAAAGGGTTTAGATGAATATTTTACCAAAGAAAATATATGATAGCAATTAAGCCCATGGAAATCTGCCCATCATTAGTCATTAGAGAAATACTCACTTCAAAAAGAAGAGATATCATTATACTTATCAGAGTGGCATAGAAAGAAAACTGAAAATTGAAAAACCAAGTGTTAACAAGGATTTGTAGCAACTATAATTCGTATGCTTTGTTGGCAGGAATAAGTAGCACAGCATCTAAAGCATTCTTTAAAATGTCCTTTCCTACTCATTTCTATACTTATCAGCTTAGGCAAGTTATCTGTGAAATAAAAATAATCTATTGTGTTTCTTCAAAGTTACAGCTTTCTGAATAAATTGTGTTGAAACTTGAGTGCCTTGGTTAGTTTCAAGCCTTGAGAAGTTAATTTACAGCTGCACAGAAAGTAAGAGAACTCAGAGATTTACCTAACTCTAAATTGTGTGTTTTTATTTCAAGGGAAAATGAACCCTGCAATCTTGGAGACATTTCTAGGTCATAAAAACCTAAACAATGACAAAGGGACTCATCGGGCCCTTGGAGAGATGTATTTACATTTTAAAAGGTCAAAGTAAGAATCCAAGATCCTTTCCATGCTCTTTCCAAAGAACAAGTTTCTATGACTCCTTTTAGAAAAAGAAGGAAAGACATCTCTTTTTTCCTGAATATAAACAGAAAAAAAAAATCTACTTCCTTGTCTAAGGCACTGACTGTTCACACAAGATTTGTCTTTATTGAGATATAATTGACATATTACATTGTGTAAGTTTAAAGTGCACAATGTGTTGATTTGATCCACATACTGCAATATGATTACCACCAGAACATTAACTAACACCTCTAACATGTCACATAAGCATTTCTTTTTTTATGGTGAAAGCAATTAAGATCTAGTCTCTTAGCCACTCTGCAGTATTGTTGTCTATAATCACTATTCTGTGCATCAGATATTTAGGACTTCTGTATCTAGGGATTGCATGCATAGGCCTCACTTTCAGCACATCATCCCAGGGGTAGCAATCAGGAAATGTATGTGGAATCACACCGTCATTATTTGTTTTTGAAGTGAATAATGACAATCTGTCTGATCCAGAACACCTGTGTTTACATCCATGATAAAATCAATAAAGATGAATATTAAAAACACAACTATCCCTCATCCTAGTCTGGTCTTCTGGGGCCCCAATCCTTGGCTCCTTCAAAAAGAAAAGAGACTATTTGAAAGCATAATAGAAAACAACAGAGCCGCTGAGGGGCTCCTGGGTGTTCACATCTGACTCTTGGCTTCGGCTCAAGTCACTATCTCAGGGTCCTGAGATGGAGCCCCAAGTCGGGCTCCAAGCTCAGCAGAGTGTCTGCTTCAGATTCTCTCTCTCCCTCTGCCCCTCCCCCATTCTCTCTTTCTCTCTCTCTCTCAAAAATAAATTAATAAATCTTTAAAAAATAAAAAAAAATAAAAAATAAAAAAAGCAGAGCTGTTCAAACCTATGAAAATACCCCAATCCAAGAGTTTGGTAGAAGTGAAATGGGGAGGAGACCCTAGGAGTTGATTTGATGATAGAAAGAGTAGTTCAGTGCCACTCCTAAAGCTGCAGTGTCTACTGCTTGTCTATGTGGCTCTTTAATTAATCAATGCATAGTATGTATACATACATATACATAATATCTCTAATATGACTGGATTATAGATGGTTTTAGTGGCATACTTATTCATGTCTCCCTCTTAACATGAGAGTAGACTAGAACTTAAAGTTATAACTATATATATATATATATATAATGCTTCTATCTTTTCCTTTTACAGGTTTAATCTGGGGAGACTTTAATCAGCTGAATTTAGCGTGCTTGTAGTCTAATAGGTTAATCTCTGCAATGAAGGGTCACTGAGGTTCAACCAGACAAGATAGAGAAACTCTTCCAATAAAGAAAAATTGAGGTCGAAGACCTCAATTTTTGCATTTAGACCTTTTTAACATACTATCCAACATAATATTTTAACCTCTGGTTTTAAAATTGGAAGATTGAAATTATAATTCTGACCCTACTAAGTTAGGATAAAGGTTCTTGATCTGGCTGAGTAGTACCTTCTAAAATGAGAAAACTGACAGGAAAGGGTAAAGTTATTAAATGATTAAAATGAGGGCTATTTTAAATAATCTAATGAAAGATTGTCCTTACAATAGCAAATTTCTCAGTCTATTATAATTGTCAAATTATTAGAGCAGAATAATGTAAGAAAGATTATGTTGAGTCGGTATTTTAGATTTGGAATTTATGTGTTAATTATCTTTTTTGTCCACTATAGTAAATACAAAATAGTATCTAACGTCATCACGTTGCTATGTTCAAAACCAATTGAGCATCAAAAATATAGCATATAGATTATTGTAGTATTCAAAGGGAAACCATAAAACATTACCATCATTAACAGAGTGTGAGAGCTAATGTAGTTCCTGTTCTCTTTGAATGTTGTTTTGCTTCAACAATTTGAGAAAACTTAATTTTCCTCCTTGGCACATGCAAAGTGATAACAGTAAAATGTCCCAGCCAGCCCTTTATCTCTCTAATAAACCTTAAGTCTGGGGTGCCTGGGTGGCTTCCTTAGGCTCAGGTCATGATCTCAGAGTTCTGGGACCCCACATCGGGCTCAGCAGGAAGCCTGATTCTCCCTCTTCCTCTGCTCAACCCCTACCCCCACTTGTGCTTGCTTGCTCTCTCTCTAAACAAAATCTTTAAAAAACAAACAAACAAACAAAACCTTAAGTCTGTTACATAATCCGTTCCCTAAACTTCTGGGTGATATTTATAAAATACCTATAATTTTTATTCTTCTTTCATCCCTGACAACATGTATAATACTTGATTGATTTCTATGTTAATATCACTCAGAAGCCTTATTTAGACCATAAGGTGATGAGTTACATCTTTATTTAGTAGTAATGGCAAGCAAAAGATAAAGAAAATTTATTATTCCAACTATAGGACATTCTGGAAAATGCAAATTTATGGAGACAGTAAAATGATCAGTGGTTGACAAAGGATTGGGAGTGGGGAGGACTAAAGAGAACACGGAGGATTTTTAGGGCAGTGAAATTACTCTGTATCATACACTAATGGTGAATACATTATGCATTTGTCCATCTCCATAGTATGTATAACACTAATGTAAACCATGGAGTGTGGGTTTTCCTGGATAGATTATCAGAAATTACATTTTGTGAATTCACATGCAAGATTAAATGAAAATGTGTTATTAAAACAGTGATTTTTATATGTATTACCATGAACTGTAAATGATACTTTAAGTTGCCTTACTATTTCATCCTAGCACAGTGCCAAGAATTTAATAGACATTAAATCTTTGTTCATAAAATACTAATACGAACATGAATGAATATATATCAATTTTGAATTGTATCTATATTACCCAATGTGATGCTGAGGTGCCAATTTGTGTTTTATGTTATCAATTTTTTGTCTGTGAAATATGGTTGCATTTATCAATGAAAGAAAGCCAAATAGCTTCAGGACGTGTTTATAAGTTTTTTTTTCTGAAATAGCAACTAACATATACCATCAATGAATGGATTTTTCTCCCCAGGTAGTAGTCTTCACTATCCTGTTGCTTGTGTAATTGAGATGATATTACATCACATTATTTAATATCTATTGAAACCTAATTGTAATTTCGAATCTACAGTGAATACAGAATATGTTTTATCCCAGTGTGTTTATAATCTAAGAGATCATATATATGTATATATATATATAATCTAAGAGATTCTTCCATTCTGTTTGTATATTCAATGTTATAGAAGCGGATTGAAGTTCTGCCAGCATTCAAAATAATTATTGCAAAATATAAACAACAATAAGCATTTATTCCAACAAGATAGCCTCTTTGCTAAGTCTACAAACTCAGAAGGATAGGAAAAAACCTATAGAACCAGTGATCAATTGAAAGATTGAAGTCAATATTTGTTGGATGCTTGGCTGGTTCCTTTGGGAAAGTTTGCAACTCTTAAAGTCGATATTTGTTAACTGTGTTTCTCTTTGTGAGAGAGAGAGAGAGAGTGTGTGTATGTGTGTGTGCTTTCATTTTGGAATGCAAATTGCAAGGGTATGTACAGGCAGGAAATGAATTTTCATGGTTTATCCTTTACACTTAGGCACATCAGTTTGATTGCAGAAGGAATAAACACTACTCAGTTTTGTGAAATAACTTTAGTATAGATACATAATGAGTTATGCCTTTGAAAGTATTCAATAAAAATAAGTGATATGAAGCTCCTAATAGGGGTGCCTGAGTGGCTCAGTTAAACGGCTGCCTTGAGCTCAGGTCATGATGTCAGAGTCCTGGGATCAAGCCCCACATTGAGCTTTCTGCTCAGCAGGGAGTCTGCTTCTCCTTCTGCCTCTCGCTCATGTTTGCTTGCCACTCTCTCAAATAAATAAATAAAATCTTAAAAGAAAAAAAAAAAGGAAGCTAATATAGCTATACCATCCGTTTATATTTTCTAACATTGTGCAAGATTGATAGTATTTTAATATTTTAAGGTTTGATGGAATTCACCAATGAAGTCATATGGACCTGCAGATTTCTTTAGATAAATGATGTCTTACAAATTAAATGATTTTAAAGACAGGACTATTCACAGGACTATTGTATTTCTTCTTGAATTTACATTTGTAAGATTTCTCAGATAATTTCTCTACTTCTAAATCATTAAATGTTTTCTTACATAGTGGATCAAAAATGTTTACTTTTTAATGTGTCTAGGATATGTATAAATATCCCTTTCATATAATATGTTGATAATTTATGTTTTCCTTTTTTACTAATTAGTTCTGCTAGTTTTTTTTATCATCTTTATTACTCTTTTAAAAGGATAGACTTTTGGCTTTGTTACCTTTCTTTATTGTTTTCTATTTCAATAACCTACTGTTATCTTCAGTGTTGCTATTCTACTCTCTTGGGGTTAATCTGTTCTTCTATGTTAAGGTGAAAATTTCATATATGCTTATTTTTAAATGTGTTATCTTTCTAATATGATAATTCAAAATTAAATGGCATAATAGCTATAGTTAATAAAACTGTATTATGTATCTGAAATTTGCTAAGAGAGTGATCTTAAGTGTTCTCACCACACACATACATATAACTATGTCAGATAATGGATGTTAATTTGAACATGATAATCATTTAACCAAGTATATGTATATTAAATCATCACATTGTGCACCTTAAATACATACAATATACCTCAATAAAGCTGGGGGAAGGAATTCTCAATAAATATCTTTTGATCCAAAAATTAAAAATACATAGAAATTCATCACATATTTCCCTATAAATTTCATCTTAGCTCTATACCTCAAATTTTGAAATGTTCTCCTCTCTTTATCATTTATTTTGAAATATTTTCTAATCTCTTCTTAACCCATCAGTTACTGAGAAATGTGTTAATTATTAAACATTTGGAGGTTTTAAATCTTGTATTTTTTTTATTTCTACTTTAATACTATTGCAGTCACTGAACATATCCTGTAAGCTTTCATCTTTTGACCTGTATTGAGTATGATATTTTTGATCTGGATTAGCTTGAAAAGTTTAATGTGTACTTTAAATATGTTTCCTTCCATTATAAATAATTTTTAATTTTGTAAATAAAATACTGAAGTATTTATTTTGATCAAATTGTTCAATAGTGTTTACAGGTTTTTAAATAATTTCTATTTAAAAAGAAATCTTGTTCTACCATTTTAATATCAGCCTATTTAAAGTCCATCTTTAAAAACACATAATGTAGTTAAATCTTCCTCTTTTAATCGAGTCTAATAATCTCTGACATGTAATTAGGAATTTTTTGTCAATTTATATTTTATTACTGATAATTTTGGATTTAAGTTTATTATATGTGAATTTGGTTTGATTTGTACCTTCTCTATTTTGCTCTTCTATAGGATTAAATGCATGTTTTTGTAGATGACCAAATTAAGGTGAGGTCATTAGGGTGAGTCCTAATCCAATATGACTTATATCCTTATAAAAAGGGAAATTTGGACAGAGACGTGTATGTATACAGAGGAGAGAGGATATAAAAATATAGAAAGAATATCATCTACAAGCCAAGGAATGCCTGAGGCTATCAGAAACTAGGACAGAATCATGGAATGGATTCTTCTTTCTCCTTTCTCAAAAGAAATGGACACTGTTGACATGTTGATTTTGAATGTTTAGCCTCTGGAACTGTGAGACAATATATTTCTCTTGTTTTAACCACAGACTTGAGATACTTTGTTATAGCAATACCAGGAAACAAATACAGTGTGTTAAATTGTAAGAAAAAACAGCCTTAGGAGATAAAGCAAACATTAGCATGCTATTCAGAAGTAGCACAGATTTTGGAATAATCACACAGGAAATTGAAAGGAACTATGATCAATATGTTCAGGCCTCTCATGGAAAAAGTAGACAGCATTCAAGAACAGATGGATAACGTAAACAGATAAATGAGAACTTTAAGAAAAAAATTGGAGATGATGGGAAAAAACAGATGGACATTGCCTTTGATGGTGTCCTCAACACACTGGACACCACTGAAAGAAAAATTAGTGACTTTCAAGATAAATCAATACAAACTTCCTAATCTGAAACATGAAAAAAAAATAACAGAGTATCAAAGAAGTGTTGGGGAATTCACAAAAGTATAGCCCATGTGTAATTGGACTATCAAAAGAAGAAAGAGACAATAGGACAGAATAAATATTTGAAAAAATAATGCCTGAAAATTTTCTGAAGTTAATGACAGGCACCAAACCACAGATCCAGGAAGCTTAGAGGATACCAAGTTGGACGAATACTAAAAATCCACACACAGTGATATCATATTCAGAGTGCAAAGAAACAGAAAATCCTGAAAAAAGCAAACAAAAAACAAAAACAAAACAAAAAACAAAAACCAACCAAAAAAAACCCCAGAAAACATATCTATATGGGCAATAATAAGTTTAGAATAGGCAATAAAATATTAAACAAGAATAAAACCAAAATACTAACACTACCCAACCTTTCAAGACTTATTATAAAGGTACTATAATCAAGACAGCATGATAATTTCAAAAGAATGAACAAAAGTTTAAATGTAACATAATAGACAGAAATCGGTCCACACAAATATATACTCTTCAAAATTTGTAAGGTCAACAAAAACAAGCTAAGTCTGAGAAACCACCACCACCAACAGGAGTCTGAGGAGATATGGTAACTAAATGTAATGTGGTATCCTGGATGGAATCCCGGAACAGAAAAAAAAAAAAAAGTGAAAATGAAGGAAAAATAAAGTACAGATTTTAGTTCATAATAATGTATCAGTGTTGGTTATTACTATAATAAATGTCCCATATTCATGTAAGATGTTAATAATAGGGATACTGGTTGGGGAGTATATGGGAACTCTGTCGTACTACCTCAGTATTTCTGTAAATCAAACTGTTGTAAAAATTAAAGTTTAAAATAAAACCTGGAGCACACTGAATGGCCCCATTTTAGAGGCCACCACTCTTAAAATAGCTTAAAAACCAGATGTCTGGAAAAATCACCTTTCAAATATTTATATCAATATAAAATATGAGTACCAGGAATGGCCAGGAATCCCTGTACTGATGGATGAAAGATTACTCCAAACTTTGTTGTGAAAGAGAGGAGAAGGTAAGGGGGGGTCAAGGCTCAGAGAGGAAGACCCTTTGCTCTTCTTTGCTACTGCTTTTATTGGTCCTTCAGGATAATCACAAATCCTTATCACTGTTTCTCAAGCACGTGATGTGTGACAAGGGGTCTTTCTGAAACTAGGAGGATCTGTTTATGGGAAAGATACGATATGCCAATCCGTGTGTTCTACGAGTTCTGCTAAACATAGCCTAAGATACAATGCATACATCTCTTAGATCACAGGGCAACTGTGGGCTAAGAAAGCTTCCGGATAGACAACTCCCTACAGCATTCCAATAGCAGAGGGGTCACGCAGGCCTCGGTATTCCAAAGGCCTATGCCCTTCTCCAAAACCTTCCATCTCCCCCAGTGGCCTCTGTGCTACATTTTAGCAAACCAGTTATTATGGCTGATTTCATGCTCTACATTAACCCGAACATATGAACAGAAATAAAATTATGTTGGGCAAAATGTTCTGGAGAGAAAGTAGGCTCTTTCAGCTTTATCGAAAATAATGAGGGAACACAGTTGCACAAGATATGACCAGGTAGGTACTATGTAGACCATGCACATCTTAGGACATTGCAGAGCATTTTCTAAAAGCAATAGGAAGCTATTGAAACAGTCAGACTTGCATTTTGAGATATGCCATACAGCCATTGATGAGGTGAACTTTCATTTTAAATACTCTGGTTGCAACTATAGAGAGAGAGGATTGGAGGGAAGCCCAAATACATGGAAATTTATTAGTGCTGTTGCATTAGATCTGGTAAAGACAATAGAAAATTGTTCCAGAGTAGTAAAAAGAGGGATAGAGACAGAATGATTGCAGAAATATATATAAAGTAAATAGGACCTGTCGATAGATTAAATATCAAATATTGATATAAAAGGGTACAAGATGTTGCTAAGAAAACCAAGGTTTCTGGCTCAGGTAACTCTAATGAAATTGTCATTTACTAAAACAGGAAACAGTGGAAAATTAATAACTCATTCTTCAGATCTTAATATAAATTCTTCTAAGCACCACTACTGAAACTTTGGTTTTGCTTATTATAGCACTTATTACAATGTCTCTTCAGGAGGTACCACTGTGGGATAAAGACATGCAGACTTTTTTTCTCAATATTGTCTTCCTCTTTCCTGGCAGGATATCTGATACACAGTAGGAGCTTAAGAAACAATTCATGAATAATGAATATATATTTTAAGTAAAAAGTAAATTTGGGCAAGACTTTTGAGTTTCAAATATATGTTTGCTTTTGAAGTTTGGTGTGTGCCACTATTCTTCATACTCCCCTTTTCACCCTTCCTTCCCCAAATGCTTACACAATTCCAAAAGTATTCTTTATTTTGCTGTATCACTTTTAAAAGTAATTCATCTTCACTGAATTATCAAGCACCTCCTATTTATACTTAGAAAGAGACTACCATGATCCTTACTTCTTTGATATAACGTTGCTATTTTTGTTTTTGTTCCTACCACCCTTCTTATATAACTTGTTAAAATTATTTGTTTTCTCTTGATACTGATCATGCAAACAGATGAATGTCCATTACAAAAGTATTCTACAAGGTATACTTTAAAGATGTGTTTATTTGAGAGTGAAAAAGAAGGAGTGCACGGTGGTGAGGGGGTGGGGAGGGAAAGCAGGAGAGAGAATCTTAAGCAGATTCCCCACTGAGGATGGAGTCCAGGCAGGGCTTGATCTCAAGATCCTGAGATCGTGACCTGAGCTAAAATCAAGAGTCAGACACTTAACCAACTGAGCCACCCAGGTGCCCCTACAAGGTATACTTAGTACTAACATATACAGTAACAAGATATATCTATTATGTAAAAGGCACTATTTTAATCCTGATTTTGAATCCTTAATTCTCATTTTAATTTCCATTTATTTGCACAAAATATTTTAATATGTATAGAAAACTTTGTATTTGGAAGTTTATCTTAGAATCTAATAGAGTAAAAGTTTGCATTGTATTTTTACGCTTAGTTTCATTAAGATGCTAAATTTTTTCTCATCGAAATATTTACAACATGAGTCCATTGTAGATAATCCTATGAGTATATTATTTCATCAAATGTTTTATTAATTAAATAGGATCGGGGATGCCTGGGTGGCTCAGTCAGTTAGGCATCTGCCTTCGGCGGGGATCATGACCCCAGAGTCCTGGGATCAAGTCCCACATTGGGCTCCTTGCTCAGCAAGAAGCCTGCTTCTCCCTCTGCCTGCTACTCCCCCCTGCTTGTGCTCTCTCTCTCTGACAAATAAAAAATCTTAAAAAAAATTAAATAGAATTGCATATGATTTTAATTATTTTATATATATTAAAATATCCTTATTTCACAGATAAAGACTCTTGTGATCTCATTTAAATATCATATTTGCTAATAAATGGCAATTTTATAATTTGAGTTATCTATGTTTATACTGCATAAACATATATGCTTAGCTAAAATTGACATTTAAATTTAGGCAAAACTATAATATAAATTTGGAAAAAAAGAAAAGCTAATAAGACATGACCTATGCTTTTTTGATTCTTTTATAGCAGTTCTCAAAGTGTGGCATGGACACAGCAAATCATCACTTGGGAAATTACTAGAAATGAAAATTTCATGACATCACTCTAGGCCTATTTAATCAACATTTTTTGGGGATGGAACCTAGTAATATATTTTTAACAAGCCCTTTAGGAGAATCTGATAGAGGATAAAGTTTTCAAAGCAAATATAACAGATGAGATAAAAATAAAGATTACGAGTAACTAACCAGAAAATGAAAAGTCTAATTTTAAAAGATGTATGTACTCCTATAGATCATTGCAGCCTTATTTACAGTAGCCAAGATATGGAAGCAACTGAAGTATTCATTGATAGATAAGTGGATCAAGAAAGTGTGGTATATATGTAAATGGAATATTACTCAGCCATTAAAAAGAAAATCTAGCCATTTCCTACCTGGATAGACCTAGAAGACACTGCATTAAGTCAACTAAGTCAAAGACAAATACTATATGATTTCACTTATATGTAGAATCTGAAGAACAAATCAATAAAACAGAAACAGACTCATAAATACAGAGAATAAATTGGTGGTTGCCAAAGGTGAAGAGAGTGGGGGAACAGATGAAATAGGTTAAGGGGATTAAGGTATAGACTTCCAGTTATAAAATAAGTCATGAGGGGTGCCTTGGTGGCTCAGTCATTAAACGTCTGCCTTCAGCTCAGGTCATGATCCCAGGGTCCTGGGATCAAGCCCCGCATTGGCCTCCCTGCTTGGCGGGAAGCCTGCTTCTCCCTCTCCCTCTACTGCTCCCCCGTTTTTGTTCCCTCTCTTGCTGTGTCTCTGTCAAACAAATAAAATCTAAAAAAAAAGTCATGGGGATATAAAGTACAGTATAAGAAATATAGTCAATATTATTTTAACTTTGTATGGTGATGTATGGTAAGTAGACTTATCGTGATCATTTCATAACATATGTAAATGTCAAATCACTATGTTTTATACCTGAAACTAATGTAACATTGTATGCCAACTATACTTCAACAAGAACAGCAAAACACTGCAAAAAAGCAAGACACTGTCAGATGGAAATTAAAAAGACCAATTGTATTTCTGTTAGGAAGAACATTAAAATGTTTTTTTGGAAGATGTAACACTGAAATTCATATGCAAATAATTTGCCAAAGTATAATTGAGAAAGACTATAAGACATTGTAAAGCAGAATGACATATATGATTGACCAGGGTATATTTATGGGCCAGTAACCTGGTTCACTGGCTGTGTGTGTGTGGTGGGGAGGGCAGGTCATGAATCAGGCAGATAAGATGAACTGGGACCCCACTGTGATGAGTCCTAAATGACAAAAAAAATTCTTGATATTAGATAAAATTGCAATCCATTTTATATTTTTCAGTATGATTTACATAATCAAGATAGTATTTTAGAAAGTTTAATCTGGTATTCTTGCATAGAATGAATATAACTAAGGAGAGACAACAGTTTTGAAAAGAAAAAAAAAATTGAGAGACATTTTGTTCCCACACATTTTCCTTGGAAATAGAATGAACAAAGATGATAGAAAGGTGAACAAAAATATCTATTGTTTTAAGTGGGAGCGATAGAATTATAATTTCATCTGAAATAGGAAAGTCAAAATAGAGATTTTTAGACAAACATGGGATATATATAATTATATATAATTACATATATGTAAATATAATTACATATGTCATATATAATATATTTACATATATAATTACACATGTGTAATTACATATAATATTTACATATATATTACACATGCATGTGTAATATGTGTATTATATACATATGTATATGTAATATATATTACATATACATGTAAATATTATATATAATTACATATGTGTAATTATATATATATAGTTAGAATTAGGGTTTCATTGATAAACTTCCACCTAAAGATTTAGGCCAATCCTTTAACATCACAGATTAATTTTGCCTATTTTTTAATGTTTTACAAATAGAATCATATATAAGTTTGAGTCTGGCCTCTTTATATCAACATTGGGTTTGTAGAATTCACTCATGTTTTGCAACGCTCATAGATTGAGCATTTTCTTTAGCCTTCTCATTATTTTATTGTATGAATAAACCCTGACTTATTTATCCATTCTACTGTTTATATGCATTATAGCTTACTCTAGTTTGAGAAATTATAAAAAATTCTGCTATAAACTCTCTTATAATTTATTTTGGTGAACACATATGCACTACAAGTACATGTGGAATGTATTTCTATTGCATATATATTTAAATGTGGAATTCCTGGGTCACAAATTATGTGTAATTTTTACTTTAGTAAAAACTGTCAATCATTTTTCCTAAAAGGTAGTACAAATGTATATTCCCATCATCAGCATGTGAGATTTTCAGTTGCTCCATCCCTCTACTAACACTTGGATAAAAAAATCTATCCTTTTCATTTTAGCCATCCATTAATGGCGGAAGCGTAGTGGTTTTGTATTCTGATTTCAATTATGTTTCCCCTACTGACTCCTGAAATTGAACAGATTTTCATGTTTTGACTTTCCGGGTACATCATATTATAAAGTACCTTCTCAGGCATTTTGAACATCTTTTAAATTAATTTTTCTTTTTCTTACTGACTTACAGGAGTTATTTTTTATATTCTGATCTATGTAATGTGATTGTATTCTTCCATTCTATGCTTTGTATAATATGATGCCCCTTACTTTATTAATCTATCAAGAATTAGCTATAACAGAGGTCCAGTTCATAAAGTCAGCATTAAATTAATCCACAGGAGCAGGTAGTATTTATTTTGGTAAGCATGGAGATAAAATAATGGGTAAAGTTGGGAAAACATTTTGGAGTTGAGGAAGTAGCAGGATATACCAAGGAGTAGCAAAAAGAATCAGAAAAGCAAATATTCTCAGATGAAATAATCTGAGATTTAAAGGTAAAGAGACTTTCATGATTTGAAGATTGTTACTTGTATCACCTGCTGCAGGAGGTCAATGACTATAAATATTGAGAGACTACTCAATCTGTCTCGTAATTGGTTACTGTAACTAAAAAGATTAAATAGTTGTCTAGAACAATAAACCAAAGTTCAGTGAGTGAGAAATGAGGAAATTCAGGCAGAGGATGTATGCTTCTGTTTCAAGAAGTTTGTAGGAAAGGAAAGGAATCGCATGAGAAGAAACTGACATAGCTATTTTGATTTCCCTTGTAAAGAAGAGCTATTCATGATGGAATATTGTTTTCTATTGTCAAATTGTCCATTTGTTGTTAATGGTTTTAAGATCTATTTTTCATGGCATAAAGAATAACCTTGTTATTGCTTTTATTCTTCACCTACATTACGATATGTCTGAATGAATTCTTCAAATACCCTTTGAATGTCTGTATAAGAGGTACCAGTCTTTCTGTCATGCCAGATCTCCTAGTCTTTTTTTTTTTTTTTTTTTTTTTTTAATTTACTTCTTAGGCTAAACTTGCTGCCTCCATAATCATGTCACAGTTGCCTGGAATATTCTTCCTCCCAGACTTCTATCGTGGTTAAGTCTTAGAAACTTAGTTTCCTTTCATAGTTATGTACTTAGCTTTTAGGATCACTCTTGAAATCTTTCTTCAGTGTGGGTAACATGTTGACAATAGAACTAAAATACATACATGTATAATGTAACACATTAAAAGAAACTAGTGAAGACCTCTAACAAGAATTCAAATCAAAACAGTAGAGGTCTATAATTTATATGTTAAAAACTAAAAGAAATATAAGCATTCAAAGAGACATATATATTTATCATATATATATGGGAAAAATAATGGTCTAAGCAAAAGTTTGGAAGTAAAACTCAAAATTATCTTAAGAAATAATGGAAGTGAGGGGGACCTTAGTATGGGTACGGGGCTTGGAAGAAGATAATGGGTTAACATAAACAAATAAATACATTTAGGGACAAATTTAAAAGTTTTCCATGCTTAATTTCCTACCTCCTCCCCAAATGGCTAGCTTTTCTTTGGCAAGAATTTGAAAGAACTGTGTTCTCTTTAGTTCATTGTGTCATATATCCCATCTATGGTACTCTTTATTTTAGCCATTATTTTTTCTTACCTATAATTTCTATTTCCTTTTTTGGTCTCATATTGTTAACATGTTTCCTTATCTCTTCTTTATTGTGCTTGTTTTAAAATCTAGGTTCTTCTATGCTACTAGTATTTCTTACTGATTGGCATCTATAATCCACTTGTTATTTTAAAGTCTTTTGTTTTGTTTATTTGTTTGTTTTTCTTCTGCTTTAGCTTATATTCCTTGGGTATAGAGGCTTTAGAAGGGCCAAAAGCTAGAGGCTGGTCTGTGTTCCCCTAGGTTAGTCCAAGGAGAGACTGAATGAGTATAAGGGTGGAAAGCCACAAGTACCATGTATCACAGGAAACTACTCCCACTTCATTCATACCAACTCATCAAGGCATTCTCATGCTCAACATATCAGCTTTAGATATTCAGAAAGCACTCTTGATTGTCAAGTACCAGCAATGGCAATTTGGAGGAAGGAGTTGGAAGAAAATTCAAAAGCTGATTAATTAATGTTTTCTGTGCAACTCCCGTCCTGAACGTGAATTTTGACCTGCCCTCCTTTTACCTCCCCCCACACCGCTCCCTAAACATCTACTCAAGTGATCTTGACCTTGCCAAAATATTTGCAATAAGGAAATAAATGCCACTTTTTTCCAAAGCAAAGAAGGTGGCAAACAAGGTAATTTAAGTCACATTTTAAGCAGAATTTTCTTTCCAGTCTTGCCTGCTACTTTTTTGGATTTCATGTTTTTCTTCAGAATTTTCTCTTTGAGCCATCTTTGGGAAGGAGCATGCATTATGGGCAAATTCATTATCTTAGCAGCAGGCATAACAGGATATCTCCAAGATACTTCTCAAAAATCTCTTTCATACACTCTCATTTTTGTGCATATATATTTCTTGGCAACAATTAAGGTCTAGCTTAATCAATTATTAGCAATTTTCAAAAACAAAATAGAACAAGTCAGATCTGTGCAAGAAAGAGACATGCCCAGACTTTTCTTCAAAGAGCTTTGGGGTTTTTGTTTGTTTTCTTAAGATAATTAAGCAGGGCCCCTGGGTGGCTCAGTTGGTTAAGTGACTGCCTTCAGGTCAGGTCATGATCCCGGAGTCCTGGGATCGAGTCCCACATCGGGCTCCCAGCTCCATGGGGAGTCTGCTTCTCCCTCTGACCTTCTCCCCTCTCATGCTGTCTCTCACTCTCTCTCTCTCTCTCTCTCTAATAAATAAATAAAATCTTAAAAAAAAAAAAAAAAAAGGTAATTAAGCAGAGCCAAAAAGGCTCTTGAAGCCTAACTCATGATATACAATTTTATTATCAATGTAGAAATCACATTGGTGAAGCCACTTTGTATTATCAGATTAAGGGGTCTTTGTGTACATGTTGCCCTTTTTGGCTTCTGAGATGTAGAGTGACTTGTGTAAGGGATAGTTTTCAAAATGTTGTTTGCAATTATTTTAACAAGAGAATACAAACAAAAATGTCACTTGGAGTTTGGGGAATTTTTAATAGAACAGTATACAAGTTATCTTTATAAAATAAAGTTGAAATCATATTGAATATCTTCAAGTTATGTATTCGAGTCTGCTTTGGCTTAGAAAGAACTGAAACAGGGATGCCTGGCTGATTCAGTTGATAGAGCATGTGATTCTGGCTTTAAGGATCATGAGTTCAAGTCCCATTTTGGGTATAGAGATTACTTTTAAAAAGTAGAAAGAACTGAAACAGAGCTATCTGAAGTACACTGTATAATAATCTTAAGCACAGAGCAAATTACTGTGTAGGGTCTATGTACATTTTTCTAAAATTTCTCAAGTTTTAATTTTTGTAAAATAAAGAAGTTTAGTCAGTATTTCATCAACTTTTTTGTAGACTGAATCTCAGAAGACGATAAGCCAAGGAAATAGGTTCTCCTTTTTGATGTAAAGGCCACATAAGTCATTGGGAACATGGTTACTCTTAACAGATAGTCTCAAAATTTAATGTGCATCTAAATCACCTGGAGGGGTTATTAAAATACAGATTGCTAGGCTCTAGCACTTTAATTTTCTAATTCAGTAATAAATCAAATAGGTAATCAAGAATTTGCATTTCTAACAATTTCTCAGGTGATGCTGACCTGCTAGACTAGAGACCAGAACTTTTGAAAACTCCCGTTCTATAGAAAAGTACAAGTAGAATAATCTTTATGAGACATCTGATCCATGGTCAAAAGGTCATTCCTTTATTTATTTTGCTAATTCACAATGTCCAGTTTGATAACTGGTTCTTCTATAATCATAATTTGTCTTCCATGCTTTGTCTATATGCTGTTTCTAAATGTTGTAAAGCTACAGTTTTTATATTATTGTAACTGTTTATTACAGAACCGAGTAATCATCTTGTTGGTATGTGCGTTCTGCTATAGCTTTCCTTCCCCTAGAATTTTTAAACACATTTTTAAAAAACTCTAGTACTTTATCTTTCAAATTTTCCCTCCAAACAATTCTTATAGGTATACTGCTCCCACAACCTCCCCCTAACGGGACTGACCAGCGATGCTCTGGTAAACCAGGACTCTGGGACAGTGTGGGCATGTGGTGATTTGTATCCTCTTCCAGTATCAGTGATGTATATATTCCCACCATAGCCAATTCAATGCTACCAAACCACAGCTTGCAAAATTTCTGGATATTTCATAATCGCCTCTTAGGAACTGTAGGTTTCTCCCACAAATCAATACCCCTGTGCTTATGCTCCCGCCTGGACTGGCTGTCTCCCAGGCCTGCAGAAAAGATGCCACTCCAGAGCTTAACTTACTGTTTATGGATTTGATTTCTACTTTCCAAGTCCCACTAGTTCTTCATTCTTGGAGTTACTCTCCGGTTTACAACAGCACAAACCGATGTGATTTCTCAAATAGTCACAAATAAAAGGGTGCTTGAATATCTGAAAATGTATGTTTCTGTGTTAACATGTTCCATAGTTCTTACCACATTTAATTTTTTTTTTTCTTTTTCGGAAGTCCTTGTACTCAAATAAAGTGGTACAGTTCCTTCCCTGGATACATTTAACATTTTTTAAATACTTAGTTTCTGAAATTTGATTTAGGGCCTACTTAGAAAGTGGTGCTAACAGACAATTGCAATATTTCAGGCAAGAAATACTGGCGACTGGGTGTACTGTCTGTATTAAGTGAATGTATATGGTGAGCAGTCTGATTTCTGGGCATATTTTAAACATATGTTTGATTGGCAAGATTTACTTCCCATTTGGCTATGGGTTAAGAGCAAGAGTGAGAGTGTGAGACAAAGACAATGTTAAGTCCCTAAGCTTTTATTTGAGCTGAGCAACAAGGTGCTACTTACGGAGATGCAGAACCACAAAACCACAGGTTTTTGAGAGAAATCTCAGGTTCAGATCTTGACATGACTTATTTAAATGTCTTCAGCATATACATATTGTCAAGTCCAAGAATCTCAATGAGATCACATAGGTTGTGAGTATGCATAAAGTAGAGAAGAGATTCAAAAACTGAGCTCTATGAATCCAATATTTAACACCCAATATTTGGAGTTTAGAAAGTGGAGAAAAATCTGGCAGAAGATCATGAGAAAGAGTAAATAGTGGGACAATACAAAGGCCTACAGGGAATGATATTATGCAAGGTAAGGGAATAAAGTGTTTTAAGACACAAACAGTAATCATAAGAGCCAAATTTGTCAAGTCATTGTCAAATGTCAAGAATTGTCAAGTCATATGAGAACAAAGAATTAATTATACTTAAGGAATTAGAGTATAGACCACTCTTTGATAAAATTTTAAATTAATGGTAAATGGAAATATTTGCCTAAGGTAGTCAAAGATGGGAGGCATTACAACATCTTATGTTGAAGGAAAGAACCAGTAAATAAGAAACTACTCACAATAAAGAAGAGAGACGACTTAATTTTAGGAACAAAATCCAGCATACAGAGTAGAATGCACTTTTGATGAGTGAATTAGTTGATAGGAAGCACTTAAAACAGTCCTTGACAAAAAGTACATCATCATTATGTGCTTTTGTGATATTACTGAGATCTTCAATCTCATTCTAGATTTTAGTTTCCTTCAGAAGTCTTCCTAATTTACTACTTTTCCTTTACTCAAACATATATTCATTGAATCTAATTTTGGTAGCCCCCTTCTTGTCCTTTTTATTGTTACAGGTTTATATGCAATCTGTTAATTTAATCAGCATTATATTGGATACCATGGAAGACAGGTTAAAAACATGTGATCCATGTACCTACCACATCTGGAACCCTCATTAATAAGATGCACGTACATTGATTTGGTTTTGGTTATTTTCCTAATATACATATATAAAATCTAAATCACAGTGCTGGAGTGATTTTTCTAAGGTCATCAAGTTTGTAAATTATGTAAATGAAAATGCTAAGGTACTTCTGACTCCATACAGAACTACTTTACAATTAATTGAATAAAATATATATGAATAAAGCTGACAACTGCTCTCATTCCATTTTCTAAATTCTTAGAAATACTTCAAATATTTTAAAATATATTTTGCATCAATGCATAAATCAGATTTGGGGGAAAAAATAGCAACATTAGATTTGTCTTAGCTACTAAATCATAATGAACAAGTCACTGGTCAGAGGACTCCCAAAAATAAGTATTGTGGTTGCCCTTTAAAAGCAAATAATACATGTTCAAAGAAAAAACAAACAAACAAAAAACAAAAACAAAAACACCCAACTTTTTAAGGTCCTAGCATTATAATTGAGGAACTGTTTAGTTTTGAGACCTCATTCTTTCTGGTATATAATTAAACACCTTACTGGTGAATTTTTCCAGAATGTATCATCAATTCTAGGCCCCTATAGCAAAACTGTTGGCTGTTAGGGAACTGTCTAAATACACTCTGTGCTCCAGGTTTCTTCATACTGAAACAATATCCTATAGAATTAAGGAGGTTGAAACTAAAAAAGTTTATTTTTTTTTCAAGTTTTCATTTAAATTCCAGTTAGTTAACATATAGTGTAATATCAATTTCAGGTGTAGAATTTAGTGTTTCATCACTTACATACAACACCAAGTGCTCATAACCATAAGTACCCTCATTAATCCCCCTCACCTATTTCACCCATCCCAAATCCCCTCCCCTCTGTAACCATCAATTTGTTCTCTATAGTTAAGAGTCTGTTTCTTGGTTTCCCTCTTTTTATCCCCTATGATCATTTGTTTTGTTTCTAAAATTCCACATATGAGTAAAATCAAATGGTATTTGGCTTTTTCTAGCTGACTTATTTCACTTAGCATAATATACTCTAGCTCCATCCACGTCCTTCTACTGACAAGACTTCATTCTTTTATATGGCTGAGTAATATTCGTGCGTGTGTGTGTGTGTGTGTGTGTATACCACCTTTTCTTTATCCAATCATCAGTCGATGGACATTTGTGCTCTTTCTATAATTTGGCTATTGTTCACTATGCTGCCATAAACATTGCGGTACATGTGTCCCTTCAAATCAGTATTTTTTTATCCTTTAGGTAAGTGCCTCGTATTGCGATTGCTGGATCATAGAGTAGTTCTATTTTTGACTTTTTGAAGAATGTCCATATTGTTTTCCGAGTGACTGCACCAGTTTGCATTCCCACCAACAGTGGAAGAAGTTTCCCCTTTCTTCATATCCTTACCAACACCTGTTGTTTCCGTATTGTTAATTTTAGCCATTCTGACTGGTGTGAGGTGATACCTTATTGTGGTTTTGATTTGTATTTCCCTGATGATGAGTGATTTTGAACATCTCTTCAGGTGTCTGTTAGACATCTGTATGTCTTCTTTGGGAACATGTCTATTCATATATTCTGCCCATTTTTTAACTGGATTATTTGTTTTGGGGGTATTGAGTTTTATACATTCTGTATATATTTTCTATACCAACCCTTTATTGGATATGTTATTTGCAAATATCTTCTTGGGAGATAGATTGCCTCCATAGGTTGCCTTTTAGTTTTGATGATTTTTTCCTTTGCTATGCAAAAGCTTTTTATCTTGATGAAGTCCCAATAGTTTATTTTTTATTTTTATTCCCTTGCCTTAGGAGACATATCTAGTAAGTTGTTGCAGCTGATCTTAAAGAGGTTACTGCCTCTGTTCTGTAGGATTTTGATGGTCTTCTGTCTCACATTTAGGTCTTTCATCCATTTTGAATTTACTTTTGTGTATGGTGTAAGAAAGTGGTCCAGTTTTCCCAACACCAATGTTGAAAAGACTGTCTTTTTTCCATTGGATACTTTGTCCTGCTTTGTCAAAGATTAATTGACCACATGGTTGCAGTTTCATCTCTGGGTTTTCTATTCTGTTCCATTGATCTATGTGTCTCTTTTTGTGCCAGTACCATATTATCTTGATCACTACAGCTTTGTAATATAACTGGAATTGTGATGGTCCAGCTTTTCTTTTCTTTTTCAAGGTTGCTTTGGCTATTTGGGATCTTTTGTGGTTCCATGCAAATTTTAGGATTGTTTATTCAAGCTCTGTGAAAAATGCGTGTGGTATTTTAATAGGGATTGCACTGAATGTAGATTACCTTGCGTAGGATAGACATTTTAACAGTATTTATTCTTCCAATCCATGAACCCAGACTGTCTTTCCATTACTTTGTGTCATCTTCAATATCTTTCATCAGCGTTTTATAGTTTTCAGAGTACAAATCCTTTTATTTCTTTGGTTAGGTTTATTTCTCAGTATCTTACGGATTTTGGTGCAATTGGAAATGGGATTCATTCCTTGATTTCTCTTTCTGCTGCTTCATTATTGGTGTAGAAGTGCAACAGATTTCTGTATGCTGATTTTTGTATCCCAAATTTGTGTATCAGTTCTAGCAATTTCTTAGGTTTTCTATGAAGAGTATCATGTCATCTGCAAATAGTGCAAGTTTGACTTCTTTGTTTCCAAACTTTATTCCTTTTTCTCGTCTAATTGCTGAGGCTAGGACTTCAAGTACTTTGTTAAATAACAGTGGTGAGAAGGGACATCCCTGTCTTGTTTCTGATTGTAGAAATAAAGCTCTCAGTTTTTCCACATTGAGGATGAGAGTAGCTATGGGTTTTTCACATATGGACTTTATTATGTTGAGATATACTCCCTCTAACCCTACTTTGTTGAGGATTTTTATCATGAATGGATGTTGTATTTTGTCACTGTTTTTTCTATTAAAAGGATATGTTTCTTTTCCTTACTTAATGTGGTGTATCACATTGATTAATTTCTGAATATTGAACCACTCTTGTAGCCCAGGAATAAATCCCACTTGATCATGGTGAATGATTCTTTTAATGTACTGTTTGATTTGTTAGAATTGTACTGAGAACTTTGCATCCATGTTCATCCGGGATATTGACCTATAGTTCTTTTTTTAGCAGAGTCTTTGTCTGGTTTTGGTAACAGGGTAATGCTGGCCTCATAGAATGAATTTGGAAGTTTTTCTTCATTTCTGTTTTTTGGAATAGTTTGAGGAGAATAGGTATTTGTTCTTCTTTAAATGTCTGGTAGAATTCACCTGTGAGGCCATCTGGCCCTGGACTTGTTTGTTGGGAGATTTTTGATTACCTGATTCAATTTCTTTGCTGGTTACTGGTCTGTTCAGGTTTTATATTTTTGTTCAGTTTTGGTAGTTTAAATGTTTCTAGGAATTTACCCATTTCTTCCAGGTTGTTCAATTTGTTGGCATATAGTTTTTCACAATACTATCTTATAATTGTTTGTATCTCTATTGTGTTGGTTGCTGTTTTTCCTCACTTGTTTGTGATTTATTTGGGTCCTTTATCTTTTCTTTTTGATAAATCTGGCTAGGGGTTTATCAATTTTATTAATTTTTTCAAAGAACCAGCTCCTGGTTTCATCGACATGTTCTATTTTTTTTAGTTTCTATGTCATTTATTTCTCCTCTAATCTTTATAATTTCCCTTCTTCTGCTGGCTTTAGACTTCAATTTGTTGTTCTTTTTCTAGCTCCTTTAGGTGTAAGGTTAGGTTGTTTATTTGAGATTTTTCTTATATCTTGAGGTAGAAAGTTTAAAGTTTTTCAGAGAATTATTTGCCCATTATCAGCTATTCTGTCCTTTCAGATCCAACTAACAAATCCACTAGCTGTCTCTGAAGAACCCAAACTCAAGCTCAACTGATATGTTCTAGCCTAGGAATAAAAAAGACCTTGGATTCCTTACCAGAAATAAGCAACCCAGGCCCCACCCAGTTTATACCAGCTCTCAGAACATGCCCTGAGCTCCTTCTCCTTGTCCTACAATAACCTCTTGATATCAGAAGCTGAATTTTGCCTTGTTCTATTATTATGTCTCCACCCCAAAGTGAATATGAAATGTGTGTTACAAATATGGTTACTTAATGTCCATGCTCTATATTCCTCCATTTCCCTGCCATTTTCATCAATATGTATGTAATCTTAACCCCCCTGATTATAAAAAAACTTCTTCAACCCCTGTTTGGGAGGTAGATTTGAGGTTTATTCTCCAGTATCCTTGTTTGGCTGCTTCTCAAATAATCTCTTTCCTTGCTGCACACCTGATGTCTCTGTGATTGGCTTTGCTGTCCACAGGACAAAGGGACTTGGGTTCGATTACAATACTGATTGGCAGTCTCCACATATGACACCATTTTCCAAAGCAGGAAAGTGAGCCATTCAAATTGGTCCCACTATACACTTGGTATTGTACACAGTTGTCATTTCAGCAAAAGGGCCAAAAAATACAGAAGGTCCTCAATGATTTTGAGAGCACAACCTTTAGCGTTTCTGTCAGAACAGTTTCTAAATTCATTTCTTCAATTTATTGCATATTAATTAAATACTGTACTAGTAAGAGGCAACCCCCAAATTAAGTCAGTACATATCCAGTCAAAGCAGCTGAATTGAAGGGTCAGGTAATGCCTCCAACTTAAATCTACTTTTTTGTAATAATTTAACTCAACCTGTTTTAAACATGAGAATATTTGGTTCAAACTATTTAAAAGCCTGGTTATACGTATAGGAGATGGAACACAGTCATGCTCCAAAGACTATGGAATCAGATAAAAATTACAGCAAATTTTTTAAGTTTCTCAAAGGTCGATAATGACGGGGAAGTTGTAAGAAAAACAGGCATAACTACAGGGAAAATAACCAGAATTTATAATGACCTTTAAGTCAATAAAATGAAAGTCATAAAGTGCTTACTTTTTTGCTTTTCCATATGGGTATCATTTTGAAAAGTTTCAAACAATATACAAAGTGAGAAAGCTCACTGGGGCCAGATCCACAGAACTGGTATTAGAATGTTAACAATTTATGCAGAAAAAGCATTGCCAGGAGAAAAAATATGCACAGGCAGCCTGGGTGATGAAAAGACAATCACAGATTCTATGGACAGACATGACAGGCTTTTAATCCCAGCTTGACCATTATGAAGGTATGAGACTCTGATAAATTCATTTAAATTCTTGGGGACTTAGTGTCCTCATTGCTATGTGAGAGAATGCTTGTGAGGATTTAACAAGAGACATGTGTAAAAGCCTTTACCACAGTACCTGGAATAAATTGCATTCCCATTAATCCAGTAAGAATTTTATGTTACACACACACACACACACACACACACACACACAGCCATAGTGGTAATTCTTGTCCTGGTTGACCTTTCTAGATCCCCTAGTGCTTGTAACAGTAAGTAAATTTTTAATCTTACTATTACTGTTAGAATTCAAAGGTTTTAGTCCCCAAGCAACCTTGATCATCATTTGTTGCATTTAAAACATGTATAGAGGAAATAGAAACTTTAGTTCCAAATATCACAAAACTCAAATTCAGTCAGGAAACACCTAATTCAATCAAGAATATACTTTAAATGCATTTGATATGTTTAAATTAACCTTTGACCTTTTAAAGGAAACATTAAATAGAGCAATTGAGTATGTTTTGATATCTTTTCATATGAAATAAAGGCCATAAACCAAAATTATGTGCACTAAAATACTCAGGCCTGAAGAAAATTGTTTCTATTACTCATAAGTTGACAGTTCCTTCTTAAATTTTAAGGTCAGTTTTTGATTCTATAAGAAAGGATATCATTGTCACTTATTATCTGGTTTACAGAGCTTAATAAGCTTGCATTTTTGGTAGAATTTGTATCTGCTATAAGACTAAAATCTATTTGTCACCTTAAAATGTGGTTGAGTCTGATTTACTCCTCATTTTTTTTTTAAAGATTTTATTTATTTAAAAAAAAAAGATTTTATTTATTTATTTGACAGAGAGATCACAAGTAGGCAGAGAAGCAGGCAGAGAGAGAGGGGGAAGCAGGCTCCCTGCTGATCAGAGAGCCTGATATGTTCCCAGGACCCTGAGATCATGACCTGAGCTGAAGGCAGAGGCTTTAACTCACTGAGCCACCCAGGTGCCCCACTCATTCTCATTTTTAAGCAATGGTAGGACAACGGCAAAACCAGACAGGACATACTGTTTAGAGCCAATAAGCATAAGCAGATTTGCTCTGAGCTACCTGCCTCTCTGCCATGTGCCCATGATGTAGAATGCTTCACTGGGACAGGTCACTAGGGTGCTGTTTTTACACACAAAACCACACCTAGAAAGAAACAGTTTATATAAAACTAAAGGTTCTGGAATCTTTTGTTTTTCTTTGTTTTAATTAATTTATATTGAATATAATGAAAATTTGTATGGGCACATATGTAATCACATCTACAGTATAGTACTATAATATATATATATTATAATATAATTATAATTATATTATAATATAAAATAATTATAATTATATTATAAATATATATATATTATAGTACTATTCTCTCTTCAATGTAAAGTGTTAGCATGAAATGAGTATTTTTAAAACATCCAGGTTTTATAACCTACCAATAATCTCACAAAGGGTAAGACCTATAAGATAATCCTGTTACTAAAATTCTCATTGAGAAAAATAAGAGTTTGAAATTACAGCTGTTGCAACTGCATTGTGTTTGTAATGACATAGATTTCACTGGAAAATGTCTGAATTATTACAGAGGTTATTGATGGTGCTTCTATGAATAGTCAACCCAAGTTCAATTTTTGTCAGTGTTTTCAATAAAATAACACCAAAATATTTCACCTAACTGAAATATAGAGCAGATTTGTTGTTACATAGCAAGCAAAAATTCACTGATCATACTACAATTCATCCACTTTTCCATCTGAGATTTTATATTTAATTTTTAGGTGAGTATGAAACCTGAGCTGATCATTAAAACTTTACCTTCCCAGATATCAGTCTTTTTAAATGAAAAAAAGCAGATCTGTAATCTGAGTTTTTTGTTGTTGTTGTTCAGTTTTGCTATTTATTTTTTCCCTAAAATTTCCTAGGGAAGTGTTTCTAATTTAGTTAGATGCCATCCTTTGGTTCCTTGTCTTTCTGCTTAAATTCATTGCAATAATTATTCCAGTCTAGAGTGATGAACACTAACTCTGTCAACATATTATGTTCTAAAGATGGAGATGTATCCCCCACACCTAGCACAGTGCCAGGCATATAGGAGATGCTGTTTCTGAATGTTTTCATTTTTTGTGTGGTCAGAACACTTAATATAAGATCTACCCTCTTAACAAATTTTAAGTGTTCAGTACAGTATTGATAATAATTTGGATGATGTATAGATCTCTAGAATTTATGCATCTTGCATAACTGAGACTTTATGCCCATTGACTAAAAACTCCCTATTCCCCCCTCTCTTCAGCTCCTGGCAACCACCACTCCATACGCTACTTCTATGAACTTGGGTTTTTTAAAATATATCTCATATAAATGGAATCATGCATTGTTTGCCCATCTGTGACTGACTTATTTCACTTAACATAAGGTCCTAGCAGTACATCCATATGGCAGGATTTTCTTTCTTTTTGAAGCCCAAATAATATTCACACACACAATACATATTTGCCTTACATATGTAAGGGCTTTAGCGTTGGGTATATAAATTTTTGTCATTTTTATATCCTTTTGATGTTATTCGGTATTATATAGTGATTTTCTCTTGTTACAGTTTTTAGCTTAAAGTCTGTTTTGCTCATAAAGGTATCCCTGTGTTATTTTACTAGTTTTTTGGAATATGTTTACCCATCCCTTCACTTTCAGTCTCTGTGGGTCCTTAAAACTAAAATGAGTTTCTGTATGCAGCATATTATTGCATCTTTTCTATCTATTCAGCCACTCTGTTTCGATAGGAGAATTTAGCACATTTACATTTAAAGTAATTTTGGTAGGTATGAACTTACTACTGCCATTTAAAAATTTGTTTTCTGGCTTTTTGGTAGTTTTTTTTTTTTTTCTTCCCTTTCTTGCTCTCTTCCTTTATGATGTGATGATTTTCTATAGTACTATGCTTTGATTCCTTCAGCCTTTGTGTATATACTATAGTTTTTTTCTGTCATGGTTTTGAGGCTTACATAAAATATAGTTATAACGGTATTTAAGCTAATAAGTTAACCTTTAAGACATAAAAAAAAAAAAAAAACTGGTTTCTCAATTTCCTTAACTCTCTATTGCTTTCTGCACATTAGATAAAATAGCCATGTTTTTGAGGCTTGATATACTGGTCTCTCATAGGAGATGAACCTTATTGGCCAAGCTTGAGTTCCTGGTTGTCTCTCAAATGTTTGTAATTATCTAAGTCTCCATATTTGTTCTTAGTGGTTCTAGCAGTTTAGGGTGAACCAGGACCCATCAGTGCCCCAAAGTGTAAAGTCGTTTGGCACCTAGGTTCCAACTTAGTAGAAGCTAGACTTTCATGCAGCAGCTGGGAAAGCTGCCTTAAGCACCTTCCAGGGACAAACTGCGAGATAGGTGTTTTTGCTTGCCACATGATTTTGGTGCCCATCTGTTAGGTGGCAATTAAAAGTTAGGGTACTAGATGTGTGTAATAGCTCCTTCCAGGGAGATGCTGGTAATTTGATTTACTGTTAGAGCAAGGAAGAAGCAGAAGCCCAGGGAAGTATCAACCAGCTCCCCTTTGAGTTCCAAAGGGGTGGTGGTGGGAATCACAGACAGTCCTTAAATGCATGTTAATTAGAAACCGGGCCCTCAGGTAGAAGCTTATAAAGTACACAGTCCATACCCTTTTGGAGCACCTGGGTGGCTCAGTCAGTTAAGCTGCCCTTAGGCTCTGGTCCTGATCCCAGGGTCCTGGGATTAAGCACTGCATTGGGCTCCCTGCTCAGTGGAGAGCCTGCTTCTCCCTCTCCCTCTGCCCGCTGCTCTGCCTACTTGTGCTCTCTCTGTCAAATAAATAAACAAAATCTTTAAAAAAGTATACCCTTTCAATTTTGCTGGCTCCCTTTGCACTTAGCCTAGGAGATATAGCCAAGGTTAATGCTCACATACTCTTTAAGAACCTACTTCTTTGTTTGCTGTAGTCCTGTAGGTGTCCTGGATGCAAGCCCAATTGGCTTTCAGAGCTAGGCGAGGTATTTGGGGGAAATGGGTAGTCTTAAAACTTGATGTGCTAGAAGTGCAGTGCAAACTGTTTACTCCTTAAGGAGAAGCTGGAATTTGAGTATTCTATCCTGATTGTATGGCTCTGTGCCAGGGCTGGGATTTATGGCGCAAGTGTGACTCAGTTTGTCCTAGCCTTTAGATGTGGGTATTTTCTCATTTACCTGATATGAAGGGGTCACTCAGTTAGTCTCTGGATTTCTCTGAGCGAATTGCTGTGTGTGTAGGTGTACATTTGGTGTATACCTGTAGAAGGTTAGCTCAGGAACCTCTTAGGTAGCTTGGTGTCTTCCCTGAGCCTTCCCCTAAGGTGTGGTCTCACCGTTATTTTGATTTGCATTCCCACTGATGATTATTGACACTGAATATAACTGATGTACCTCTTGACTATTTGCATGACCTTTTTTTTTTTCAAAATATCTATTCAAATCTGTAACCCATTTTCTAAACAAATTATTAGTTCTTTTGCTATTGAGTTGCATGAGTTCCTTTTATATTTTGGAAATTATTCCCTTTCATAACATATGGTTTGCAGAATTTGCTTCCTACTCTGTAAGTTGTATTTACACCGTACAAGAATGGCTGGGTAAGTGAATAAATGTGTTAGCATATACGATTCTATACTTCTCTTGAACCTTGACTTTGTTAACCCTCTTTCTCTCCAATTTTTTCCCCAAATACCGAAAAAAGAGACCAAAGATTATTCATCTAAAGGAAGTGAAATATAAGAAAACAGTGAAATACATATTTTCTGTAGCACTGTTGTGTTAATTTCATCCAATCTCAGCTGACCCTTTGGCCAAGATTTTATTTAAGCCACTTTGCCAATTGTGTGTGTGGTGTGTGTGCAAGCTTAGGAAAAGATTTTCATCACTGTTAGAGTAATAGAGCAACAAAATAATGGACCCTCCCCAAGGCAGATGGTAGCATATTACCTTAGGGATATTTGCACATATTACGCTGACTTTATATTTTAAGCATCTGACATGGTAATTAGTTTTATAAAAAAGCCCTTCTCGCGATTTCTTTTCTGATCAATTCGAAATACACTGCTTGCATTTTAAATGACTCTTCAAGTATGGATTAGACTTTTTTTGAGTTTTTGGTTTTTGTTTGGTTCTAAACAATGTTGCATTAGTACATACAGATCCTTCAAGTCAATTAGGTCTCTGAAAGAGACCTAAAAGAAGCATAATCTTTTTTCTGTGATAGAATGAGAAGAGTCATCTTTTATCACTCAATGTTTTCTAATGAAAGACACACAGTACAGTATGGAGGCATTTGTGCCAAGATGATTGACCTTCAGTTCATTAATCTGAGAGCAGGGATATTCTCACACATTCTGAAAGTCTCAGCCCACCTCCTAGCAAATGTTTGATGGCAGAAAACTAGCTGTAAAAATTTAGAGTAAGAATTCATTACTGGCATTAAATACAGTAAACCCATTTAATAATGTATCATCAAGTGTTAAAAACAATGGAAACAAATGGCACTTGTCAAAACAGCTTTTTAAAAGGATATTTTCTGAACTACTTACATCAGGTTTTTTTTTGTCATTTTTATAACAAAAAGTAATTCAACAGATCTGGTCAGTCAAATTAGTTTTCCACATCATTAATGCGAACTCTAAAACTTTTGCTAAGTTGAATGATGGATTTAGAAGTTTTTAAACTTTTTCAGAGGCAAAGATTTTTAAAACTAATTTGATGAATGGCAGGAAAACTTGAATATCCATTTCTTTCCAACTCCTCTTAACCAAAATGACCTTAATGTTCCCCTAAGTTTGACTAAACTTTAGATAGGCCTCTTCTTGACTCTAGGACTCTGACCTCCCTTTTCTTAAAGCATTTACTTTAGAAAACTTGCTATTGCAAATTCTTTCTTTGTCCTTTGAAATGTAAATCTTTTCCCAGCCATTTGCCAGTTTTACAACTCAGGAATGCCTTTCTCAAGGACCTGGGAGTGAACCCTTTGAAATGTAATCATCAAGAAAGATAAACCCCTGTGTCCCAGTCTCTGTGGGAGGGTGAGAGCCTACCTTCCACTCAGGATGATTAGAAAGCAGAGATATCCCTTGTCACACTGACCAACCTCCCTACTCCTGTCCTTCAGTGCTTTTCTATTAATTCACTGCAGCATTTAAGAATACTCCTTCCTTTTGTTTCAGAGAAATTGAGTTCAGTGTCTCTCCCATAGTGCAACAGTCTTGACTCCTACTGCAATAATCTTAAATTATATCTTGCCTGTTTAACCTGTCTCATGCAACTTTTCTTCAAACTTTAAAATTTTATTATATGTTTTTCTGTTAGCTTTTCTACATTTTATCATTTCTTATATCTCCAGCTTATTCTTCCTTTTTCCAAGAAAGAAAAATATGGAGTAAGGTAGAGAAGTTACAAATATGAGGACTTCTAAAGAAGTATCTGCATTTCCCCCATTATTAATCATGAACGATCAGTTAAATAAATATGTTTTCTTCTCCAGTCATCTAAAACTTTGTGATACCCATATTTGTATACCCCATAGAATATTCACAAAGTATAAATGTGTACACCTGGGGTTATAAAAGAATTTTAGGTGGTATTTGGATGAGTGTATTTTAATAGTAAAATATTTATTTTAATGCTACTTTATATTTCATATTACATCATATTTTTTATCTTATCTTCATTATTATGTGATCTAGTATTTCCACTCCTAGGTATTTATCCAAAGAAAATGAAAAAAAAAAAAAAAGCCTCCTGGAAAATTATATGCACCCCTATGTCCATTGCAATACTTATGATAGCCAAGATATGAAAACAACCTAAGTGTGTCCTAATAAATGAAGAAATGTGGTGTATACACACATGCATACACACACACACACACTGAAATATTACTCAGCTTTAAAAAAGAATTAAATCTTGCCATTTGAAACAATATGAATGGAACATAAGGCATTATGTTAAGTAAAAATAATCATAAAATTAATTTACATTTAAAATATATACTTGAGGGGTGCCTGGGTGGCTCTGTCAATTAAGCATCAGACTCTTGATTTTGGCTCAGGTCATGATCTCAGGGTCTTGAGACCGAGCCCCAAATGGCGCTCTATGCTAAGTATGGAGCATGTTTAAGATTATCTCTCCCCGTTTCCCTCTACCCCTCCTGCTCCCCACCCCCCGCTCATGAGTGTGGGCACACTCTCTCTCTCAAATAAATAAATAAATAAAATGAAGTAAAATAAATAAAATAAAATACATATTTGAATAACAAACGAGGTGAAGATGTGGCAAGAAGAACCAGTATCTGTGAAGCACTATTCTATCTTTGAAAAAAGGGCTCTTTGATAGGATTCCTGTGCCACAGGTGTATATATTCCTCTAAAGAATAGTTAGTAATTATTAGGAATTTTTTTTTAATTAGGAACATGCTTCCAATTTGTTTCTGATACTATATCTATTAAATTTAGCTGAGATTTAAATGTTACTGAATTAATATTTCACATCACACATTAATAAGACCAACTATGGGTGAACAGTACTCTTGGTTGTGAAGAGGCAAAAATATAGTTACCTTTGCCTGAAGATGTCATGAAAAAAGCCATTGAAAAACATAAAGATAATCAGCAATTAAAACAACATGTGATAATTGCTACTAGATGTACTAGTCCTAGAAGTACTAATGGAATTCCTTGGGAAGATGATAGACTATGAAAGACAAAGTTGGGATATACTTAATAGATGCAGTAAAGTTTAAATACATGTCTTGAAATTTATCAAGAAGAAAAGGAAGACAGACATTCCAGGCAGAGGACCCAGTTTTTAGTTTTGTCAATGCAACAAAGATGCAAAAAAAAAAAAAAAAGAAAGAAAAAGAAAACTAAAAGTAAACAAGAAAACCTACAACAACAAAACTATGATGTATTTGGGGACAATAAAAAGTAAGTATGCAGAATGAGATTGGCTACAAAAAAAATGATCTTAAATTCTGAAAAGATGTCTGTGCACTTCAAAGTAATTATGTTGAGAATCCTCCATATTGGTATTGTATCAATAGTTCATTCCTTTTTAGTACGAGATAGTATTCTATGGTATGGATGTCCTACAATGTTTCCATCCATTCACTTTTTGATAGATAAGTGGAAAACACTGTTACAATTATTACTGTACAGACATATGCTTGCAATTCCTTTGGTAAATATGTAGCAGTGGAAGGACTGGGTCATAAAGTAGGTATATATTTGTAGTATTGATGAACTTAAATTTATATTTTTCTTTAAAATTTCATCCCACCACCTTTATTTAATAAACTTTAATTACCCATACACTAGGACATTCAAGATTGTCCTTGAGCTTACTGATGTTCTGCTCTGTTTATTTGTATTCATTTTTTTTCTCTGTGTCATTTTGGATAGTTATAATTGCTGGATCTTTGGATTTTCCCATGTTTTGCTGCAAAGTTAGCCTTCTGTTAATTCCATCCAATGAATTTTTCAAGTTACTGTAAATTTCATCTTTGGAATTATAATTCAGGTTTTTCTCATATTTTCCATGTCTCTACTTCTGAATATACAGAATACAGTTATAATATTTTTTATGTACTTGTCTTCTAATTCTAACATCTGTGTCAGTTCTGAATTGGTTTGAATGCTTGATTTTTCTCATTTTGGATTGTATTTTTCAGGATCTTTGCATGCCTTACAATTTTATATTAAATGGCAAACATTATAAACTTCATCTTGTTGGGTACTGGTTACTTTTTTATTCCTATAAACACTAGTGAACTTTGTTCTAGAAGATAATTAAGTTACTTATAGCAAGTTTGAATCTCTAGGATCTTATTTTAAACATTATTAGGTGAGACCAGAGTAGTTCTCACTGTAGAGCATATTGTACCCCCCTATTTAAGCAAGATCTTTCCATGTATTCTGTGTGATACCTCATGAATTATGAGGTCCAGTCTAAATGGTGGGAATAGGCACTATTTCCAGTCCTATGTGAGCATAGGTACTGCTCCCTCTAAATGGTTGGAATAGTTCTTTCCTTGGCTCTGAGTGTTTTTGTGACAGGTACACACTGACCAGAACTCTGCTGCACATTTGAGGCGGGCCCTCTGCTGTGCTCTGGGACAGTTCTCTGCCCTCCAATACTCTAGGCTGTTTGCTGGGACTAGTAACTTCATGCCCCAAACTCCATGAGTAGACCATGTTGTGCCTGGTTTCTTCATCCCCGAATTGGGAATCTTATCAATTATAAAGGGCAAAATGAGGAGAAACAGAAACAAGGCAATAAATTAGTAACCATGAGGAGAAAAAATGAAAAAATAACAGAAAATGAATTGAAGATAGCTTAACTGTAAGATCATCCTTTCTGAATCTATGGTCTAGGAAAGGCTAGAGAATGTGATCTTCTTTAAGCTCATGGAATATTTTGAAACATAAATTGTTCAATTCTTGCATTCTTTGCTTTTTGCCTGACATCTTTTTACCTGCCCCCTTTAGTTCTTCATTAATTTTTCTGCCTCATTTTATTTCTGTTTATTCAGTTCCTGCTTGTTCTTAATCCATATTATTCTTTTCTACTCCCTACCCTAGTACTGCCCACCACTCAATGTAAATATCTGAATCAGCTCATCTAAATTAAAATTGAGAAAAAAAAAAAAAAATAAAATAAAATTGAGGACAATTATAATCTAGCCATCATTTAGAATAAGCATATCTAAATATTAAATGGCATATAGAATAAAATACATTTATGTTACAGCAATTAACTTTAATAATAACAGTCTTGCTAATTAATTATGTGAAGCAGGCACTTGTGTATAAAAGCCTTAAAATTCAAAAATTTCTAACAAACTAAGTGGGTATCAAAAAAGAGTTCGCCTAAAAGTTTTCATTAGTGTTTTTCTATCAAAAAGGAAAAACACGAATTAATGCAAATCTATTCTCAGCGCTACTTTTATTTTTGTCTTCCTTGTAACTTCAATTTTGCATTATCTCAAAATTATTGAACCTAGAATCCTCTGATAACTGGCAAATTTTATACAATTTGACAAAACCATATCATACAGGTAACAATTTTTTTTAAAACCTATACAAAAGAATAACTTTAAGTGATCATTAGTAGAAATAATTTAACAAAATACCACTAGAATTTAACTGCCTTCAATGACATTTAATTATTTATTTAATTTCTTATTCACGTTTGGATATTGCTGAGAAGAAAGAGTATTAGTATGTCCATTATGAGGAGTATGCCATCCAATGACAATTTATAAGTAGAGAATCACATGACTCAATAGGCATAGGAATGTCTTCTTTAGCGACCTGGATTATAGTTTCTATCCTTCCAGTCCTAGACAAGAGAGATAATACGGCGAACCCTATTCAATGAAATAGAAGTCTTTGCCATGTGATACCTCTCGGAATTCCTAGGTTATTCTTTGGGAACTAGAAGAACCTTTCTTTTACTCCAGCCTAAGTCACACACACTTCCAAAGAGTGCCAGACACTAACATCTTTAATTTTGTTGCCAGTTTGATTTTGAAATACTACAATTTTTTCCCAACTCACTATCCAGTTCATCTTTCTTTCTTTCTTTTTTTTTTTTATTAATTAGAGAGAAAGAGCATGAGCAGAGGGAGGAGCAGAGGAAGAGGGAGAGAATCTTCAAGACTGCACTGAGCGTGGGGCTTGATCTCACAACCCATGAGATCATGACCTGAGCCAAAACCAAGAGTTAAATGCTTTACCAACTGAGCCACCTGGGTGTCCCTGGCTCATCTTTCTTAAGACTATATTCTCAGTGGCTTTTTAATTAATTTATGACTAACAAATCATTGCAGATTACCTTAAAGGAAAGTAATAATTAGTAATGAGGTTTTTTTTTGTTGTTATGAAATAACTTAATCACATAAAATTCAGAATAAATGTTCTCAATTTTCTTGAATATATAAAAAAAGTTCAACATATGTTGATATTTACATAGGATTGGCAGAAGAAACAGTGTTTGTGAGTGACTGTGTGAGGCATTATGCTTATTCTTCACATATATCTCCATTAAAATGTTCAATGCATTTTCAAGGTAGGTTAACCAAATGGAAAGTAAGTACAATAGAAATACTATTGAAATTCATGGGTAAAATCTTTAATTTTGTAAAGAGAGTTACGTATGTTGGAATTCCCTTAGGCTACTTTTACTAAGTCAGCCAGCTTTTATGCAGCAGATGGATCATATAGACACTGACATCAGTGGAATTCTGCCATTGAATTTTTGACAAAGACAAACTATTCATCAAGGAAGACTTCATCATTAGACATTTGTGCCTTCAATTTTGGAGAAGAAAACATATTACATCAAGATTATTGTGTATACCATAAAAATGATTAAATAAATCTTATTAACTTCTTAATATTTTAATTTTGTGGGCATTAAGGAGTATGTACAAGTATGGCAAAGGCCAAGGAACACCAATTGCTATGTGATCAAATTTGCTGAGTGTGAAAGGTGTATTTATTTCAACTGTATATTTCCTTTTTATTCTTGAACCAGAGTTTCCTTTTCTCTAAGATTGTATTTTCCCTAACGTTAAATTCTTTAAATATTTGCAATTAGGTTTATAAAATCTTAATTGTGATGAATCTACAAACTGAACAGAGAAAAATCTTTGTAGTTTTAAAATAGGACTTTTTTAGTAATTATTATTAACAAGAGAAAAGAACAATCAAAAAACAGTAATAGATGAAAAATTTCTTTCCTTTACCTCATCTTCCTTCCTATATTGACAACTTAAGTCTTTTAGTCAGTCCAACCTCCAGAATGTCAGTACCATATTTAACACCCACCAGTTCTAGTCCTCCCAGGCAGACCTGACATCTCTATATTTACACACAAATTCTTTTTTTGTCATTGTTATGCTTTCTGCTAAACCTTACAAACTAATTTATGTTAAGATAATTAGTAGCTGAAAGAGACTGAATAAGATCTCCTACCCAGGTGAAATGATTTTATTTCAGGGATGCCTTCTGCATATTATACTAAAGCATATTATACTAAACCATACTAACTATAGCTTATTATACTAAAGGAAAGGATGGACTTATGAAGTAAATACTATATAATGTAAAGAACAATTAGAAAAAACAAAAATTACTTAGTTTTGATACTTCAATGAGTTTGTTATTTAATATTAAAAAAACAAAAATTCTCTACCACAAATTCTCTAGATGTCAGTTTTCTATATGTAAAATATACCAAGATAGTCATCTTGGAGTAAAGTGACTTTAACGTTTCTGCAAACCAACTACAAGTCTCAACTAAAAATTATTCAAATCAATTTGGCAGTGAAGCATGAAAAAATAACTATGAATTTAATTTCTTCTTCCTCTATCAAATAAAAATCTTACAAATCTATGTGGAATTGAGATGATAAATTAAAAATACCTACATTCAAAATTATTGAGATTTAGGAGGGTTTAATATCACTGTACTTTTGCTCATATATTATGCATTTTATCTATACTATAGCCACTAACCCCTATACAGTTCAATTATTATAATTCATTTGGGTAGAGAGGGAGAGAGAATCTCAAGCAGACACCCTGATGCAGGCTCAATCTCACAATCCTGAGACCATGATTTCTGAGCTGAAATCAAGAATTGGACACTTAACCAACTGAGCCACCCAGGCACCCCCTCCAAATGCCAATATTTTACCTAGGAACTGCTCAAGATTTCAAATTTCAAATATTATCTTTTCCTCATTAAGTTATGACCTATTTTCTTGATATTGTTTCTCTGAACCCAAAATTTTGGACATTGTCTATGGCTAGAAATGAATTTGCTCTTCATTCTCTCTGCTCCCTATGATTTGGAACCTGTTTCCCTTTTTTTCTTTTTGTATTCACTTGCTTTTCTGAACCTAGAATCTTCAATTGTCCAGATTAACTTCCACTTTGTAGCTCAAAGTTCCTTTAAACTCCATCCCTAAAGAGCTTCAGATGATACATTTCTGGAGCAAGAATGGATCTATCTAGCCAAAGACTGGAATTAAAAAACTCTTGAGTTTTGAACTTTCATAATTGTCATGAATTATATAACCCTGATGAAACGTAATTTAGGTATTACCTTTTAGAGACACATGCTCTGAACTCGCCTCTCATCCCTACACACCAATTAACTCAGTCAAGTTATGTAAGTAAGCTCATATAAGGAAAATAAATCAAGTCTTTGTATTTCCTGTTCACTGATCTTCCCAGTAACATAGTTTCTCATTAGTTTAAGATATTCATTCTAAAAAAAGAAAAAAAAATGTATCAGAATGAGAGTCCATTCTGATAAAGATCTCAGGAGAAGCAGAGAAGTTTCTGATAAAGGCTAAGATTTGACTATACTGAAACATGAAAGTATAGAAAACTGGAAATGGAGTACATGTAACACTTGTTATGCTTAACTAGATAATGTAAGATTTTATTCTGATCAAATCACATATTTTTTTTTTTATTAAAAAAAAACCCTTGATCTAATAGCACAGGCAGGTCACTTTCACAAACAAATAAAGTGCATATGGAAATATTCTAAGTAAATATCTCAAAAAAAAAGGTACCTATCATCATTTAACCTGATTCAAAAAATAATTTCCTGGTTACCTTATATATAGAAATTAATAAATATTATCTAAGATTATGTTTTGACAGGAAAATTTTAAGATGCCTTTTATGTGATCACCAATACCAAGACTATTATATATTCCCCATGATTATATTTTAATCTATTATTCAAAAGCATTGCATTGCTTTCTCCCCACATGAACCTATTAATTTCTCTCTCATAACTGCATCATAGAAACAAGAGGATACAGGCACAAGTAGGTGAATAAGAGTCAGCTGGGAGAAAGGAATAATATCTTTCCCGTTCATTAAAGTTTTCTAATTCTAGAATTGATTTCACATTTTAAAGTTCACCTGAAACGAAGCAGAACCAAAATAATTTACAAATATAGAAGCCTAAGTATTTGCAAACAAGATCTATTTGCTTTGTACATGTAGTCATTCATCCAATGATTCTATCAACAGAACTTATATACGATACCTGACAAATGCTCTTGTTTTTATATAAAATGATTTTATTTTGCCTAAAAACATATTAGATTATTATGCTTTACATTGCACGTAAATAAGTTAAGAGAAATAAAGACCACCATTGTTATAACAGATAAATGCAGTATTTACACAGTATCTTCTACTGGCCTGGCTCTGTATTATTGCTTACGATTACAGTATCTAGAAGAATAACCAGTATCCTTAATGAAAGTTTCATTTCCTTTTACAGGTTTTTCTTTAATGTTCTCAATTTATCAAAACATAGTCAGCTGAATTCCTCAATCTCAAATTCAATTTAAAGTCCCCCTTTCCCTTTGGTACAGATTATACCTGGTTCTCCAGTGGGTTGGGGGAAGAGGGTTGCTCTTTTAGTCCCTTTCTCTTTTCTGGGCTTACTGTGCTGAGGCTGTGGTTGGGGAAAAAGGGAAAGGTGTTTTCTCAGTTAACTACCATTGGTGAGCTCCCTGTCCTCTCCTACAGTGATCATGATTGCTCCTCATCTTGGCATCTCCTCTCCAAAACATAGTTCTCATTTGAGCCAAGATAATTTAATTTTCAACCATTTTAAGCAGGACCCACTTAAAAAGGAAAATTGTATTAGCCTTGCCATGTGAAATGGGGTTATTTTCTTTCAGCTCTTTCATACTCCCTTTGTTCCTGTGTCCCAGCAGTAGCAGACATCCTATTAGTCCTGTGGCCCACTAGAATTTATCTAAAGATATATATAAGTTTTGACTTAATGAAGGAGGTTGAATGTCAGTCAAATCCTCTTGGAAGGAGTAGGAAGGAGCTGATGGCATCCACTTACAAATTCTGGTTCTCCAAAACACTACCTCATCTACTCTCTTTTCAACCCCCTTTTGTTGAGTGAAGTGGCACATTTAATCAAGCCTTTAAAAGTCATAGCTGGACTCTCAGCTGTTAGTGATTTGAACATCGATTGTGGAAGTACTTAACATATTGCCAATTTTCAGCTAACATAGGTGCTAGGTATTATGGTGATATCACTATCCATGTCAACTAATAGCAAGGTGAAATTAGTAGTGCTCTAATTGGACTATAAGATATTTGAACATACTGATCACATTGTAATACTTTTCATACCTACAGCTTCATGTGAAATTTGGACAAACTATATATTGAAAAATGTTTGATAGAAGATAATGGTGTTGAAATCATTTTTAAAGCCATATTTGACTAGTGAAACATTTGTGCATTGATATCATATGCTTTATTGTCCAGTGAGGTTTTATTTTTGAATGGTAGGCCCATAAAACTCTAAACAGCTTTAACATTCACAAAAAGATATAAAATTAAGAGAAATTTGTAAGTACGATATAACAAGTAGGATGGAGTCTTTTGAAAAGAAATTATGGAGAAAAACCAAAATCATACCATATTCAGTGGTTTGCTTTATTTAATCTGGCTGCTATGGAAAAACGAGCAAGTATAACTACTCATTTGTTAAGTAACAACCATTTTTAAACACAAATACATACAGGTACATACTGTATGTAATATAAGAATGGTTGTAATCACAACATAAATGTAAACTTTTATTTTAGAATGTATCTGGTACCTTTCAATTGTTCAATATACCATTTAAAGATATTTTTGTTGCATGTAATAAAATATATCTCATTATTAAAAACAAAAACAAAATACTTATGCCACCCAAAATAAAGGGAGAACAAATTTAAGATTAAAAAAAAAAAAAAAAGTAAAATGAGCTCTCGTTCATTTGCAGTTATTAGATGGCTTTGTAAGAATGGAATAACTTAATCATTTAAATAGATGTAGAAAACAATGGACAAAAATTCAACACCCCTTCATGATAAAACACTCAACAATCTAGTTCTAATCAATAACTTTCTCAAACTAATAATGGACATCTGTGAAAAGCTCACAGCTTACATTATACTGAATGGCAAATAACTGGAAAACTTTCTCCTTAGGATCAGGAAAAAGACAACGATGTTTAGTCTTCCCACTTATGTTCAACACTGTACTAGAGGCTGTAATCCTGGCAAAGGCAAGAGAATGAAAATAAAGTCAATTGGACTGAAAAAGACAATTAAACATATCTCTAGGAACATCGGGGTGGCTCAGTCCCTTAAGCTTCTGCTCTTAGCTCAGGTCATGATCCCAGGGGCCTGGGACTGAGTCCCTCATGGGGCTTTCTGCTTGGTGGGGAGCCTGCATGTCCCTTTGCCTGCTGCTCCCCCTGCTTGTGCTCCTAGTCTGTCTCTCCCTCTCTGACAAGTAAATAAAATCTTAAAAAATAATACAAATAAAAAAAAAACATATCTCTTTTTGAAGATTACATAATCTTTTTTATAGAAAACATTAGTTCCCTAAGAAACTAATAGAGCTAATCAATGCACCAAAGTTGCAATGTATGAGAATAATACACACAAAATAGTTTTTCTAATAGAAATAAATGAAAAATAAAATTTAAGGATTTATTAAAGAATTTCTTAAAAGTATTTAGGAATAACTTTAATGAAAGTGAAATTTTATTTACTGAAAATAAAAATATAGTTGAAAGAAATTAAAGATCTAAATAAATGGAAAATCACTCCATGATCATAGATTGCAAGACTTATATTGTTGTTGTTGTTGTTGTTGTTTTTAAAGATTTTATTTATTTATTTGACAGACAGAGGGAGATCACAAGTAGGCAGAGAAGGAAGCAGAGAGAGAGAGGGAAACAGGCTCCCCGCTGAGTGGAGAGCCCGATGCAGGGCTCGATGCAGGGCTCCATCCCAGGACCCTGAGATCATGACCTGAGCCAAAGGCAGAGCCTTTAACCCACTGAGCCACCCAGGAGCCCAAGACTTATATTGTTAATATAGAAATACTCCTCAGATAGATCTACAGATTCATTGCAATACCTAACAAAATACAAGGTAGATCTTATGTAGAAATAGACAAGCTGACCCTAAACTTCATATGGAAATATAAGGATTGAGAACAGACACAATTTTGAAAAAAAAACAAAATTCAAAGACTACACTTTCTAATTGCAAAACTTACATAGTAACAATCATTTTTAAATAAACACACACATATGCAAAAATATACTTAATAAATTATTAAGACAGTATGGTAACGGCATAGGACTAAACATATAGATCAATATAGTTGAGCATCTCCAAATATGTCCTTATATTTATCATCAATTAATTTCGAACAAGGATGTTTAGAACACGAAATGATGGAAAGAATGTTTTTTTAATAAATGGTACTGGGATAACTATCTACCCACATAGAAAATAATGAAGTAGCAACCATACCTCAAACCACATACACACACAAATTCAAAATTATAGGCGTAAATATAAGAACTAAAACTATAGCTCAGAAGAAAATGTTGGAATAAATTCCTATAACTCTGGGTTAGGCAAAGTTTTCTTAGATATGGTTTCAAAGGCATAGCAATGAAAAAATAAATACATTGGAATTGTTCAAAATTAAAAATATATGCCTCAAAGAACATCATCAAAAATAGAAGAAAATGCATAAAATTTGGGAAACTGTTTGCAAATAATATATGTGTTAAGGGATTTGTATTTAGAATAAAAGATTTATAACTCAATAATAAAAAACAGTCAATGCGAATGAAACGCGTTATTTGTGGACAAGTGGGGAAAAAGATCTAAAAAGACATTTCTCCTATGAAGATATACAATTGACAAATAATCACATGAAAAAAACCTGAATATTTTACTGAGAGAAACATGAAAATTAAAACCATGATGAGATACCACTTCAGACACATTAGATTGATTATAATTAAAACCATATTAACAAGTGTTGATGAGGATGTGGAGATACTGGAACCCTCATATACTGCTGGTGGGAATATAAAATGATATACTCACCTTGAAGAATAATCTAACAGTTTCTTAAAATTTTATCATAGAGTGTTCCTGTGACCTAGTAATAACTATATGTTTACCTCAGGAGTATGAAAACATATGTTCACATAAAACTTGCACAGAGATTTTATAAGAGCATTATCCCTAATGGCCCCAAAGAGAAAACAATCTAAATGCCATCAACTGATGAATGGGTTAAAAGGTAGTATGTCCAGACAAAGGAATTTTATTTGGCAATAAAAAGAAATTGAGTACTGATTCATGCTACAATATAGATAAACCTTAAAAACATAATATTAAGTGAAAGAAGCCAATCATAAATCACATACTGTATGGTTCCATGTATATAAATGTTCAGAATAGGAAAATCTGTAGATATCCAAAGTAGATTAGTGGTTGTCTGGGCAGGATGAGAGTAAGGAGTTGTGAAGTGGTAAGGGGATAAGGGGAATAGGGATGGTGAGGGTTAAGAATGTTTTAAAATGAGACTCTAGTGAGGTTTGAACAACTCAATGAGTATACAGAAAATATACAATTAAATCAAGTGAACTGAAAGTTATATTATTCTCAGAAAAAGTTAAAATATTTAAAAGGCTATAATAGTTATTAATTATATTTTATATATTATATCATATATAATATATAAATTATAATATATATTATATATATTATTATTTTTGTTATAGTGAAACTACCAGCACTTCCAGTAGGCATCGAGAATGCATCAGTCAATCAATGCTTAGGGGTGAGAACAAATTACTGGTGACCATACTCCCACAACTTAAAATGTCTTGCTAAATTTACTGTAATTAGCCTGCCTTGTAAAAACTTAATCAAAACATAGTTATCATGAGTCAGAACAGAAAATATTTTAAAAGATATCTAGGTTGAGTTTCCAGTATGCATGTAAGGAGCTTGAAAGTCACTACTCCTACCTAATAATACCTACAAAGCTAAACAGACTAAAAAATCAACCAATCTTCTTTACATAAGAGAGGAGAGGACAAGGCTAGATTGCTGTCCACAAGAGGAGACAGAAGAGAAAGTTCAGAGAGTCATGGCTTACTGGATCCTCTAAAGGCTCACAAGCAGAAACTTCCATAGGAACCAGCACCAGGGCAACCATTCTGTCCCATCATAGGTGGTGGAGGCTGTGACTGGGAAAAACAAAGATTATAATGCTGTGGCACAGCCTCACTAAAAGATTGAGATCTATCAAAGGATTATAGAATACTTCCCCTCCCCAAAACCTAACTACCATACAACTAAAGCCCTATTTACAGCAATATCTTTTACTGAGTACATGTCTGATTATCCAAAAAAAAAAAAAAAAAAAAAGGCGTATCAAAAGGGAAAAAAAATTATTTAGAGAGACAGAGCACGCCTCAGAAACAGACATGGAAGTGGTGTTGGAATTAGAAGACCAAGAATTTAAAACAACTATGATTACTATACTAAGAGATCTGATGGATGGACAACATGCACGAACGGATGGATAAGGTAAGTAGAGAGATGGAAATCCTAAGAAAGAGCAAGAAGAAATGCCAGAGATTAAAAAACAAACAAACAAACACTGCGGCAGAAATGAATGCCTCCGATGGGCACATTAATAGACTGGACAAAGCTGAGAAATGAAATTCTGAGCTAAAGGCTATATCAATAGTATTCTAGGAAACTGAAAGCAAAGAGAACAAAGACTGAAAAAATAAACAAACAAACAAGCAGAATATCCAGGGACCATGGGACAGCTAAGGTATTAGTATTACTTAACACCATCACATATATAATAGGATTATCAGAAGGAGAACAACAACAACAAAATATTGGAAACAATAAAGACTGCGAATTTTCACAAATTTAATGTTAGACACCAAATCAGGTCCAGAAAGCTCAGAGAAAACCAAAATGACAAAGAAAAAACAAAACTTAATTAAAAATTGAAAAAAATAACCCTGGTACCTATGCATATCATTTTCAAATTACAGAATATCAGAGATAAAGAAAAATCATGAAAGAAGCCAAAGTTAGACATCTTATGTAGAGAGAAACAAAGAATTACATCTGCTTTCTCCTCAGAATCTATGCAAGCAAGAAGAGCGTGGAGTGAAATATTTAAAATGATAACAGTAAAACAAATCCTAGAATTTTTTAACCTGTGAAATTATCTTCTAAAAGTGAGAAAGCTACAGAGACTTTCTGAGACTAACAATAACTGAGGGAATTTGTTTCAGCACACCTTCCTTGTAAGAAATTTAAAAAATTTCTTTAGAGAGCAGCAAAATAATATAGAACAGAAATTCAGATCTATATGTGGAAAGGAAGAATATTGAAGTAATGAAGAACACTGAAGAAGTAACAAGTGAAGGCGAAGTCAAAACTTGTTTTTCTAACTTAAGTGTCAAACTATGTGAGTCAAAAACTAATAAGATTTTGAAGTGAAATAAATGAATCCACTATCACAAAGAATTCAATAGACCTCTATCAGAAATGGACAGATCTAAGAGGCAGAAAATTAATAAGGACATAGTTGATCTCCACAACACCATTAGTCAACTGGATATAATGGACATCAATATATTTTATCCAACAAGAAAATGGACCTTCTTCTATAACTCACATGGAACTTTTACCAAGATAGACCACATTCTGGGCCATAAAACATACCTTAACATATTTGAAAAAAATAGAAACGATATACATTGTTTGCTCTTAGGCCGCAATGGAATTAAACTAAAAATTAATAACAGAAAGATAATTAGGAAGTCTCCAAATATGTGGAGATTGAATACATTTCTAAATAACACATAAATTAAAGAAGAAACCTCAAGTGAAATTTAAAAATACTTTGAACTAAATAAAAATAATTACACAACTTATCAAAATTTGTGAGATGCAGTGAAGGCAGGGACATTTATAACATTGCAATTTTACACTAGAAAAGAAGAAAGATCTAAAATCAATCAACTAAGTTTACATCTTAGGAAACTAGAAAAAAATCCAAGTTAAGGAAATAAATAGAATAGAAATCAATGAAATTGAAAACAGTAAATCAATGGAGGGAAATGAATGGAAACAAAAGCTGGTTCTTTTTCTTTTAAAGGATTTTTACTTATTTATTTGACAGAGAGAGACACAGTGAGAGAGGGACCACAAGCAGGGGGAGTGGGAGAGGGAGAAGCAGGCTTCCCGCTGAGCAGGGAGCCCGATGTGGGGCTCGATCCCAGGACCCTGGGATCATGACCTGAGCTGAAGGCAGACGCTTAATGACTGAGCCACCCAGGTGCCCCCAAAAGCTGGTTCTTAAAAAGATCAGTAAAATTAATAAGTATCTAGGTTAACTAAAAAAAAAGGAGAAGGCACAAATTACTAATATCATAAAAGTGGAGACATCACTACTGATCCTATGGACATTAGAAGAACAATAAAATAACATTATGAACAACTCTAGGTCCACAAATGTGACCACCTAGATGAAACAGAATTCCTTGAAAGTGACAAACTGCCAAAATCCACAAAAGAACAAATAGGCAATCTGAAGAAGGCTATAATTATTAAAGAAATTGAATCAATAGTTAATAACCCTCCAAACAGAAAGCCCAGATGGGCTCATTGTGAATTCTACCAAATATTTAAGAAATATCAGTTCTTTACAGTCTTTTTTCAGAGGATAGAAGCAGAGAGAATATTTCCTAATTAATTCTATGAAGCCAGCATTACCTTAATACCAAAATCGGACACAAACTTTACAAGAAAAGTACAGGGCAAAATCTCTCATGAGCATAGATGCAAAAATCTTCAACAAAATAGCCAATCAAATAAAAATAATTTTATACTGCAACCAAGTGGAATTTATCTCAGGTATGCAAGACTGGTTCAACATTTAAAAATCAATTATTCCATAACATCAAGAGGATAAAAAAGAAAAAAATTACATGAGCATATCAATAGATGCAGCGAAAGGCATTTGACAAAACCAGCCAAACTAAGGATAGAGGAATACTTAATCAGCTTGAGAAGGAGTATCTACAAGAATTCTACAGTTAATACTATACTTAGCAGTGAGAAACTTCAAGCTTTCCTACTAAGATCAGAAACAAGGCAAGGATGTTCACTCTTATCGGTCTTTTTCAAAGTCATACTGGGAAGTCCCAGCTAAAGCAATAAGAAAAAGAAATGCAAAAGAAGCAGATTGAGAAGAAAGAAATAAAATTTCCTTGTGTGCAGATGACACGATCACCTACATAGAAAATCTGAAAGAATGGACCAAAAAAATGTCTGGTGATAATAAGCAAGTATAGCAAGTTTGCAGGATACAAAGTTAATATACAAAAGTCATCACTTTTCTATATATCAGCAAGGAAAAAGCAAAATTTGAAATAAAACATAATGCCACTTACGATAGCATCCAAAATATTTGAAATACGTAGGAATACAACAAATGAAACATATATATAAGAACTATATCAGGAAAACTACATATCTCTGATGAGTGAAATCAATAAATGAAGAGATATTCCATGTTCATGGATAGGAAAACTCAATATTATCAAAATGTCATTTATTCCCAACTTGATCTATACATTCAATGCAATCCCATTCAAAATTCTAGAAAAATATTTTTGTGGATATCAAAAATTGATTATAATATTTATATGCAGAGGCAAAAGATCCAGAATAGTCAAAACAACATTGAAGGAAAACCACCACATCAGAAGACTAACACTCTCTGAACTCAAGACTTAACTATAAAGCTACCTAATCAAGACAGTATCTTATACTGAAAGAACAGACAAAAAGACCATTGTAACAGAATAGAAAAGCCATAAATGGACCCAAATAAATCTAGTTAACTGATCTTTAAGAAAAGGAACAAAGGCAATACAATGGAGCAAAGAGCCTTTTCAGCAAATGGTGCTGGAACAACTGGATATCTTATTTCAAAAGGATGAATCTAGACACAGACTTTATACTTTTCACAAAAATTAACCCAATGTGGATCACAGACCTACATGTAGAAGGCAAAACTATAAAACTCCTAGAAAGACATAGAAGAAAACCTAAATGACCTTGGGTATAGTGATAACATTTTAGATAAAACAGCAAAGACAAAATCCTTAAGTAATTTATAAGCTGGACTTCATTAAAACTAAAAACTTCCGCTATCTAAAAGGCAATGTGAAGAGAATGAGGAATAAATTCACAGACTGGGAGAACATTTGTTAAAAGATACATCTAAGGACTGTTATCCAAAATAAGAATATCTAACAACAAAGAACTCTTAAAATCCAATAAGAACACAACTGGACTAAGAAATAGGCCTCACCAAAGAAGATATTCAGATGGCAAATAAACATTTGAAGATGCTTCACATACAGAAAATGGAAATTAAAAATAAGATACCACTCCACACCCACTGGAATGACTTACATCAGGACCACATGCAAAACTATATTGCCACTTTGGAAGACAGTTGACACTTTCTTACAAAACTAGACATATTCTTACAGTATGACCTGCAATCAAATTCTTTGGTATTGACCCAGAGGATCTGAAAACCAGTCCAAACAAAAAACTGCACATGGATATTTATAGCATCTTTATTCATAATTGCCAAAACTTAGAAGCAACCAAGATACCCTTCAGTAGGTGAATGGATAAACAGTGGTACCTCATAACAATGGAATAGTATTTGGCAAAATAACAAAATACTAGCAAAATAGCTAATCTAGCAGAAATAAATGAACCATCAAACCATGAGAAGATACAGAAGAATTTCAAAAGTGAAAAAAGTCAATCTAACAACATTGCATACTGTATGATTCCCACTATAAGTCATTCTGGAAAAGGCAAAACTATAGACAAGAAAATGATCAGAGATTGTCAGGGGCCAGTAAAATGGGGGAATAAAGAAGTGAAACACAAAGGCGTTTTTAGTCAGTGAAACTACTATGTATAATAATATATTGGTGGATATATGTCAGTATGCATTTTTTAAACCCTTGGAATGTACAACACCAAAAGTGAACCCTAATGTAAAGTATAAACTTTGAATGATAAGTCAACTTAGATTTATTAACTGTAAAAAATATACCATGCTGATGAGTGATGTTGTTGATGGAGAAGGCTGTGCATGCATTGGGACAGAGAATGTATATAACCTCTGTATCTTACCCTCCATTTGCTTTGAACCTTAAGCTGATCTAAAAAAAATTAAACTCTTAATTAAAAAAAGAAATAAAAGTAGACTGCCGAATGTACCTTTCCTTTTAAAACCACGATATCTGAGAATGATTGATTTGAAGGGCTAAAATCTGCTTGCTCAACTTCTGGTAGGGTATCTTGGGACAAGTATAATTTGAGTAAAGTAGATTTGGGTTGATATACTAAAGTAGATTTGGGCTAATGCTAGATATCTGGCTGAACATCCACTCTGGAATAGCACTGTGAAATTACCAAAATTGAAACTCAGAGTATAAAATATGAAGAGTATGAAGATGCAGTGGTAGAAAGAACTCAGATGGAGATTAAGTCACAAGTTAGAATGTGTGACTAGAGAAAATGTTCTGTGGTCCTTGAATTTACCTGAATGCATAATTAGAATAGATATATGAACTGGGCACTTTGGCCTTACCCTTTTTACAAGAAATAACTAACCCCACTCCTCCAGTTTTAACTACCCATCATAAATAGGAATTTTTTTGATTCACCCAATCTTTCCTAAGTTGTAATTTTAAGCAATATTGATACAATGCATAATTGGTATAAGACAAACGTAAGAGATTTCTTCTGATTATGGCAATGCATGAATTAGAAGGTTTGATTGTAAAAACTTTTTTTTTTTTTTAGCAGTCTTGTCTGGGTAGTTTATAAAGCATACAGTTCATGTATATTAATAATAGGCTATCAAAAATTAAATAAGATATTTCCTCCAGTTACCTCAGCTGTACTTAATATGAGAAAGACTATGTAGGAAGTGCAACAGGCCACAGAAAACTTGTATACCATTATAGTCCTGTTTAAGTTCTTCTGTTCCACAGTAATTCTGCAGTCCAGCCAGAACAATTTGATTCTGGTGACTTGGGTTCTTGGTATGTATTTACAGTAATAACACAAGGGTATCTGAATTTGTTACCCTGTTGCCATAATCTAGTAAGGCAGGACTTGAGCTTGACAATCATGAGTAGCTTGTTGGAGCAGTACACTGATGTCATGATAACGGACTCCTCAGAGAAAGGAACTCAGAGGTGTTGAGGGCTCTAGTCATCCATATGACAAATAGAAGCTCTCTGATAAATACAACTTTAACTCAAGGCTATCTCAACCTGTGAAATTCCTAGAATAACCATGGACATTCTCCAAATTCTGAGAAATAGGTTCTCACTTGCTGAACTGTCACTAGTAACAATCTTAGACACTAGCAGGTTGTTCAGACTTTGAGGACACCACATTACTTATTTAGGAGTTTTGCTGATGCTTATTCCCAAGGTACAATAAGATGCCTGAAAGTCAATGGAGGCTGCACTGGCTGCACTGAAAAAAAGTCTTTTAAGTTCTACAGAGGATGGTGGCTCAGGCAGTTCAACTAGGTTCCTATGAATTGACTGTCCACGTGGCATTAGTAGCATATGCAAAATGAATATATATAGCTTGGTGTCTCACACAAAATTCAAGTAAGGCTCCTAGCAGGAACTCTTGGAGGTTGCACTCAAAGGCTGCCTAAGGTAGCTCCTTGGTATAACTCAAGTGAAAAATAACTGCCAGCTTCTTCCTGGGAGTTGTTGACACTCCTGACACTATCTATGTGGGCAGGTTATCTCACGACTGGCACAGACAATCATGGAGCCTCCAAGGACCACACTTATTTCATTGCTCTGTGGTCTAAAATCCATGCATGGTTTTTTCATGTGGGATTCTGGATTGAGAATACACCATCATATGTAAATCAGCAATTTGCCATGAAGAAGGTAACTGATGAGAGAAGGAAGGGGCAAGTTAGCCCAGAGTGTAGAGTAGTAGAGAAGAATCTGCCTCAAGCCCTTGTAGGGAATGTTTGAATATTTATAGAACCTTAGACCATAGCCAATGGTCTCTCTGTAGTCAGGCAAATGAGTCTGACCTTACAGACAATAAAACAACACTTTTGGTGCACTCAGTTATGGAAATTATGGGAATTTGGAATACTAAAGTGAGTCATGAGTGTAGTCACCTTAAAACCAAGTTTCCAAATCAGAAAGAGATTAGAATGGGAAAGCATTTCTTATGTAGGCACAGATATGAAATACATGAGCATGAGTGGTCAGCCAAGAGCAAGTGGCTTGAGAGACAATACATCCCCTCTCACAACTACTGTAACCACTAATGTAATATAAAACCTCCCTCAATGTCAATAGGAAAAGGAAGCATTTGCAAATTACTGTAGATAAAATTCCCTGAGGATATCCACCAATACAGAGCTGACAAATGGATTATATTTTAGCTCTACCAGAAGCCCCCTAGGAGGCTGGCTGCTATCACGTATAACTCGGATTAAAATTTATTCTATCCTAGGTTTTGCTTAGTCTGTATTAGAAGCAAACCTAAATAACGCAATTAAAAGTTTTAAAAGGTGATTTCTCCATAAATTTGAACCACCTGGATATATTTCTTCTAATTAATCAATTTAATGCTAACGATTTATGAAAATGAGCAAAAAACCCACATACTCTAATGTGTAAATGTACATTTATTACCATCAGAACAGTGTCCTCAGTGAAATTTAGAAAGGGCAAATGAAATATTTGTCACACAAACAGATGATGCATCAGATTTAAAAGTTTGGCTTCCACAGTGTGTCCCTAGATTGAATATGAATGTAATAAAGATGAAGATTCCACTGGAAATTTTTCTGGGATTAGGGGGTAGAAAATTACATGTTTATGGTTATGACACATCATCACATTTTTATTTTACAGTTTCCTTCACGACAGTCTAAGGCCCAGGTTTAAATTTGTGTGTGCCCAAAGAAGGAAATATAAATGCACACAACAGAAATTTAACATTGAAATTTAACAACACATATTTCTAATGGTACTTTAGGTTGCATGTTAAATGAGGAGTAACTATGACAAGAGCAACCATACACACACTTCACTCACACGAGTTCAAAATGACCATTAGCAACATATGCTTAGAATTGAAAAAAACATTAAATGTAAAAAGTTTAATAATCAGAAACACAGATTTTGCAGTCAGTCCTAGATTCAAATCAATCTTAATTTCTCTTCTCATTTGTGTCTCACTAAGCCTTGATTTATTTATAACCTGTCCCCATCTCGCAGGAACAGAAATAAAGTGTTTATGGACTAGCCAACACTGCCAACTCAATGAGTGACATTAGGGGATAGGCTCTGGGCTCTGACCCTGAGCCTTTAGAAGGTGACAGTTCCTCCTTGCACATATGTTCCTATGGGGCCACTTCTGTTAGTGTGTTCCATACTGCAGTGTCTGTCACATGCTTTTCTCATATCTGAGAGGTTATCTGGCAGTGAAATGATATGACTGTCTCTCTCCGTAGAGAAGCCCCCCCCCCCCGCCAAGTAGTCTCTATCTCCTTCCCCTCTAACTCTAACCCACTATGGAGCATGAGTTCCTGTGAGAAGGGACAGGGCCCACAGGCTTTATAACTTGAGTCTCCTGCTCATGCCTGTTGAAGTGATGAACTTGGAATGGTGCCCAGTGCCCAACCCTGTGTTCAGGCCACTGTGTCCTTGGAGTGAGGAATTTCTGTCCACTCTTTGCAGATGCACATGTGGACATCTGTGTTCCCAAGAACCATTTAGGTATCACCGCAGCCAGAATTCAATGACTTAAAGTTGTCAGCTAGCCACATCCTCTTAATGTTCTTAAGCTCACAGAGATCCCAAAGTTTGGCAGAAGAGTTGTCAAGCTCCTGTAGCCAGGAAATAGCTGTTCTCAGAAAAGAGAATGGTGGTGTTGCATCTTGGAGCAGCCAGGGAAGTTGGCCACTTTGTTCATTCAAGTCCCAAACCCTGATCTGGGAGTCTGTCAGAAAGGAGTGCATACAAGTAAGAGAGCAGCCAGTGGTCTCATCTGTCACCTTGGTGAGAAGGCGCCCTGTCTGGGGGTCTGAGACGGCTCAGCGTTGGTGGTTAGAGGAGCTCAGGTGATAGTTACCTTTGGTATGGGGTCTGAGACCTGTCACAGTGCTGTTCGGGGTCAAACAACTTATGCAAGAGGCATTCAGAGCCAACCAAATTCTGATAGTGGCACCTGGGGAGGCAAGGACAACTGGGAAGTCGAAATGGTGAAGTTGTAAGGGTGACTTTTTTAGTACAGCATTTGAGGTTGGCCAGGATGTGCTCAAAACTCTTGTCAAAGGCAGCAATGTTTATATCTACTCCTCCAGTGAGGGTCTTGGTGAAGGGGCAAAAGTCCAGAGTCGGGATCCCTGGAATGCTAGCACTGTACAACCCCACATGGGATACCATCTGCCAGTATTTGCTGAGGATTCCTGGCTTTACTAGAGTCTCATGCAGTCTTTGCCACCTTCTTTTACTCTGGCTATCTCAGAGGACTTGGTGTGAAGCTTCTGGATAATCTAAGGATCACTTCTGTCAGCTTACCCAAATCTACTGGCCTGCCACGAGTCATTAAGAATTACCGTAAAAGTAAAATTAACAACTTTCATGCATCTAGAACACTTCCTTGAGTGTAGAAAATACTCTCTCTATTCACGACGATAATGAATCATGGATTTTCATCAGTATATGCACAGAATATTTGATGTATGTTTTTATTTATGTGTGTGAACACACACACCCCAAAACCAACACATGTGTCAAATAATTCTTCCATAGAACCAACAAAGTGATTGATATTTGCAATTACATCATTATTTTGCAGCTAAAGTAACTGAGGCTTAGTTTACCAAGGACATGAAGTCAGTGAGGGCAGATTATATTCAAATACACATTTGGATAAAATAATATCTGCTTTCAGTTAGATTTTCTCATTATTCCACCTGAAGAAATACAAAATATATTTACACACTCCTGTGCATTCCAGCCTTTTAAAAGGCTTCCGGTTAACTATGGTGAAAGATGATGAAAGATGAAGCAAATGAAAGAGGATTTGGAAGGGAACAGCTGAAATAAAAGAGTATTTGCATTACAGATTATCAGACGCACAACGCGAAAACAACTTAGCATGATTTAGAAAGAGGGCTCAACACAGAACACCTTGTTCTTAACCAAACCCTGCTACTTCTGTTTATCCAGATGACAACAGAACCTTGAGTAAGCAGTAGGCTCCTCTAAGCTCTGCATCCTCTCAAATCAAAGAAAGAACGTATCAACAGATTGAAACAACAAAACCCTGAAATTAGAGTTACGGAAACTTTCGTTTCTGGAAACCCTGGCTTTAAACAACAGTGTGTGTATATCTCTGGCATTGACTGCGTTTGCACACACAATAACTATTCCACTCACTCCCCTCCTCTCTGTTCTAATTCTCATCCCTATTTCTCAGTCTCACTTGCCTTGCTTTGTGGTAACATTTGACAGGTTTAATCAACATCTCATAGAAGGAATATTGTATCACGTTTACTATTATGGACTCCAGAGGTAGTAGTGTGTATGACTTTTAATCTTAACTTCCTCTTTGCCATCTGAGTGACTTTGGACAGGTTACTTGAACTCTTTATGCCTTAGTTTTCCATTCATAAAATAGTTAACGACAATATCACCTACTAGGAATGTCTGGAGCCTTCAATGAGTTGGTAAATGAAGAGTATGTAGAAGAGTACCTGCCTCCATTGCCAGGACTCAGTGTATATTAGCCTTTATTTTCCTTAAACTCAGTTCACATGGATTCTGGGAATTAAATTTCTGACTTCACAGTGTTGGAATATTTATATATCGAAGTTTAGAGTACGCAAAACAAATAAGTATTATTTTGTGATTTTATAGAAGCATAGGAGTTTGTGCTACATCATTAGGGATGCTTAAAGGTCTATAAATATCCATCTTTGTCATAGTAGTAAATTATGTTTTCGTAAGTTGTCTTTTGGGTTTGGCTTGTGAGTCACTCATTATTTTCATTATGGTTTAGTCATGTATGGTCATGAGGCTTAATGGCTGATGGCAATGAGGCTGTCTCAGTCAGTAATAACTATAGTGATTGCAGTTGTAAGATTCACCTTTGTGTAGGACTTTTTAGTTAAAGTCCCCTTTCACACATATCACCTCCTTTGATGCTTCTAATAACCTTAAAAAAGAAAGATGGGAAAATCCTCCCCCCTTTTTTTTTATAGATAAAAGATGCCAGTTCAGGGTGGCCGATGTGTGAGAAGTCATACAAAAGAAATGGGGAGGAGCACATTTCTTTGTGTGGCTCAGAAGTATTCTGAACTCTTGAGGCTGATGCTGTGCTTCTCCTACGGATTTCCTTTTAATGTTTCTTTCAGTGAAGATGATTTGCATAGTGAGGTACAGTGGCACAGAGTTCAAAGCTGGCTGAACTACAGTAAGTGACCACTCTCTAACAATAGAGATAGATATGCACCCTTTTTACAAATAAAGTTGACTAGTCTTCTACAGATTCAAATCAACAGTAGGCAAAAATAGTATGATGTTAGATCACTAAAGAAAAGTTCACCTATGCAGATTTAGTTTAAAACTCAAGAGGCAGTGTCCCCATAGGCAGAAGGGGCATTGAGTAGATCTATTAATTTTGCTTTGTTCAAACTCTTTTTCATGATCATCCAGCTTTCTCGAACATGGTTATTGTTTCTTACAAAGTGAAACTGAATATGAAAAGTTAAAAAAAAAAAAATCCCCTAGTGAAGTGATTCAAAGCACAAACCATGCTGATAACAATTCAGTGGCCATATCTCAGTATACGAAGGAGGACATTTGCATATATATAGCATGTTTTCTGATAGAGCTCTACTTAGAATTTTTGAAATTTGAGCCTAAATTGCAAACACACTTTATGTTTGTTCATTTGGTGAGGAAAGAAAGTTATTTGTCATTTTCAGTGTTTATTTTTTCCTACCATGTTATCGTTTATATTGTTTCACATGATCTCTGCAGAATTCTGGAGTCCCCGTGGGGTGGAATATAATATTTTGAGATAGATTATTATTTTTTGGTGTGGGGGAAGCAGATTGATGAGTAAAATATGATCATTGTCTTCTTTGACCCTGGCGTGTGTGTGTGTGTGTGTGTGTGCATGTGTAAGTGTGTGTAGTTTTCAACACACAACAAATACATTAAATTTAAAATAATGAGGATTTTAAAAATGAAGAATACTCTTATCGAAGACAAATATTAATATAATACTAGAAAGTAAAAAATTCCCTCATGATATTATTTTCCATATTGATCCCTAAGCATTATAACTTAGGAACTCTGACTGTTTGGGGTAGAAATCAATTATTTTGAAGCACGTAAGGATAAATAAACATTTCCCTGCTGAATTTGATTTTCCTTTCACCAGTTAGCTATATTATATGCTTGATGGCAATAATATAATTTCACTCCCCTTTACTTTCATACCATGTAGAATTAAGCATATAAAATTCTTTCACTATTTTCCACTTTCCAAATTTATAATTGCTCTACATCGAACATTTTAATTTTTAAAATGGCTTATTATTGTTACATCTCCTGCAGTCTGTCTTCCTTAGTTTCTTTCTCTTTTCTTACCTCCCTTCTCCTCCCAAAAGTAAAACTATTTAAAAGTTTCAAACAATATACTAGCATCTAAGGTAAACATGTACTTCAGTTCACTGACAAAATTTTCAATCTCCTCCTAACGGCTTAAGAAATCATACCTTTGAAAGACTGGCTGAATTTTTTTCAGTCTGCCTTGATTCTCCTTATTGAGCACTGCATGATTTCCTGGAGTAATATCTAGTGTTTAGTATGTGTGTGAGGGGAGACTCCTCTTCTTGATACCATAATTGGTCAATTTACAAAATCGCAATTTATGTTATAAGTACAATAAAGACACAGCATACTGAAATCTATCCCTCAAATATTTATTTCCATCCTATTATTTGGGTCAGGAGGACATTAACAAAACTGTATGAGATAAGCTCACAAACTGTTGTTGAAAAATTGACCCTTCTGTCACAGGCACAGAACACTCAACAATTCTCTTAATTTTATTATCAACAATAACTTAAAGCAAAGCTTTATCCATCTCTGAGGCCAATGGAGCTTCTGATTAGCAGGTCAATAATTGCGTTTTCCCTTCATGGAAGGATTATGTCATCTGCTGCAGCAGCCTAAGTACCTTTAAGTATAGGTCTAAACCAATTTAAATCTCTGCTGACCTATCATTTCCCATAAATTGAAATTTTTTCTCCCTTAATAGGTTCAAAATATGTATCTCTTAAAATTTTATGAAGCAAAAGTGGGGTCTGTCATGGGCAATCTGATCAAAGACTTTCCTTTTGCACTGCCAATAATCATAGATTATAATGCCTAGACATAATTTGTATGTTCATGTATGTTGGCAGATTGAATTAATGTTAAAATATTATTTAAATCATAATATTTGCTATTGAAAAACAGATTTAAGCTAGGAGTCTTGTCCAAATTTATTTTTGTTTTCCACTCTTTTAAATGGCAGTTCTCAAAAATAACAGTCAACACAAAAATAAAATATATCGCCTAGTTAGCTGATGTCTGGTAGCTAGATGACAAAACTCGGTGACTACACAGGGGCCTTAGTTTTGACAATTTTGCAGTGTCTTCTATAATTATTGAGACTCAAACACTATTTTACTCAGCATGTAATGAAGTAGAAGAGCTGAACTTATTAGAGATTAATGAAGTCTCAGAAAACATTAAAGAGTCACCGCACTCTTAAATATAGTTTATAGGTCAGGTTGTGATACTATTTAGTTTATTCTTTAAGGAAGAAATAAATAAAATAACCTTTCTAACAAATTAGTACAACACTGAAATGGTAAAAAAAGTTTAAGAATAAATAATTTCTAGAAGGTCTAGTGACTTTCAATTTAACTTGGAACCAGTATTACAGATATGTTTTAATAATCAAATCAGCCCAGAATCATCAGACTGGAGTCATCTGAAGCATTGATTTTATATGCAGCATTATTTATAAAGGTCACTAAGAAGGAAAGCAAGCTAAAATCACCTATTTTGGCGTATCCATGGGACCCTCCAGATGCATGTAAAGAATATTTTTGTTTTTTTGTGTGTCTGTGTCTTCAGGGAAGTAAACTGTGAAATGGCCTTTATTACAGTCTTCCATAATTTATGTTCCATAAGTCCCAAAGTTTTAAATTGAAAATAAATGTTATTTGCTATAATTTATACTTTTCTTACTCTTGATGAAAATTGAGAGTTGGCCGTATGTAGTATCATTCAATTTACAGGTTATTTTTATTTTTCTGAGTTCAAAATTTCCTGGTTTCCCCTCCCCCCCAAATATTTTCATCACTTCCTTTTTTTTTCCTTGGCTCATATCTAAATTTTCCATCTCTCTCCATGACAATCAAAGGAATTATGCACAGAAAAGGATTATCTCACCTTGGAAAATGTCATCATCTTGACCACTGTACCTCTGACCAGCCAAAACAGCTGGCTTACTAAGATTCCTAAGTATTATTGTACGAGTTGATGTCTACTATGGAATTTTCCCATTATCATAATTATGATCAATGGCAATCCTAATAGGCAGGCTTGGGATTGATTTTTGAAACTATGTGAAGTCAGGCAGTGTCATTTGCTGAGCAGCAATGGCAGTCAGAGTTCTGTCATAAATATAAGGGATATTTATACCTAAGCAAACTATGACACAACTGAGCATGAGGAGAGAACACAGAGAGCCCGCCACTACCAAGCCAGGGTGCCAATCAGTTGGCAGTTATGGATTAGATGCAACTTAAGGTCCTTTTCAATGCCAAGATTTTATTATTCTAACTAATGCAATACAGGGACTAATATCTGTAAGTTCAAGAACAAGAACTGGCATAAGATCAAAACCATGTGCTTGGCACGCAAAGTGAAAGGTAGTGGTTAGGTGCATATGTCAGGATGAGACACCCTGGTGGTTTGGGTCAAGGTCTTTGGGGAAGTGAAGGAGAGATGATAAGAAGCACTGAGAGAGAGACGCACTAAGACTGGCTATGATATAGGTAAATATGATGGAACCAGATGGCATTCGTTCTTGCCATTTTTCACTTTCTTTAAAACAAGTCAATTACATTTTGTTTCCACAGACCACGAGGTTTTAGTTAAAATACCATTTGTAAGAGAAAATTATGTAAGTTATTGACATAAGCTTTTAAAGGGAAGCCATGCAATAAACAACTTTCTTTTTTATTTATTTCTTTTTTGCAATAAACAACTTTCTTTTAGCTGTTTTTGTGCCCTCTTTTGAAAAATAATCTAAGAATATCATTAGCACTTTTCATATCACCCTAAAACAAATTGCACCAATTTTTGTTAAATCAGGACCATTCTCTACATAAAAATTTATAGGCCCATAAAAAGTCATCCTTCTCTGTGCTTCCCTTCATTATATTATCTACTGTCATGAGTGAATATAATGTAATCAGGGTTGTAACTGTGATCCTACCTCCTGTGTTGCCTTGGAAATGGCCATACTGCCATGTGCAGAAACCCTTCCACAAAATCAAGCCATACTGCTCATCAGAACTCTCTCACAACAACAGAGATTATGAATGAAGATAGAGAGACTGCCTTTAAGTACTCTGTGGTTGAATCTGCTCACAGGGAGCCTGTCAGACTCCTTTCAGGGTCTGAGGATGTCCTTATTAATGATTTTTTTTCCTCACATATCATGGTGCTTATTCAGATAATTGTGAAACATACGCTAAATTTCCCATGATGTCCCAAACGTACAACAATGAAAATCCTAGTCTTTCATTTTGATGAGGCTGGCTTCACAGAAGCTATTCCAGATTTTCTTCCTGCTGCTGCATGCTAAGGGCATTGTTTGGTAATGGAAGGAATGCATTAAATAGGAGAGAGGCATCAAGGAAAATTTCAGCCTGTCGCACTGAGCTCATTTTGACCCACTACACTTTCCCTCTGCATGAGAAAGATACTTCTCAACCAAGGAATCCCAAAAGCCCATTTAATAATTACCTTGATATATATATACATTCCACTATTTACCTCTGCATGTGACCACTACCTTAAAATCATAAAGAGTTATTTTGGATTGAAAGACATATGGGACTATTCCATTAAGAAGAATATGGCAAATTTTCTCCCTGTAAGAAACTGGAGGTATTACCCAAGGCCTACTTTTAGCAGCTGTGGTTGCAGACATTACTTTTAAAGAGTACTTGGTTTCAGCTGGATATGACCAAAGGAAAATGCTTTTAAATCAAGTAACAACAGGGTATAGAAATGTTGCCATCTGATAGATCTTGAGGCACTGAAATTTTAAAACCTGGTAACATTTTCAGTGCTAATGAAAACAGTCTCTTATAACCAGGTGGCAGAATTTCGCATCCCAGATTGAAAATTTTAAGAGGTCAAATACAATGTCACAGATATGAAAGGGATACAAAATTTGACCAAATTGGGAAATCTAATCAATCTAGCTAGATTGTTTCTCAAATATAAATTATTTTCGGGGCACTGGCGTGGCTCAGTCAGTTAAAGCATCCAACTCATTTTGGCTCAGGTCGTGATCTCAGGGTCATGGGATCTAGCCCCACATCAGGCTCTGTGCTCAGCGTGGAGTCTGCTTGGAATTCTCTCTGCCCCTCTTCTTCAACTCCTCCCCCTGCTTGTACTCTATATCTATCTAAAATAAATAAATCATTAAAGGAAAAAATATATCAATTATTTTCAAATACTCATGGAGTGTTAGGATCATGAATAAGCCTATTTCTCTTCCATCCTGCTGCTTGCCCTACCACATACTCAAAAACATGAGATTCAAAAAATCTTGAAAAATTATATATGCATTTTAATCTGCTGTGTTAGCTATACTAATCAGTATGTGTGTTTGCTTGATTTTTGTGTCAGTGAACATTATGTTGAGCCCTACAATGCGTAAAACTTTTGTTAGACCTATTTAATATCACATGTCATCTTGGGGCACTAGTTAAATCAAATTCCTTCAGGAATTTGTTCCATGGTACTTATCCACACAAGATCTAATCTCAAATTCTACTGCTATTCTAACTCATCTGTTATTTGCTTCCCAAATATGTATGAAATGGAAACTGTTAGTGATATATTAATTACCCTACAGTAAATTCTTTCATAAATAATCTTAGTCCTAAACAGAATGAGATTGCCTGCTCCATGAGCCCAGAGGACTGATCATTGCAGCCTCCCTTAGCTGATTGGGTGGAGTGTCCACTAACTTGTACCAGGGATGGAGTCCACGTCAGCCTGCTGTGCCATGCTGTTGAACAACGCATAGTAACGCTTCCCACAACTATGTCAGATATAGAAGCATTTTTGCTGATTGAGCTCGGTCAGTATAGCTATGTGGCAGTCAAGGTGAAGAAAGAGATTGGTCAAAAATGAATAGGAGTATAGAGTTTCAGTTTTGCAAAGATGGAAAAGTGCTAGAAATGTGTTGCACAACCATGTACAAATAGTTAACACTACTGCACTGTTAAAAACAGTTGACGTAGTAAATGGGATGTGTTTTTTACCACAATAAACAATGAGTACCAAAGAGCACAGACTTGTACAAACAGAAAGGCTGATATATAAATTACTCATTCACAGGTGATATTATGGGCTTAAATATGTGACCCCAAAACCCACACATTGAAGCGTTAAGCCCCAGAACCTCAGAATGTCTATATTGGAAGGTCTTTACAGAAGTGATTGAAATGACTAGTGCCATTTTAAGGAAAGGAAATTTGGGCACACAGTAGGGATATATGCATATGTGAGGAAACAGTGAGAAGGTGGCTATCTGCAAGCCAAGGAGAGAGGACTCAGAAGAAATCAAGCCAACTGACACCCTGATCTTGAATTTCTAGCCTTCCAAGAAATCTAGCCTTGGATTTCTAGTCTTATGATCTAAAGAGGAATTTATTCCTATAAACACACAAAAACAAACCAACAAATAAAGATTATATTCTCAGATATTATTAACTCCTATTTAGTAAATAATTTGCTACTGATCAAGCACTGTTCTCAAACTTTATTCAACCCACATCACAGTCCTAGGAAGTAGGTACACATTTTCTTATACAATTGCACAATACAGAAGTGGGGATGGTTTCTGTGTATTCAACTATAAAATTAATTGGTTTATAAACTTTTTTTATTGCTATGTTAGTCACCATATAGTACATCATTAGTTTTTGATGTAGTGTTCCATGATTTATTGTTTGTGTATAACACCCAGTGCTCTGTGAAATCCATGCCCTTCTTAATACCCATCACCAGGCTCACCCATCCCTTCACCCCGCTTCCTTCCAAAACCCTCTGTTTGTTTCCCAGAGTCCATAGTCTCTCATGGTTCATCCCCCACTCTGATTCCTCCCCCTTCATTTTTCCCTTCTCCTAATGCCCTCCATGCTATTCCTTATGTTCCACAAATAAGTGAAACCTTAAGATAATTGACTTTCTCTGTTTGACCTATTTCATTTAGCATAATCTCCTCCAATCCCATCCATGTTGATGGGAAAGTTGGGTATTCATCCTTTCTGATGGCTGAGCAATACAAGCTTTTAAATGCTTGTATAAAATAGGTAGAAAATTTTAGAGATTATATATAACACAGGCTACATATATGTTAACATAATATTTCATATTTAAATGGAGAAATTAAAAAAATATTTTTTCACCTTTAATTGGTCCCATCAGCTGAAGTTCTCTGATTATTTATAGTACATTTGAATCAGACAGCAGTATAAGCAACTGCAATATGTTACTTCTCTCAGCTATTTCTGTAATCAGTAACTTCCAGTGAATTAAGAAATGGGGTGATTCATCTGACCTTTTAAGCTCTAATTGCCAGCAGTTTTTGCAGACTGTTGAACTTGTATGAACCCCTTTCTGGGACCTGCCTTTTGACTCTTTTTTGTTTTAATGACTTAGACTGTCACTTTGAACTAGTGAGCTGTGATAACAGGTGTAATAGAAAACAAAGTGCTTACAGAACTTGGGTATGTTCTGAGGTATTTCATATATTTTTTAAACAAAAGCTTCTTCGTAAGCACTGAAATTTCTAAATTATTTTTTTAAGAATCAGTAATGAGTAATGAAATAGATGAAATACAATTTCACAAGGAAAGATGGTGGCTATAAATTTTTTCATTTGCTTTTTTTCTTTTTCACTCATCTCCTAAAAAATTCTGCTGTTCCTCAGTATTTTTGCCTTGTACATCCTCTTTAATTAAGTATTCTTTTCATCCTAACATATCTTGTAATACATTAGGTTAGCGAGAGATCATTTGGTTACGAGTGATGGACACGCTGTCAAGATGGTTCAGTCATAAGAGGGGTGATGAAGATTATGGGAATATCTTTTGGAAATCCAGAAAAAGCTGGATTTTTCTGTCAAGAATTAAGGTAGACTAATTGCTTACTATACCCATGTATGTATCTCCATAGATAATTTTGGAATTTAAGAAGCCTCTATTCTCTGCACCTGCCCAGTTTGTCCGTCTAACCATTCCAGCTATAAATAGGTCAAAGCTATTTAAGGCATAAAAATATTTTATTCAGGAAATAACTATATTAAATATTTTCCCACTCAGTTCCAAAGGGGAAAAAATGAGATTTGCAGGAAATTAAGTTTTAGTAAAGACTTAGTGTGAATAAAAAGTTACAAGAAAAGTCATGGCCCAGAAAGAAGAGTATAATATTTGTACCTCATTTCTATTTATAGAGATCGTGAAAAGAAAAGGATAAATTAATTGGTACATACACATGAAAAATTAAAGAAAAAATATAATTTGAGTTTTTTTTAATATCACTTATGTCTGTAAGCATAGAAATTTGGGGTAGAAGCCTATTTTTTAGGGTAAACTGTGTGAGTGGCCATCTTGTTTTGAAACAGGAAGAATGAAAAGTTTTTGTTATTCTTGATGGTAATGTTGAAGGTAATTGGTGTTCATTGCTCCAAAGAACAGAAATGGATTTTTTTCTTTGTAGGATTTGAAGAAAAAAAATTTTCTATCTTTTTGTAAAAAAAAAAAAAAAAAAAAAAAAAAATTCTTTATTTCTTTATTTCTTTATTTATTTTTAGAAGAAACCATGGACTTAGGAAAACGGTCTCTAAAAAGAAGCAAGCAAAAGGCCATAGCCACTTGGTGGCAGGCAGACATCACTAGAGGGGTTCTCAAATCATTAGCAAGATCCCTTAGACACAATAGCCTTGCATGAGCAATGATCTGAAGAAAAAGACATGTCTACACTTGGGAGGAAGCAGAAGAGTTCAGAAACTATAAAAGGCCTCAGGTTTTAAAATGATATTCTACAGTTAAACCACCTACAACATTTCAGAACTAGAGAAAAATTAAAGACCAGGAGAATGTTTGAAATTCCTCCACCATTATGATTCCATTGAAAAATTGGATCACAAAATTTTCCACAGCAACATAGATCTTTAATTAAAAGCATGAAACTTAAAAAACAACTACCCCCTCCAAACAACAACAACAACAACAACAACAACAACAATACCTGAGGAATTGGGAAGACAAGTATTACACCAGTGATCTGACACTACTATTTCCTGGGTTACATTTCAACTATTTCATTTCTCTTGTTTTTGCAAAGTCACTGTACTTCTGACTTTGAGATTTTGATTTTTTTTAAGAGCATTACAGATATAATAGTCCAATGGGCTGCTTGTTAGTGAGTTACAATGAACCTCCCCCTTTCTGGAAGGTCCATTAGTACCTTCTTGGATATATTTATTCTGAATATTAGTGCCTTTATTTCTGCAAAGCCTCAGCCAGCACCACTATTTGAGGACTTATGGATGCTTGATGCACAACAACACAGCCAACTAGAAGATTCACTTTATAGCAAAGGAGGGGGCCCTGACCATGAAATCCACTCATTTTATCATATACCAAAACATCCTGATGTAGTTAACCTCATGGAGTGTTAGAGTAGCCTAATAAAGACACAGCTGAAGTACCAGTGTGGAGAAAATTCTCTGAATGCATGGGTACCATTTTCTAGGATGCAGTATATGTGTTAAACTAGAGATCACTGCACTATATCTCCAAGAGAAATTGTTCATGGTTGTAAGAACCAGGGTGCAGAAGCAAAAATGGGTTACATTCTGCAACTTCTGGTGACCCAACAGATCATTATCCATCTCCACAACTATGGGTTCTGCATGGTTGGAATTCCATTAGAGAACTTTGTACTCTTCATTCTACAGACCAGTAGGTGAGAAGAGGAGTCAAAATATTCCAAGGAAAATTACTCTTTTCAACAAAGGATGGTGTCACTCTCTTATCCAGTGGGTTATAGAACACAGGAGATCCACTTGGATTGACATGCAGCAATCCTAACCTTGGAAGAATATGATTACTTAGGGCCCAGATCTCCCAGGAATAAGATATTGGGTTAAATTAATGTTTAAGCCATCAAAATCAGCTGAATAGCTCAGAAAAATTTAGAATGAGTAGTGGAGAAAGGGGAAAATTAGTACATTTTGGTCTTGATGCAAATTACAGCAAGAATGAATATAGATGAGCTTATCAACATTTTTTTTCTATAAATCTCCTTCAGGAAAAAGGGCCACAAGAGCCTTAGAGTAGGTACTTCTTGAATGTGCATGGAAATGGACTCTGTTGGCACAGTGGGTAGACTATAGCAAACCTAGAGCCAAACCTTTCAGAGATCCTTTAAGATCACTGGCCGCAGTGAGCACAGAGGTCTGATGGCCTGAGAGCATCCACATCAGAGATTCTCCCACTCCCCTAGGCTCCCAACCAATGACAGAGTACTACTGCACAGGTACTAGTGCTGTCCCATTCCTGTAGGAGTCAGGATCCTCCAGGAGAAACTTGGTTTTAAGCACTGTATGTTAGACTGGAAGAATTTTTTTTAGAGTAGTCCTTAAGTCCAGTATTTTCTGGCCCAATTCTCCCGGCTCCCTCTCATTTCACAGATGTCAGAACTGCATCAGAGCCAAAAGCTCTCCATGCCTACTTCTGATTCTTCCCCTTTATCCTTTGTAGACATTTTTTTTTTTTTTCAGTAAATCTCTAATGTATTTAATTCCATCCTAATGTTTGCTTCTTAGGGGACCTGAGCAAGCAGAGATTTTCCAAGGAATCTTGAATACTTGAGTTTTAGTACTTTTTCTGATCTCTATCTGGGCATAGACCACCTACTGCTCTTAGGGTTTTCAAATCTCTGGAGTTTCTGTCACAAGGATTCTTGGTCAAGACATAGTTGGGGGTATCGTATAGGACCTTTTCTTAATAACCGAACCTTTCAGAGGCTTTTTCTCCACCTTACCCTCAGTCCTAATAATCTTTCTGAAATTATATGTATCAGAATAGGCTATGTATAATAGCCCCCAGGGGCTTAACACTAAAAATAATTTGTTTTGTATTCTAAACATTCACTATAGTAGATAGGGGACAAGCTTCTATAAGTAACTCAAAGAGCCTGAATCCCAAGATTCTCTTAAACTGTGTAATCTGAAAACATTCCTCAGTTGCCAAGAGAGGAAGAGAGAGCTAGAAGGCAATTTTTTAATGTTCCAATTGATTAACGACACATTTCAGCGGATTAGTGACACATGCCATTTCATTTCAGAGAATATTGGATGGAATGAGGCCCTTGGTCATGCCTAACTAAACTAGAAAAGGTAGTTAGCAGCTGGAATGTTTATTGAACACTGCTGTCTTTTCTGGAGAACTTAATAGTGCTAAACAGATGCTTTTGAAAAAGAAAGCCCGTAGCTGTTTTTATGCTGTTAAAAATACTTTTCTAGTGAAATATGCTTGGCTACTTGAATCACAGGAAGGATAAAGGATACCAAAGAAAACAATAAAAAATTTGGTTAAATCGTAAAATTATAAACCAATATATACATAATAGGATGTTATATTGAAGTATTAACTAAGGTACTAAGGGATAATAGAAATCTGATAGCAAAGTGTGTGTGAAAAGAGAGACCATTCTAGAGATCTTGAAAAAAAGGTGAAAACATAAAACTGTTTACATGACTTCACACACTTTACTTCTATTACGGGTAAAATGTTTTATAGGATATAACCTTAGAGATAGCTAGGTTATGATTCCCAGTATCTCCAAAGTGGGATGAAATTTGGGGTGAGGAGGGTGTTTCATTTCACCTCAAGTGAATGGAGAGTGTCTTCAACTTGAAGAATTTAATATTTTTCTTTATTTAGGATATTGGGAGGATGGCCCCCTGACTCATGCCCACAGAATGCTACGAGTAAGAACTAAGTTTCTAAGTGCTTGGCAACGGAGTGAAGTAGAGCTAGACGTAGTAAGTGGATGAGACATTGCAGTCAACTCCTCTGAGGTGTGTGTTCTATGTACACAGTAAGAAAGGTAAGCACGGATATTTGGTTGACCAAAGAGCTGGACTGTTTGTTGTTCTCCAGTATCCTTCTCCCTTCTGTTATATTAGAACTTCCATCTAGGCACCTACTCAACCAAAATAAAGGCTACATTTCCAAGCACCCTTGTAGCTGGATATGTTTAAGTTCTGGTTAACATAAAGGTTGCAAGTGGAAAGCAGTATGGGACAACTTCCTAAAGAGTTGGTGCACAGAAGATGACATCTTCTCCCCTTTCACCATTACGTTACTGAAATAATTGGGGCTATAATTTTAAGTCAAAATGTCCCTTCATTCCTCATGCCACATTTGTATGGAATCAATAATTTAGATATTTGTGTACATCCTAGGGAGAAAGAGAGCTGAAGTAGTCCTAACGTTTCTGTCTGAATCTCAGAGTACTGCACATTTTACAATATCTCACAGGGGTGCTGAAGGTATAAATACAAATCCACAGAAGAGCATCATAAACTTGAGAGGGCAGGCTTTAAGAAAAAGGAACACAGGAAGGGGTGGGATAGAGAAATTTCAGAGGCGTCTAGCAGTAATATAACCTGCCATGATCTGAACATGTTCCCAAAATTTATTTATTGAAACCTAACCCCCAAGATAATATGAGTGGAATTAGTGTCCTTATAAAAGACACCTGAGACAGCTTCCTCAGTCCCTTCTGCTATGTAAGGAAGCAAGGAAAAGTCTGCCATTTGGAAGAAGGCCCTCACCTGATCATAGTGATACTTTGATCTCAGACTTCGTCTCCAGAACTGTGAGAAACAAATTTCTGTTGTTTATAAGATACTCAGTCTATAGTATTTTGTTATCACAGCCCAAACAGATTTAGTCCCATGCCAAAGACTAAACAGTACGTGAAGTAATGTATCTCACAGCTCATGCCACACTACCTGATGTAGCTCTTACCCCAATGCCTTGAGGCTACAAGCAATTGTAAGGATAAAGTGATAAAATATATACTAAACAAAGGGGAATTCTGAAATAACTAAATTTAACTAGGAACTGAAAACCAAATTAAGTTCAGTACACAAAATTTTTTATTTTTATACCTGATTTTTTTTGGCCCATGATTTTTATAGATTTCGTTGTTCTAGGAAAACTGAATTGTCTACGTATGGAAAAATCAAATTGAATCTCCTATTCAGAATGACCTCAGAAGGGAAATCATCTCTTAAAATGGCAAATATGAAATTGAAACATGACCTTGATTGGATTGTGGATCATTTGGTGAGTCAGCCAGGTTACCCACACTTATAATTCAAATAGAAAGCAGGAACTAAATTCTCAGACAGTGAAAAATGATATCAGATTGGCTGCGATCTTCCAATATGTAAGGATGGGAAAAGTGATGGATTTTTCTGAAACTCAATCAATGGGATATTATAAATATATCAAATAAAAGCATTTCTAATATATTCTACCTTCAAAAATCCTTTGTTTGGGAGAGAGGATCAAGAACTATTCTACTAAGGCAACTTATGGCAATTAAAATCCTTTTTTCCAATTATCTGGATTGGTTTTACTTTCTGAAGTATAGTTATCAAGTAAATTTATTTTTCTTGAATAATAATTTAGCTGACATAACTTCATGTATTGGATACATGGATCTAATTATCATGTTGAATCTTTTCGTGTTGACTTCTGTCTTTTTGAGACTAAATTCAATTTTATGTTTGATTTTTAGAGGTCTTTATGACTCTAGGATTACTGTAGTTTTTCCTCCAGAGACTTAAAGTTTGTTTTAAATTCTATAGGAAACTAAAGTAAAGCACACTGAATTCAAAATATTTTTATTTGTTAAAACAATGTATTACTATTTCAAGGCAGACCATTAGAACAGCTTCCTGAAAGAAAAAAAAATACACTCTTTTTAAAGAGTGATCTCTAACTTAATTATAAATATAAATATGATCATTAATATTAGTAAAATATTACCTGGTTAAATAATTTTATCCAACTATGTGCAGTTTTCTGTTAGGTATGAACTATTCAATAATTGCTGTTACACGAAATAGGAAATACAAAAGCCATTTTATTGCAATTGTAATGCATTTAATTAATAAATGATTAAACACTGTTTCCATCTTGACTGATAGAAGAAAACTATAAAATTAATGGATTTTACAAAATGTCTTTCCTGTATTAATATTCTAGCATATATATTTAATAGATGACTCATATTAATATATTAAAACTAAAATATGTTGTATACATGGGTTATTAGTTGACTTTTAATCTTGTGTTTGTTTTGTGTAACTAGAAATATTTAAAGCACCTTTTTGAACTATTACATTACTTCTTCAATATTCTATGTTCACTTCTAACACAAAGTGAAGAGATTTGGGGCACTGAAGTATGCCTTAAACTATATGGTTTTTAAAAAGAACTGTAATTGCAGCTGACTAATAGATGATAGAAATAGATGTGTACATCTGTGTTCTATAAAAGTCATAACTCTACATATATTTTCAAAACAAAAAATGTGCTATACAATGTCTTTTACAAAGATTTAAAAAGATATTTTGAAGGCCTTTTAAAAAATGTTTCAGAATGTCACTTTTTTGGCATGGGGGAAGGTGACATACATCAGAGGAAAGTGAATGAAAATTATTTTGCCAACTTTCCTATCCACCTTGTTGAAAAATTTGGCTATTTTCCCTGTCATATCTCTGAATACTTACTAAGTATCTAGAGTTTTGACTGCATTTTTCATTGCATGTTTAAAGAACCTACCTTACTCAGAGTGCAAAATCCATGTAATAATTTCCATGATGATTATGATAAATTTAAGCTTTAGTAGTAAAATTTAAAATTAAAAAGAGTTTGATCACGCAGGGTGTTAGATAAATCTACTGACAGTACCATCTATAGTTCCCAGGAATGGGATTGATTTCTTTGTTCGCACCACCAACATTTACTGAACACTTGCTTGAATCCCAAAGGAAATAAAAGATGCATGGTCTAAGTCACATAGATCAGTAGATAAATCTCATAAAACAAATACATTCATACTGTCTTCTCCCTAGCAGTAGGAGACAAGATAGTAAAGAATTCATATTCCATGTATATTTCTTGGGCCTGCCAATAATGTTTTTCTTCTCATAGTTTTATTAGATAAATTTTAAGTAATCTAAATTTATCTGGTCAGGACAGAGTAGAGGATTCTCAGGAAATCCTTAGAAGGGATTATGGACATGTAACAGGTTGAGTTCTCTGGAAAGCTGCCTCTGAGATGAGGTGAGCATTTAGACAGTGCCCTTGGTAGCAATACCTGTGAAAGGGGGAAAAGCAAAGCAGGGAAGGAAGGGGGAGAAGGAGGGTGGGGTATCAGCCCAACTACTGCCTCAGTAGAGCCCCTGCCCCGCCCTCCGTTGGGTGTTCTGGAGTTAACATGGCCTTGCATAGTTGTCCATATTTAAGCAAACACTACCAAGTCTTTAGGACTCATCCCTGCCCTCATCCATATAGCTTAGTGATGGGATGTGGGCCACTCAGAGAAGGGGGGCGAGCTTTGGTGAGGTGGAAGTTTGTAACAGAAGACAAGAAAGTATAGATAAGGCTGAAAATCAGACAAAATAGATTAAGGCGGCCTTAGCTGCTGGGGAAACAAAACTTCAATGAAGGAGGATCTGGGGGTGAGAAGAGAGGCATATCCCAGCATCTCCATAGACCGTAATTGGTAAACCTTCTCTTTGAGAATCAAATAGCTCTGTGGTATGAATATCTGAAATTCACCATTTTTTCCTTTCTTCTTATACATTGGAAGATCACTGCCAACCCAATACCATTTTTCATTGTCAGAACGACTCTTTCAGGCTTTGTTTTGAATTGTAAGTTTAACTGATCCAGCTGACTTACCATGTGATCCACAACTCAATCACGACTTTTATATTCTATAATTTTATCATTACAATTGTGATGCTCTATGCTATTCCCAAGGAAACACAAGTACAAATAAAATGTTTTGTTGTGTTTGTTTTAGGCAGAGGTAATCAAGGAAACTTAGATAAGCCACATTATTTTATCATCAGAATAGGTTAAAGAGAAGGTGCCTAATTTTGCCTTGTGAAAGTATGTATGAGTACGATGATGGGATTAACATTCAAATATATTGTTGCCCTCCATGTGGGTAGAAATTAGTAGAGTCTATGATCTATTTTTTCATTAAGAATCTTATTTTAATTTCTAGATCTAGTGCTTTTTACCAAACAATTGTAGTTTACCAAACTTTTTATCATTCATGAAATATACTACTTGACCTCTTTGCTAATTTAATATTTTTAGACTGTGCATATTAATAAATATACATTTAAATACGATCTAAATATTTTTACAGATACATTTCCATATGTATTAAAAAGAGCTTGATAGTGTTGACAATAAATTACTTAAAAGGAAAACAATTTTGAAAATTAGTTTTTGTCCAACTAATCCTAGAAGCAATATTTTATGTTTTGATGGTTCTTGCTTCTTCCTGTTTTAATAAACTTATTGCTAAATTACCATTTCTTGATTTTAGAGTATTAATAGGTATTTATAAAATAGATATCTATTTACAAAAAAATTTGGGCTCATAGAATAGTGTTTTATCATTGATTTTTAGTAATGGTAATTTATTTTCCCTAATATATTTTTTCCCTAATATATTTTAAATGTCTTCTGTCTCATCTCATGCATTTTCAGAGAGCATCTGTTTGTATTCTTCCACAGTCTTGCTGTGTATGAAGTATTTTTCTCAAGAGAAACACGTGATTAATTGATTTCACCTTCTCAGCTAACTATGACTCACAGTATCATCTCCTGATATGGCTCACTCTCACTTGACAGTCATACTGATCTGAAATTCTTTTAAACATCTTTTGCATAGATATTGAATGAAGGCAGCTTAGTTTTCAAAAATTCATGGCAGCTGCTTGTTTCAAAGCGTTGTACAATCTAAGGAAAAGTGTAAAAGATAAAACATACTAGTTTTGTTCTTTTAAATAGGAATAATTTGCATAGTTTAAAAAGATCTTATTACTCACAATAGATTTTTCGTATTCTAAACCTAAAACATATTCAGGGTATGTCCTGAGACTTGAAAAACTTCTTTCAAATAACTTCCTTAGTCTTTTTCTAAGAACTTCTATAACTTTGTTTATGATCCTTTTTGAAATTATTTTTTAGAGATAATCAGTTTCATTGCTTTATTAATGTAAAATACATTAATCATTTATTTAAAATCCTTTTTAGAGAAGTAAACAAGCTCATTTGTTATCTTTTCCCAGACACTTGTTTTCTTTTTAAGTTCTTTTCTTATAGATTTAGTTTTCTTATGTATTTATACCTATCTTTGTCTATATAGCTATGTATCTATATATTTAATTTTCACTTTCCTAAATTGGATGAAACCATGTATATTGTTTATAACGTACCTTTACAATCATTTGTTTTCTCCATCAAAACACAGGAACATACTACATTTTAATGGTTTCACAGTATTCTCAGTAGGGACACAGAAAAAATGTTAACAATAATTTTATTGATGAATTCCCCCAAGAATTCAAAATGGCTAAACCTGTTTGTAAACCACCTAATGGCATGAATGCCCTTTTCCCCTCAAACCTCTAACCACTTAGGGTTTATTCCTAAAAATATATATATATATTTTTTAAGCTGTCTTTTGTCTTGTTTTCGTATTTTGATGTACACTTTAGTGGAATTTAGCATTTAAAATATTTCCGTTTGCTGTTTCATTTCCTGCGTAAATTTCCTGGTTATATCACCATATATATATCATTTAAAATGATATATATATCATTTTAAAAATTGGGTTGTCTCCTGTTAATCTATATGATTCTTCACAGATTCTGTACATTAATGTCATATTCATATCATAAAGATCTTCAATAGTCTACAATGTATCATGTAACTTTGTGTATTTTATTAAATACATATTTTAAGTATTTATATATGTCTATAAGTCTGTAAGTTTTGTGCTTTACAGTGTTCATTTTATGTCATATTTAGAAAGTCTTCCGGAAAACAACTTTTCCACAATGACTTAAAATGCCACTTAAGTACATACTAAATTTCTCAATATACATTGCTCTTTTTCTTAACTATTCTGCTCTGTTGTTTTAGTTGGTGATTCTTGTCCTAATGAAATATAGTCTAAATTACTTTCCTTGTTAATATTTTGCTTTAAAGAATAAAAATATTCATTTATAAATATATGAACAGAAAAAAAGATTAAAGAGATGTTAGCCTTTACATGAAGCAAAAGATGCACATAAAAATATGTAGTGAACAGATATTTATTAAAACTAGACCTCTGCATTGTCAAAGTCAAGTTTGGTAGAATATAGATAAGACTTTTGCACTATATCCACCAAATTTAATGGTTTTAAAAGCACTGAAAAAATAAAAATTAAAAAAAACACACTGGAACTATGGGGAAAAAAGTATTATGTGAGAGAATTAATAATGTTGGTAAAGAGTATGTTTTTCAAATCTGTATATATAGATGTGATTTTCTCTGGTTAGCAAGTCATGTTTTTCAAGTAGTTGACTGTCTGACAGACATTTGACTATAAGTAAAAATTCTGAACAGCCAAATAGCTGTTGGTAGTTTGTCTTTGGCTTGTTTTGTTTTTCAATAATTTGCAAAAAAAAAAAAAAAAAAAAAAAATTCCTATTTACATTTACTGGGCAGTGAGTTTCATTATGGTTTAATTAATAGATTTGTTCCATCTTTTAATAATTATTTGGTTTTAAAACAAGAGAAAAAGTTGACATACTTAAATAACAGAAAACAGAAAATTAGCGAACCTACTTATAAAATTCTCCTCCTATAAAATGGTGAACTCATGATAATACAAACTTTAACTGAAAAAGGGGGCATATGTAGAGAAGAAAAATGGTCAAAAGACAGAAATAAGAATGAAAATGTAGGTTTTGGACTTTATATTCTGTTTACCCAAGTCAGGAATGAGATTTAATGCTGCCAATGGAAATTGATTAGGTCATATTTAAAATTTGTGTCTCTGGTGTTATAGTGGACATAGAGATGAACTTGTAATATAATGGCAAGGGGTGGGATATACATAAATACAATGAGTAGTAAAAATAATACCTCACCGTGAAGTAGGTATAAAATAATGGAACAGGTAAAGGTTGGAAAGTATAAACTTTCATGAAAAATTAAATAATATGGCTTTTTCATATAATTTGGTATTTAGTCTTACAGGCAAGGAAAAAAAAAAACTCAAACAAGTTCTGACAATGCAAAGTGAAAAACAGCCATGCCTATATTTTAATGATTCATTGAGATCAAAGGCTGGTGGTGGATTGGACAGACTGCTTTTGAACATTAGGGAAAGGGAGGGAAAACTGAATGGGAAGAAATTAGAGAGGGAGACAAACCATGAGAGACTCTTGATTCTGGAAAACAAACTGAGGGTTGTGGAAAGGGAGGTAGGTAGGAAGAGGGGTACCTGAATGATGAGCATTAAAGAGGGCATGTGATGTGATGAGCACTGAGTATTATACACTAGTTTTGTCTCTTTTTCAGCATTGGCCAATTTTTGTTCTACGGCATTCATTCACATTGTTGAAAATCTTTAGTCTGTAATTATAGGGTTGTTTTTTTTTTTTAACATGATTGTTTCTCACAAGAACATTTTAAAATCCCTCAAGTCCTTGCACATTTTTTTAGTTTACTCTCTCAAGGGTGGACATACAGTGCATTGTGTTTACTTGTGACTTGTGCAACTCCTACTTTGAGGATTTATTCACATGGCTTAGAAAAATAACTTTTGGTAAATTTTCATGAATGTTGTAATCTGTGAAGTTTTGTCTCTCTCCATATATATCAAACCACTCTTAACTGTGTTCAAAGATCTTGTATTGCACTGTATGGCCTCTTTTATCTGTCAAGGCTAGAGTGCATTAAAATCTCCT
>CM052889.1:9243946-9308021 GCA_028534135.1 Potos flavus | reverse complement strand
AGTAGTAACTTCGTTTTCTCACTATCTTGAAAAGCAAAAATCACTTTAGTCTACATTACATCTCACGACTGTCTCACAGTTCAAACTATTCCTACTCTTGTGAGAATATATATTCTGATATATTCCTGGAAATTAAAAATTATAAAAGAATTTAAGAAATTTAGAAGTTGGGACACCTGGATGGCTCAGTTGGTTAAGCGGCTGCCTTTGGCTCAGTTCATGATCCCAGGGTCCTGGGATCGAGTCCCGCATCGGGCTCCTTGCTCAGCAGGGAGCCTGTTTCTCCCTCTGCCTCTGCCTGCCGCTCTGCCTGCTTGTGCTCTCTCTCTCTCTCTGACAAATAAATAAAATCTTTAAAAAAAAAAAATTTAGAAGTTAATATGTATTATTCAAGTCTTTAAAGTTCTTTGAGAGGTATGCATTAATGCTAAAATGAATTAACTAATGTTTTAGATTTACGTAGTTTTGCTTTATAATATATTGTAACATTCACAAAGTTCTAAGTAGATCATATGTCTTTAAAAAATGAAACCAGGAAAGTATAAAACTAAGATACAAATGAATCTTTTTATAAATTTCTGATTACTGAATTGTCCTGCTTATAGACTGGTAATGGCACACTCATGTACTAAAATACCAAGTTTAAACTCCAAGTGTGGTATAAAAACTTCCTTAGCTTTTGCAGTCCAGTCCCTCCCTTCCTCTTCTGCATCTGCTCACCTGAAAACAACAAGAACAACAACAACAAGACAAAAAAAGATCTGCTCACCTATAGGTAAGGCTCAATTAAATGTCCCTTTGTATCTCCCTTATGGAACTGATTGTACTATATTATAGCTATGCTTTTGCTTTCCAAACTCATTAAAGACATAGGACTTTTTTTCTTCCCAGAAATACCTAGTCCACAGTAAATGCTTAAATAAGTGTTTGAAAATAAATTAAAAAAAAAAATGTCTTAGACAACATTCGTGTTCTAAAACCCCAGCTTTGTTGCTCTACTGGTTTAAACAAAATAAATACTGGCCAATCAATAGAAAGATATTGAACATGATTTCTGCTATAGAGTTGAAGGATAGAATCCAAAATTGAAGGTAAAAAGTTACCAATTTCCCCACATTCTAGAGTGAGCAGAAAACAAGTCTACCCAAGGGTGAAGAATCATAATAAAAAGTGGTTAAAGATAAATTATCATAAAATCAGTTATTGGTCGAGTGCAAAGTGAGAAATGCTTTAGTTTTCCTTTCTCCACCATGGATGAGGGCCCTGCCTCCATACCTAACGAAGTAGAGGGACATTTACAGGACAGTTGTTAAATTTGGGGCTTTTGCAAAAAGGGAAGAGGGGGCCGTGCTCTGTAAGTGGACATCGTCTCTAGATAATGTGAAATGGCTGAAATTTTAGGCCCTCCTCTTGTTATTTCTAGAGGAGCTTGACACATGTCTTCCAGCCTGCGTGCTTCTTCCCTGGCTAGTTCTTAAGTCATTAGGCCTGTTGGAGCAGACCGCACTAGCAGGACAATGAAAACTTGTGCAGTGGGCTTGGGAAGAGAATGCTCTTTCCTTCCATACCATTTCTGTGCCCTTGAATGGCATGGATGAAGCAGCTGTGGCTCTACATGGAGACTTGAGGAAAACCCAGAATGGATGGGTTTGCACAGTCATGTGCATGCCATGCAAGGTAACCTTCTTGGAGAGGAAATCAGCAGACTGGAAGGGTTTAGGGCATAAAAAGGATACATAAGTGACCCTCTATGTGGAGGTCATCATTGGAAATGTGTGCTGGGTTGAAAAGATCCCCAAAATAACCATGCACAGGGCATGCAGAGGGCCACCGCATGAAAAGCAGGGGCCAGTAGCAGAGAAAACCACTAGCAGTCCAAGGGGGGCATAGGGTATCTCCACAACACTGACCAGTAGTTGGTTAAATAAGATAACCTCAGCCCTCTCTCTTTTCCAACATGTTAAAAGAATAAGAACCTATAATTTTCTTGCTACTCCAAAGACAAGGGACGTGGAAAATGATTTCAAAGTGTACTGTGTTCACCTCTTTTCCTCTAAGTCATTAGAACAAATCCTAGACATAGATATTGGGGCATAGGAGAAGGATTATAGATTGGATGAGATCAAATAGGAGGCTACACATTTTAAAAACTTGGTTAAAAGTGTTTGGAGATTGACGGACTTAACCGGAGAACTTATTAAAAGATGGAAAAGATTCAACAAAACATGGTTGAAGGAATGACTGGAGAAAACGAAACTCTTGTATTTGCATCCCTAATTTCAGAAATTTGCTCAATTGCTTATATGTTCACGGTAATATCATGTTCTACATGAGGTTTTGTTGCTATTGAACTCAAGCTTGTGATTTTTTTTTAGGACTTTATTTATTTGACAGAGAGAGAGAGAAAAAAAGAGAACAAGCAGGGGGAGCAGGAGGGAAGAGGGAAAACAGACTCCCCACTGAGCAGGGAGCCCAATGCGAGGCTCTATCCTATGATCTGAGCTAAAGGCAGAGGTTTAACCAAGAGCCACCGAGGCACCCCAAGTTTGTGATTTTTAAACCATACATTTTTTGGCCATGAATTTGGACATGAAATAATACAGCTATGAATTCATATGAATGTGTCTTCACATGAAAGACTAAAAATTGCTCTCTTTAATCGAACTCATGCTTTGTGGATTTCAATATATTATGCTCTTATATTTGCATGCATGTACTGTTAATACATTTAAGCTGCATTTATCTTTTTTCTAATCAGGCTATAGATATTGATTCTGTGTGATTAGTTAATGACAAATCAAATAGTTACAGAGAATTTCCTTTTTCCTACTATATAAATTATAATAAAAATTACCCAGTAAGCCTTTTTTTCTCCATGACATTTAAAAAAAAAGGATATAATTCAGATAAAAGTACTCTTGTAGGAGACAGGGGAGTGATACGGAACACCTAAATATTCAGCCTCCTTCATCCCTGTACCGGCATCTTCACTAGAGGAAAATAGAATATTAAACATTTTCCGTGGATTTTCCTAAAACTCCTTAAAAATGATGCAAAAGGGGAGGACAAAAACATCAGAAAGAGAAAAGCAGAAAATAGTTTTGGATATCTGAGAGCAGATAACTCGATATCACGGCAGTCATATGGAGACAGGCAAACACTCTTGGAAAGGGGAAAAGGAAGAAGCAAAGGAAGATTGAGAAAGAAGGATCTGTACTATCTTGTGAAAATTTGGAAAATTTTCAGTTTTTTTCTTTTGGTAATAATCTATTTTCTCTACATCAAACAAACCAATTCCCTCCATTTCTCCCCCAATAATAAATGGAATACTGGCAGAAGCGTGTCTCGTTGCTCTCTGACAAGGCATTTTCTAGATCCATCTCTATACCTCCATTCCTTCTTTCACCTGGAGGTCTAACTTCTTTAGGGTCGTTACGCTAAAAGTTAAAGCTTATTTACAGGACTTCTCCACTTCTTCAGACCCATTATGAGGACCAGCGATCTAATTGGTATTTTCTGGCTTGTTTGGTCCATCTTGGGAAGAAAGATTAATTTTTAGACATTGATGTGATTTTGTGGCTGTATCTTAGACAAATACGAAGTTCTTTTTAACTATATATTGAATCCTGAAAGATATTCGTTTTCCATTATCTACACAACATGACTTTATCTTACTCAAAATAAAATTAAAATATTCTGTATACCTTTTCATTTACTAGTAATTCTTTTCCTCCTATCTCCTTAAGGTGAACTAATTACTAGTAGAGCTTTAATAAACATCCTATCTATACAGAAGATCTTGCCCTCAAACCTATTATTTCATAAAGTATTTGGGGTGACCAGACAAGTGAAAATTAGGATAAGATTTCTGTATATATAATCAAAAATTGATAAAAAAAAAAAAAGGCCAAATTCTGACACAGCAAAGATTAGAACTAGGAAAGTAAATACTCATGTGACAACACAAAACACATGAACTAAATAAAATTAAGGAAAAGATAGTAGTTGGGAATCACTGGGGGAGACATTTTCACAAAAGTATAAAATGAGTTGGCTACTAAAGAGAAAAATATTTTAGTCCGGGAATAATCAGTTATAAAAGAGAAGCAGATAGGTGGATAATAGATACAGATTTTAAGGATACACTTACTTTAATTTGTGTATTAGTTTACAAACTGGAAATATTTATAATAATTATTTTGAAATGTTGGCACTTTATTTTGTTGCCATTTTAAAATGAAAGGAAATTCAATCCATTAAGACTAAGAATTCATGCTACTTTTTGAAACATATATGAGATAGTTTAAGGTATCTGATGTAGCTGCATGTTCTCAGGTAAGATTTTTTTTTTTTAACTTTTCTTTGTCTCAGTTATATTTCCTGAAAAATGAATCCATTATAAACCATATCATTATTTTAATGATTAAATAAAAATGAGATCTTAAATTGTATGCTATATTCCAGGCAGAAAATAAACATTTATCCTTTACAATTTTAATTTTTTTAAAAATTAATTGTAATGTAATTCAGTAAGTATGAGAGGATATATGATTACAAAGTCGTGTCTTGTGAGGTATTTTTAAAAGTAACTGGAAGAGGGCGCCTGGGTGGCTCAGTGGGTTAAAGCCTCTGCCTTCGGCTCAGGTCATGATCTCAGGGTCCTGGGATCGAGCCCCGCATCAGGCTCTCTGCTCAGCAGGGAGCCTGCTTCCCCCCTCTCTCTCTGCCTGCCTCTCTGCCTACTTGTGATCTCTCTGTCAAATAAATAAATAAAATCTTTTAAAAAAAGAAAAGTAACTGGAAGAACTCAGAAGGATGACTACCCAAATCTGATTCAGAAATACGACATTAGAAATCCTGATGATGGGAGTTGAAATTAGCTAGGATAAAATTATGTTGTTACTCAACATGACATGATCACTTCACATTTCTTCAAGTTGGAAAACAGCACATGCAAACTCTATGGGCTGAACTATTTCTTTTAAAATGTGATAACTATGCAGAGCAGGTTGCCAAAGCACAGCCATTAAACAAATAGCATGATACAGTTTCTGAGACAGAATCAATGTTAAAGAGTAATACAGAGAATTAAAGGATGCAGAGATCAGATAGAAGGCTTGGAGCTCTTTAAATTTAATTTTCTGGCTTTGGTAACTTTTCCTTAAAGCACATTTTAACAAATCAGGTAAATTTTCAGATACCATGAGTGAGGTAAGCGATTTCCCAATGTGCTTTTTGTGTATCACCCAGGAAATGTATATACTACTTCAAGTCACTTTGGCATCAAAGACAACAGGCCTACACCAGACCAAAACAGTATTTCAAGTTCTAGTAATTCCCCTGTGGTATGTCTCAGCAAGCCAGCATATTTCCCTACAATGGTCAGGCATTAAACACAGGATGCTTAAGATCTACTGCCAAGAACATCCATGATAAGCCATTCTGAGTGAATTTGCTGTTTAGATTCAGGTTATTCAACTGACTGTATATGGACCCTACACATCAAAGTCTTAATGTAATAGAGCAATAGCTATCAACTTTCACCAATGACATGACAAAAACACAGCATAATGGTTCTAGATATAGAAGAAAAAAAAAGACAATTTCTCTGTGACATAAGTACACGGGGTGCATAGAGAGTTGCTATACTTTTTTTCTTAGTTCTTAGCTATGCTAGATTTGATATAATTACATAAATTCAAATCTGTATGAATGCAGTCTAATGCCTGAAAATTTTGCCATCAGAGAGCCAATGATTATGAACTATATAGAATGCAAAATGCTTTACTCTTATTGGTTTAATTCCCATGCTTGCATAATAAGGTTGGAATCAATAAATATAAATAATATAGTAAAGTGAATGCATTACCCAATCATTGGCCACAAATAAAGAGTTGGCCTGCCAGGTGGTGCTGGGTTGGGCTGCGACTGCTCTCTTTGGGATACAATGCTCCTAACTTCTCTTCCAGCCCCTTCATCCCTGAGCTCATCTTCTCCTCTCACTCTCAGGCACTCACTAAAATTCCTAGAGAGCTTTGTAACTTATTTAAATTTGCAAATCCAGGGGGAAGACACTGGCGGAGCACATAGTAGCGATATTATGATAGGAGTGCCAGATTTCCCAAAACTCTCTCCTTAAAATTTAAAAGCTAGGAAATTCAAATATTACTGGTTTCAGATGCCAGAGTAAAGGCAGTTTTATCTACTAGCTTCTCTGAACCACAGTGGAAGAACAAAGAGAAACAAAATGGAGAAATAAAACTTAAAAAATTTTACATTAGCCATCCAAACACGAAAACACAAGTATGAAGAATATTGGGAAAATTGACGCCGAAATGTAGTGATAGCATGAGAACCTACTTCTACCTGTTTAGAGGTCAGGTGAATACTGGGCACCAGATGATGCTTGGGTTATAGTAGATTTAGTGTTCTATGCCAAGAGAGAAGGGTGAACACTGCAGATCACAAGTCAAAGTGGAACTTAAAAAGAGGGGTATTGTCACATATTTCCAGGCTGTACAACCTGACACTAAATCCCTAGCACCCAAGGAGACTGCTGTCAATGATTTTGGTCATGGGAGAAAAGCAGAAGCCACCACTGCTAGATCACAGTGGTGGGTGAAGGTTATTTAAGACCCTTTATGGTGAGCCACAGTGACTTCCTATAGACCAGACACAAAGGAAATTGACTTCTAGAGCAGAAACGTTTGCTCTTAAGGCTTCAAAGCCAATAAATCTAAACCTAAGTTCATTGAGATCAAACTGCAAATACCACATTATTTAGCCAATAGCACACCAAATTCAAAGATAAAAATGAGTTAACAAGCCTTGGGGAAGACATAGAAAAAATGAAAACATCATAGATATTATACCCCTATTAAAGTGGCCAAATTAAATATAAATAAAATGATCATGGGTATATAGTAGACAGGCTTGAGAAAATCCTTGAAAAACAAACAAAAGCAACACCTATGACTTACCAGCTTTTATCACCATGCTGATTTCCATAAAGTAAATTGGCATCACAAGACACAGAATGCACTTAGCTTCATGTAGAAAACTCATAACACTTTCCATATTTTCCTCATGGGAACCATACTAAACTCTTGAGCACAGAAAAGAAATGAGAAAAATCTAGATTCCCAGGTCAAAGGAAAGTGATAATGAGGCCTTTGAACAAAAAAAACCTGAATAGAAGCTATTGTGTTATGATCCTCCTGGATTTCCGCTTCTTGCTTCCCTTAAATTTTCTTTAACTTAACTCATCCTGAAAAATTTACCTGAAGTTCTTTAGCCGTTATATTAACAAGAATCGTACTGTCAAACGTTTAGAGAGAGCCACAGTCGCCTCCCTCTCCACCAGGGAAACTGCCACCACCACTAACTGCCATTACTTTATTAGAGCTAATCCCATCATGCCCACTATCTGAATCTAATCCCATCCCCCACATGAAGAGTCAGAGCTCCAAGACTTCCTTCTTTGTTACCTTATGTTCTGCATAGCTTCTATTCTGCCCCTTAATTTCTAAAACATTTCAGTGTACCTTCAGGTACTAAGGGTCCATCACTGACATTTTTCTTATGTTAAATATTTTCTCAAACAATTCTGTTTGCCTTCTCATTATAACAGAAAATTAGATCTTAAATATCTGTTTTACCAATATCTCTTGATGTCTACTCTTTTTACCCCTCACAATGTTTGCACCTTTGGAGAAAGAAGGGAAGAGGAACTGTTGACTCTATTGTGGCCTCCAGACCAAGCTCCTACCCTCCTCCCTAAAACCCCCACCTTTGTACCTCCTATCATCAGACTATGTCACCCATTATACATCTTTGTCATTATCCTCTTCCATCCCTTAAGTTAGCTGCTCACATTGAGGTCCCTAGCTCATAACTTATTCTCATTTTTTCCAGCACCATTCCATCCTCTTTCTTCCAACGATCATATTACTAAGTTACTTCCATTTTCCTACCCCTGACCTCATTAAGCCTCATTCTCCTATAATCTCCATGTCATGCAAGATTCTTTGAGGTCACCACCCCCACCTTTCCATTTACTTCTCAGTGCCATGGTTTCAATAATCCTTTGACTTAAAATAATTTCAATTTATTCAATCTACTAATTCTTTTAATCTGTTATCTTTCTTCCTTATAAGATTTAAAACCCATGGTAAATTATTACAACTTTAAGGGCCCCTGAGTGGCCTAGTCAGTTAAGCGTCTGCCTTCGGCTCGGGTCATGATATCAGGGTTCCAGGATGGAGCCCTGCATCAGACTCTTTGCTCAGTGGGGAGTCTGCTTCTCCCTCTCCCTCTATACTCGCTTCCTCTCTTCCCTCTCTCTCTCAAATAAATAAATAAAATATTAAAAAATGAAAAGAAAGTATAAAAAGAAGAGCAAGGCAAGCCCAAAGTTACCACAAGGAAGCAATAAAGACGGGAGTGCAGAAAAAATGAAATTGAGAATAGATGAAATCAACAAAACTGGAAGTTATTTTTTGAAAAGATCAACACGATTTACAGATCTATAGCAAAACCGATCACTGAAGAGAAGACTCAACTTACTAAAATCAGGAAGGAAAGAGGGGTCATTGCTACCAAGTTTAGGAAGAGAAAAGGACTATAAGAGAACGTTATTAACAGGGCGACTGGCTGGCTCAGTCTGTGTAGCATGCGACTCTTGATATTGGGGTTGTGAGTTTGAGCCCCATGTTGGGTGTAGAGATTACTTAAAAAAATTATTACAACTCTACTGCATAGATTTTCAGCAATCTTTCTTCTCTCGTATCCTATTCCTTTTTCTCTTTCCCTCATTTGGAAAAGCCAAAACTATTGCTAAATTTGAATATAGCTGGAGAAAATTACATAACGGACTCATCTAGTTTGAAAATCATCATAAAACAAAATAAATCATTAATACTGACCTGCAATCACACTTTCCAAAATACATTTACCTTACCTTCTCCAGAAAATTACTGCACGCCTTTTCTCTAAGCAAGCCTCATGTCTTTTATTAACTCTCAGCTAATAATTTTATGTTTCAGTGAAAAAAATTAATGAAAAAGTAACTTCGCCAGGTTCCCACTTTCTCATATCTCTAATACATTGCTTCCTTGTGTAGATGACAGTCTTTCCTCTTTTCTAATGTTAAGCCCCTTAACACAGGATCTCTATCACCTCCCCTTTTACTTTTTCAAGAATAATACTATGTCAAGTATTTTTTTCCTCTCATCATAAATTTTTCCTTCACCATTAGATGTCATCTGAGTTAATACGTGTTTTTATTATTTTTTTTAAAGATTTTATTTATTTATTTGACAGAGAGAGAGATCACAAGTAGGCAGAGAGGCAGGCAGAGAGAGAGGGGAAGCAGGCTCCCCGCTGAGCAGAGAGCCCAATGTGGGGCTCGATCCCAGGACCCCGAGATCACAACTTGAGCCAAAGGCAGAGGCTCTAACCCACTGAGCTACTCAGGTGCCCCATGTTTTTATTATTTCTTAAAACTTACAAACTAATTCTGTCTTGATCTTACTAGCCTTTTAGAGACCATCAAATTCTTTCTCCCTTTTTTAGCTAATGTCTTAGAAATAGTTAAGCTCATTGTCTCCTTTCTTCCCTCTCATCCACCCTCTTAAGTCTACCACGATCAGTCTTACACACATACACACAACACCATATCACAGAAATTAGGTCAAGACCACCAGTGAACTTCCTCCGGCTAAATCCAACAGTCAGTTCTCAGTTCCTACCTTCCTTGACATCACTGTGACATTAGGCACCATTCTTTCCTTCTAGAACACCTTTTATATATGATTTCAATAACATAACACATACTCCTCCCCCTTTCTAGCTGTTCATGCTCCGCTTACTTGGTGATTCTTTTAATATTCACCCTTAATTTTGGATTCAGTGAAAATCCTTGTACCTATTTCTCTACCCCATTTGCATTCACTCATGTGATATAATACAATCATATATTACCACTCACATCCTGATAGCCCACAAATTGTGTCTCCAGAAAAATTATCTTGTGAACTTCAAACTTGTACCTGACACTTTCACTTGCTGTTCAATAAATGTCTTTTACCTAACATTCTCAAAACTAAAATCCTAAAAAGTTTCTTCCAAAATCTGACCTACTATTTCCCTGTATCACTTAATGGCTATGCCATCCTTCTTATTCCACAGGCCCGAATCCTTCAAGTTTTTCTTCTCTCCCCAAATTTGTATCTATTTCCTCAGAAATTCTATTTTGTTTTTTCTTCTAAATATATCTAAATACATCAACGGATGCTTCTGTTTTCCAAGTCACTCATATTTTGTCTGGATTATTGATAATGCAATAACACTAGCAACAATGAAATATCTCAGAATAGCTATGGAATGTTGTTCAGGTCACTTTTCTAAAAGCTATAAAACCAGGGTGCGTGGGTGGCTCATTTGGTTAAGCTTAAGCATCTGCCTTCAGCTCAGGTCATGATCCCAGGGTTCTGGGATCAAGCCACACTTCGGGCTCCCTGCTGAAGAAGAAGGGAGCCTGCTTCTTCTCCCTCTGCCCCTGCCCACCCTTATGCTCTCTTTCTCACTCTGTTCTCTCTTCTCTCTCTCAAATAAATAAAATCTTTAAAAAGATAAAATAAAAGCTATAAAACCCTCCTAGTAGCTATAAAATATCTTAACCAATGGAGAGAGAGATTATGTTAATGGTTTGGGATACGTGATACTAGAGGTACCTACATATTCCATGCAACTTCAATAAAATTAGCACAAGGAATTTTTTTTTTTGGTAGAAATTTAACATGGTTTCTAAAATGCAAATGGAGAAATAAAGAGCCTAGAGTACTTATTTGATTTGAAAGAAAATGTTCAAGTATAGATGACTAACACTATCAGCTACTGAGATTTTTTACATTTACTGTAACTAACACAGTACGTTATTGGTACCAAGTTCAACAAATAAATGAACAGAACAGAATAGAAAGGATAGAAAGAGACCTAGGTATGTATCATCACCTGATGCTGATTAAAGCACCAGTAAAATTCAGTGGAAAAGATAACCACTTTAAAGAATGTGTGTAAGTGAACTGGGATTCATACCAAAAAAAAAAAAATCCTTTAACTTTAGAGAAAAGCACATAAAATTTATTTTCAATGGGATCTAAGCTAAAATTGAATTAGGTAAGATAATAAAACTTCTAGAAGAAAACAAAGCAACTTTTAATTTTAGATGTCAAAAATTAAATAAGAAGTTTCCCATAAAGATGGGATTAATTGAAATTTGTTAAAATCACCCTCTTATGTTCATTGAGAGATAATATTAAGATGAAATTGCCAGTACAGACTAGGAGAAGATATTTATGCAAGTGGATATATGTGGATATATATATACACACATATATATATGCACAGGCATATATATACACTCACAGAAACATACATGCACAGATATATATGCACACAGAGATATAGATCTCCCAAAGTTCTCATATCCAGAATGTATGAATAACTACAAATAAATAAGGTAAATAGAGGTGAAGCAGTTACAAAAAGGCAAAAATTTTCAAAATATAGATCTTTAAGACACTGACATATACTTCCACGAAAATTAATGGAGTTGTGTACTTATGTGTATGTGTACTTTGCAGTTATGCCTCAATAAAAACAAATTGTAAAAAAATCTTAAATCCTTTTCTATGCTTGATCAAAACATCCTCATGAAATCTCTAGAATATATTTTTTAAAAGACGCTATTTTGTCCATATACCATTGTGCATTCTGAATGTAAAATCTTTAGCACCTACTATAGATTCTATAAATGTATGTAAGTTTAATGCTTTGTTGACATATTATTAATAAGTCTTCCTTTCTCCTATTTGCCCCATCACTCACTCAATATATTTTTAGTATAAAAGTAATCTTATTAATAGTATAATGAGCCTGACGTGGAAATGTTTACAAATTCAAGTGAATTTATACCAGATCAAGTAAGATTGTGATTTGTGTAACCTCTTATCAAAATAAGGAAGTATCTTTTTTTTTTTGGAAAGAAAATGAGAAATTGATTTGAATTATTTTCATTTCTAAAATGAGACTATTTTTTTCACTTCTATTAATTTCTAATGAGTTATGTTTACTTCTGTTTATGTACCACATCACCTACATGTTTAATTTCAATTATATAGATAATGCTTATTTTCACATTTATGACCTATTAAAAGAAAAAAAATGACTTCATTTAATATGCACCTCATTTAATACTCCTTCAAACATAAAAGTTTTGGCATTTTATTTCTTTGGAATTAGAGGTCCTTGAGTACATGTGCCAGAGGCGCACAATAAAGGTGTAATTAATGTCATATTGAGGAAATTCCTCAACTATAACCTATTGTTTGACAAAGTGAATATTCCTTAAACTTTTACTGGTGAGTACTTAATATGGTCTTTGATATAAAATGTTCTTGAGAGAAACGATACCTACTTAAAACTAAAGCACTTGGCCTCAGGTAAGTGTGTAGAAGATCAAAATGCATTATACTCATTGTTGTAATAAAATATAAAAATATTGGGAAATGATTATATGTGGTCAATTAAGAGAAAGATTTTAATAACTTTTGAAGTTGAGATTTCAAGGCTAGGTGATTCTAAAATCCCAAGTGCTTAGCCCCTAAAATCATCAATATTGTATATATTGATGCATAGATGTATGAATGGATGAATGAATACATGATTAAAGAATCAGTTTAATTCAGACACAAAGAAGTCTGAAATGTGAAACATTAAACAAAAAGAGCAATAAAAAGAGCAAACGTGAAAATGTAATTGGTCAATAATATGTCATTGCTGACCTTTCTAAAATAACAGGTTCAATACAGTGACTAGAGTAAAAAACCTAATGGGAAGCAATTAAATTTGATCCATTTACAGGCAAATCTATTTCTTTCCTTTTTTCTAAAATTTAATAGGAATGAAAATGGGGGAAACAATTAGCAAATATAGTTATTTATTTTAGCTAATGAGAATTTACCCTCTCTCTTTAAAAAGTTTCTGTCCCTTTTCATCATTTTCCTACTTCTGGAAACCTTTTCCTTTGATTTCAAAACTATACAATATACTTATAATTTTTCCTTTTCTCTTGTTCTTATGGAGACAGTAGTCTTCTTCTAATTTGGGATCGAGATTTTCCCTGATGTGAACCTGAGCTTGTTTGTACCAGTAACTAGATTAGAAAGTCAAGATGAAGTGAAAATATCTTTTGACTGAATAAGTTAAATAATTATTATTGAGCACCTAATAGATGCCACACATAATGAGAGAAGCTACAGAATACAGTGTAACCTGAAAGAACTTCATATGTGTTCTGCTTAAAACACACTGTTCCATCCGCCTCTTACAGGCACTTCCTTACTTCATGACAACAGATTGTTGATGGACTAAACCCAGTCTTATCCTTCTCTAAATCATCTTCCTATCTACACAACGAAAATTATATATGGATGAACTAGCTAGGAGGTATATATGAAATAGAAATTCAGGAACAATTACGTCACAATTTATTATTAATCTGGGTTATCCATTGCACATATGTTTAGGTGTATATGTATGTAAATAACATGTGAATATGTGTTCACATATAAATATAAATATGTATATATAATTGTCAAGATCTATCCCACATTTAAGGTCATCCTTTCTCACTTCTTTCAGCTTTTTTAATCCTTTCGAACCAAGCAGTTGTCTTTTGTTTATGAAGTTTTTCTTCTTTACACTTATAAACCAGATTAGATATTCTCACTTATGAACTCATGGACTTCTTATAATAAAGAACAGTTGAAGACTAGAATTTTTTATATGGTAATTGGGGGACCTAAATTTCTTTTTCCTTTTGAATTGATTAAATGCTACTTTAAAATAGTGTTTCTTTTAATTGAACTCATCAAGGAACCCAAAACAGAGTGGATACTTAATTAATATTTGCAGTTTGGTTGATTGGCATTACTCACCAATTACATTTTCGGAATTTATTTAGTAAAATTTATTTTATCAAGTTATCAATATATAAGTATCAAACACATAAAAATAAGTATTACATAATCAATATATCATATTTATAGCGATTACATTCTCTCTTATATTTTTTACATTGCCACAAAAAAAGATTTCAAATAAGAACAGATTTTAAAATATTTAAATTTAATATAGCTATTTCTAGGGATAAAAGTGACCATATGTTTTGAACAAGAAAATAATAGGTTCAAAAATTCTTCTACCCAATGTTTTATTATGAGTAAAACCATATATGTGCTTATGTAACACCCAGCCCCCTCATATTGTGTTAAAACACACTGCTGTGGTTGGGGGTCATAGTGAATTGGTTTACTCTTTGTTATCTTACTGTTTTAATTTGCTGTGTTTTTGTATGTAGACCAAATCTTTTGTTGAAGTCTAAGCGATCTTCATTTTCAATAGATGTCAAGTGTGTGTATCTGTGTATATACAAATACGTAGATATATGTATATACACATACACGCATATACACATATATACACACATATATCCAGAGATTGAAAAGTAACAATAAGTTCAAAGGCTTTTTTCCCCTCACTCCAGATTTTCCTTTTCCTATTTTGGGATTTCTTATTTTCTGCCGATCAGATATTTATTTATGGCTTCCACTGTAATTCCTGGCTTTGACACTATTAATGGAGATGCATTAGAGCTGAGAAAATTTTAAAGGCTTGTTTTAGTTCAGAAAAATAACTGGACTGGGGTTGCTTATAGCAATTGCATCTCACCTACTCAAACCTTTGAGTCTGTGAAATTGAGTTGAGAATTCTAGGAGAAAATGCAAGCTTTACAGCAAGATTTAATCTTTCTGTAAGCAGCTCGTCCAGAAATACCGTAACAACAGCTGTTCTCATGGAGTATTAGCATTTTTGCTTCTGGTCTCAGCTGCTTCTCAGAAGTGCAAAGAAATGCAAACATAGAAAATGTTCATTTTTAACATTAGCTTGAGTTTGAAAATCAGGGGACATTCACTGGTCCCCAAAAGTAATAGATGCACATTTCTGCTAATGATTTTATTCCTGAAGTAATGTATGGTATATACATAGCTCATAGAACATCCTTTATTAACTATAGAAGAGGGAGAAAGGCATATTCATCATTTGGCGGCATGATTTTCAACTATTGTCCACAATGAGGGTGTGGTCTTTGATTTCATGTGAGACAAAAATGCAATGTAATTCTCATCGTTTTCATATTACTATTCTAATTTCATCCCCTTATGCTCTTATATTCTTGACTTAAAAAATAGAAACTTTGAAACTGTAAAAACTAAAGAAAAAAAAAAAGAAAAATTGTAAAAACTGCGGTAGTATTTCAGGTGAATTAACTCTTTCCAGTACTGAATAACAAGGACAATTCATCATAGCTCCAAGATAGAGTAGAGGGGTGGGGGATAAGGTTTGCTTCATAGATAGACTTCATTTTAATTTGTCTTTTAATTCCTTTAACTAAATATTTGTAGCCTATCTAGTCATTAAGTTCCACAAATAGCACAGTTCTTCATTATTAAATCAAAACAAGCTGTCCAATTTAAGGTAGCAAAAGACACACCTCTTTCCCACCGTTATCAGAGCTATTTTTTTTAAGTGTAAAGTTCCTTAGATTCTTGATAAATAATTGATATATATTGTAGCCTAATATTTCTTGGCATAGTTCTTAATCTTCTCAAAGACACAAACATGCTCTTAGGAGAAACATGAAGTGTTGTTTCCATCCTTGTGACTTAGTCAAATAATTATTTGCCTTGATTAGAAATCTTTCTATTAATGTTTACTGAGTTCATTGACCATGAATTCAAAACTCTTAAAGACTTTGAGTTTTTTTTTCTTTTTAAACAAAAACCTACTTAAAAGACTATTGGAAGAAAATATTTTATCATGGAACTTTACTTAAAAAGTACAATCTAAGACAATTCACATGTGGAATTAATGGCATACAACTAATTAAGCAGTCACCTTAGGCACTCTTCCCAATAATGCCAAGAAAGTCTACTATATGATGGAATTCTGAGACCGTGACTAAATGTGACTTTAAGCACTGGTCCTCTTGCTACTTAACTCAAATCTTTTTTTTTTTTTTTTTAAGATTTTATTTATTTATTTATTTGTCAGAGACAGAGAGAGAGAGAGAGGGCACAAGCAGGCAGAGTGGCAGGCAGAGGCAGAGGGAGAGGGAGAGGGAGAAGCAGGCTCCTTGCTCAGCAAGGAGCCCGATGTGCGATTCGATCCCAGGACCCTGGGATCATGACCTAAGCTGAAGGCAGCTGCTTAACCAACTGAGCCACCCAGGCATCCCACTTAACTCAAATCTTAATGTGCTCTTGGGTGCACCCCCTCTTCATTTTACTTCCTTTCATAAAAATTGTTATTTTTATTGTAAAACAATTTTAATTTTTGTACAATATTTATAGCAGTTCATAATGAACAACAGTGGCTTTGTCAGCAAAATGTCTATCTTTCGTTATGACTGCTCTTGATATATCTTGTATATAACCATGTGAACCCTCTAAGATGTTGGAGTTTTTCCCCTTCACTTTAAAATAGTCTTTCTTAATTTCTTTATAATATCTATAAATGTCTTTTTCTTTTCTATCAGAATGACAGCAAGGGTTTACAAACTCTCTTCACTTTTGTAGCTGAAAGAAAATAATCTCTGAAGAGCACTACTTCATAAAAATATCCACGTAGCTAAAATAATAGAATCTTTGTTTCCAGGTTTACACTCTCAAATATGAACCTAAAAATGGAGAGTCTAGAGTTTATTCATGTCATGACAGTTCATATGCATAGTAGATATTGCCTCAAAACTTGTGTGTATATATATATATATATATAGATAGGTAGATATTTTTTTTTAAAGATTTTAAAGATTTTATTTATTTGACAGAGAAAGACACAGCGAGAGAGGGAACACAAGCAGGGGAGTGGGAGGGGGAGAAGCAGGCTTCCCATTGTGCAGGGATATGGGGCTCAATCCCAGGACCCTGGGATCATGACCCGAGCTGAAGGCAGATGCTTAACGACTGAGCCACCCAGGCACCCTAAAACTTATATTTTTAATAGTACAATACAGGCAATTGAACTGACAGACTCTGGTAGTTACTTTTAGAGAAAGTTTATGAGGTCGCATCATTTAGATATGCTACTTTATGGTTTATTTACATAAGTGAAAATTAAAAGGAAATGGAGTTTAGAGGGCAGCAGGGGTCCTACCAGTAAATTGCAATAGCAAGAAATTGACCTCGCAGGTGAATACTACTTTAGTACCCTAGCTGGTAGAAGGAAGATTTCTTCCTACCCCAGCAACAGCCCAGCCAATAGGAGAAAGTCACCAATCAGCCAGTGAAGAGCCACTATACTTCCAGCTCCCCGATTACTCCAATGGACTTTTAGTTTATAACAGCCCCTCACAAATCCCTTCTTTTCTCTATAAAAGAACATTCCCTTTCCCTTGTTCACCAAACTTGCCTTTGATTTTGCCATTCTTTGCTTGTCCTAGGTTGCAGTTCTCTGCTATTCCTGCATAAACCCACCTTCTGCTGGTAAAATAACTGGTAGTTTTATTTTTAGTATATGTGCTGCCAAAGCGAGCAGAGTAGTTTTATTTTTAATTACATTTGACTAATACAGGTATCATAGAAATTTAAGGTGAAGTAAGAAGAAGAAGGATGAGTATTTTTGATAGCTTAAAAGTATTCATTACAAAGGATCAAGAAAGAAGGAGATGGTATTGGAAATAGATATTCGATGATGTAACTTTTATAAAGAGTGAGCATTCAAGGAAAATATTCTAAATAAAGAGAATAAAGTGGAAGTGTAGGTAAATTCAGAAATATTAAAGGAAAAGTGGAAGTCTAGTCTGACATGATGGCTGTTTAAATGAGAGTAATATATAATGTAAAAATGTTACGAGCCAGATAGTGGAAGGTCAAGAACACCACTGTGAGGACTTAGCTCTTGATTTTGAAGACACAGGTCAGCTATTACTTGTGTTTGAAGAAGACGCTAGCTCTATACAGTAGGAAAATTGTCCCTCCAGGCACATAATCCCAATGATTTGTTACAGAATGTTCCAGAATAGCAAAGCCCATGGGGTAGAAGTGAAGCAATGATTTGGTTAATGCATTAACTTTGACCCTATTGTTTATAAATATTTTGTTGAAATAATTAGTAGTGGTCATAGGTAGCAATTTCTCCTCTAATGTACACACTGTGCTTGGGAGAAAATTGAAAATTGTTATAAACTGCAAACATCCTTTGCCTACGTGCTCTCTACATTCAATAACACAGCCCCCTATGCATCCTCCTTTTTTAGTGCTCCAGCAGGAACAAAACAAAAACATGAAACACAAGAGTCCTTCTAAGAATCAAAAGGTGGTCATTTCAGTGAATTATAGCAACCACATAGTGATTTGGTACTACCCAACTGGTGCTCCTTATAATATTTATCATCATTTTATTCTTATGGTCGCTCACAATTCTTAAGGTTTCAAAAATATATCATACACTTTTCTAATATCCCACAAAGCCCTCAGGAGGAAGGAATCAGCTTGATAATTTACAAAGTTTATTTTGAATACAAACTTGACACAGCTAGGAAAGACATTTCTACCCCTACATCTTCATATCATCCTGGACAAACTTGTAGGTAAAGGAACAGATTGTAGTGATTTGAAGTAGAGAGTCAAGAAGGCATCATCTCTGAGTAATACTCAAGTGCAAAAGAAAAAGCTGTAAAATACAGCATGATATAACTCATAGCAAATCTCTTTTACTGGAAATCATATGGAAATATTTGAAACTATATGAAGAATATAATTGCAGTCAAATGCTCTACCACTGAGCTATACCCCCTATGATGAATACAATTGTAGTTTGTTTTAACAACTGTATGTAGGTGCTTTCTTAAAATATAAGATTTTTTCTTCATATCTTTGATAATGGGAAACATATTTAACAAGCTAATGTACTGTGGACCCATTTAACACATCTCTTTGAATGGAGATGAATAAGTATCTAACCACCTACCCATATATATTTAAATTAGCAATAATTTATGGAGCATTACTAAATTATGTTTTTATAATATGTTAACATAAAAATGTTATATATGTCCCCTAATTCAATGCTCTGTCATCAAACTAAGGAAGGGAATAATATTGGCTAGTTTGCCTTCTTGTTATACATTAGAAATCCTATAAGAATCAAACTGAGGAGTGGCTTTATGGATTTATCTACCCTGCCCACAATGCTTCTGTTAAAACCGTCATCTGGGAGATTACAAAATGCCATATTTACCACAATGGTATTCCACTCAGATTATCTCTGACAAGGAACTCATTTTAGAGAAGACAGAGTATGGCCATGGTCTCTTTCTCTTGAAAATGACTGTTTTGATGTTATCCATAATTCTGAAGTAGCTGGCCTGCTAGAACAGTGAAACGAGACTTTTAAAGATTTAGTTCTTTTACCAACTGTGTCCACCTCTTGAAGGGTAGTATGACAAGCTCCAAGATGCAGTCTATGTTCTGAATCAGTGGTTAAAATATGTTGTTGTTTGTCCTGCAGCCAGGATTAAAAGTTCTAAGGAACCAGTGAGGTGAAAATGAAAATGGATTCTTTCATTACTCTTCAAGTGACCCACTAGTGAGATGTTTGTTTCCTCTTGTCACGACTTTTGCTTTTTACTGGTCTGGTAATCTTAATTTCCAAGGGGAAAATGCTTCTATCAAAGGGCAAGACAATGATTCCATTAAACTGTAAGTCGAAACTTCCACCTGGCCACTTTGGTTTTCTCACGTCAGTGAATCAAAGGGTAAACAAAGGTGTTAGTGTGCTGGCTAGGGTGATCAATTCTGATTTCAAAGGGAAATTGGGTTGCTACTGCATAACATCAGTAAGAAGAATGTCTGGAATACAGAAGACATGTTAATAGTAAACCTATCTCTGTATTTAAATTACGATGTATCAAAGGACAAGCGTGATTTGGATAGGAAAGGAATGCACATCACGCAAAAATGGATTAAGGAACTGTGCATCCTCTTTGAGGGGACAGATTATATTTGCTCTCAGCTGTACCAGGGATGATTGAATCCCATTAGGTGCATGCATGATTGTGTTACTGTCTTCTCTGGAAATTCCTAAGGATTGAAAGAGGTGCCAAGTTGACAAGAAGTAGACTGAGATGGCTATATTATAAGTCAATATAGTTAAGCTGGAAATACTTTACCATGCATTTGATTTCCTCTATGACCTGTGAAAGAAATTTACCTAAGATTTGAAAGAAAAGAAGGAAAAGCCAGTAGATATAAAGTTTGGAGCTAGGCACTAAGTAAAGTGACACCTACAAGTTGTCATGGTTTGGCCTGGTCATCTTGTTGGCATGAGGTACATATAAGCACACTAGTCGTCTTGGCTTCTCTGAGCACTGACCCACGCATGTGAACAGTCCTGTGTTGAAAAATACTATTCTATTGAATGTCAGATGAGATGACAGGAAACATGGTTTCCACTTCATTCTCACGGGTTCTAGTTTATTCTTGTAGGTTCTAGTTTGCCCTTATTAACCCTCCAGATCACGTTCCTTTCTCCTTCCCTTCCATGAGCCTGGCTGACTAGATGGAGGGGATGTGTGACTTTTTATCAGCTCCCTAAATTAAGTCTAATTTTTATAATAAACTCCTTATTTCGAATCACTCATGTATCACTCTAACCGTACCCTGATACACAATTTATGTTTTTTAAAAGGATTTATTTATTTGAGAGAGAGAGAGAGAGCATGCACACATAAGTGGGGGGAGGGGCAGAGGGAGAGAATCTTCCAACAGACTCCCCGCTTACCCAGAACCCGAGGCATGGCTCAGTCTTACCACCCGTAAGATCAAGACCTGAGTGGAAACCAAGAGTCTACTCTTAACCAATTGAGCCACCTAGGTGCCCCATAATATTTTTACGATTTGAGAGAGTGAGTGAGTGAACAGGAGGAGGGGCAGAGGAGGAGAGAATCTCAAGCAGACTCTCCATTGCGCATGGAACCCACGAGGGACTAGATCTCATGACCCTGAGATTATGACCTGAGCCAAAACCAAGAGTTGGACACTCAACCAACCAAGCCATCCAGGCATCCCAATAATATTTTTGTGAAAAGGATTTTTATTAATATGTCTACAAGGTCTTTAGAACATATAAATGAAAAAGACAAGAAAAAAAAAAAAAGAGCAAAAGTCAGCATTTAAGACCAGAGACTCAAACAACACTTGACATCAAAATTGTAACATCTGTATACCACATACATTTCCTCAGCCCACCATTTTACTCACAAAATTGCTGCCCAAACCAGCCAATTGCAGTTATAAACTGTCAGCATCCTACTTAAGTATATACCATAGATGCTGCTCAGATCACCTTTGCAGACACTCTCTCAGCTATTGTGACCTTGCACAAAATGTGAATTAACCTCTATGGGGCAACTCTTACTGAAGGGGTTATCTAGTTATCTGATTAATAAATGCTCTAATCTGTCTCTATGGTGGAGAGTTCTGAGGTGTATTCTACAAGACTCTTCAGAAAGTTGTCAACAAGATACAATCCATTTGTCCACAGTGGTGATAATATCAACATTTCATCTTTGTATCAACTGTCCCACCTTCCTTGTTTTGCTCTTTGCAACTGTTTTCCTTTACTTGAGATTAGTTCCAAACTCAAAATCCTTGCACTCAAGATATTTTCTCAGGCTCTACTTTTGGGGTAACCTAGATTAAGAGCCAGATTAAATGTGGCTCTAGAAAGGACACCTTCTGGCGGGGACTTTAGGACTAAGGATCCTCTGATTGATTGGTATCAGGGTCAATAATGATCCTATTTCTAGGGGTAGGTGTAAAGATGTAACCACTGATGTGTAATTATTTCACAATTATCATTAACTGGTGGTGAACTCGATAAGGTATAGGTGGAAAGTGAAACATTGGTTTGGTTGTCAGTGGTGGTACTTGAAAGAAATGAGGAAATAGTAATTATAAACTCAACAGATCAGCTACTGGATAATAGCTTCCAAGCTACAAAAAAACCTGAATGTTCAGTCTCAGTGGGTGTCCTTTGCCAAAGTCAAGACTTTGACTTTGATCTGAAGAACGGGATGCTGAGTCTTGGGACAGGGATATTTGGGTGAATAAACCTGAACCCTTGGATTATCTTGAATCCTTCCCTTCATGAGATGGGTGCTTTCCAAGGGCTCCTAAAATTTGTCCTTATCTTTCTTATTTTATTATTATCATTTCCAGGTGAATAACTTGGGCTTGTCTCAACAAAGCCCAAGCTAGTAAGTTCTTTCTCTGCTATGAGAAGACACAACTTATTTACCAAAGAGTTTTCAGATCTGGAAACAGGTGATTATATGTTAACAGTAAATCTTGAATGTGTTGGACCAGAAAGGGAGATTTTAGGGCAGATAAGGGAGTATTTATTGACACAAGTGTATACTCTTGTGATCTGAGATTGAACATTTGGCCAGTAATACCTGGAACTATTTCTTATATGCTGCTGGGATAGTTTTGTGATGGACACGGTGGGAGCCACAATGTGTGATAGAGAATGTAAAAGATAAAAGAAGCCTCACAGATGTCAATGTGGGGATGTTAAAATAGATTTAATATGTGAGACCAGGATACCCACCACCTGTGTTCTCTGGGAGTGACACAGGGCCACTTGTGTTGTTAAAGCTATAAGTAAAGCAGGTTATTGGCTAAGTTATGTAGCAAAACCTTTGAGAAGTAATACCTGCCTTCTCTGTGTGTGAGTTGATAGTAGAGAAGGCTGTTGTGGAACTAGACCCTCTATCATTGCTGTGTATAATAGGATTTTAGATCAGCAGAGTAATGAACTGTCCAAGGCAAGGTGAAGGCAGCAAGACTGGAGAGACAACCAGGATGTTTACACTCGCAGGGATTTTTGGCAATGACTAATAGATTAATGATCTTAGGGATTAGATAGGTGGCAAACCAGCTTGGATATCAGAATCAGAGAAGAGAGACAATGGAGAGCAAAATGTACAGGTCAGCCACAGCAAGTGTAAATAATGATCCATTAATCATTTCCAGATCTAAGTCAATTATCAGACCCAAAATGCTTTAATTGGAGGAACCAAAAGCTGAATGAATTCAGACACAAGCAGAACCAAAACATCATGATGGTTAGAGTGAAAGTACATGGCAGCCAGGTGATAAATAGTATTCTGGCACACATCTTTCTCAGATATTCCAAAATAGTACTCATTATGTAATTATTTTTTCATTGTACAGCTGGAATATACAGATTATACTGAAAGGACTCCATTACCTTTTTCTTACTTATGAATTGGAGCTATTAAGATGGGGAAGGCCGAGTGGAATTTCCTGAAACCCTTCTTTCCCTCCATCACACAAGCAAACTCATATGAGGATGAATTAAACAGGTTAATGCCACCATCAAAAAAAATAAATAAATAAAGGATGTGGTGATAGTATGCTCTAAAAATCCACATTTAGTTCTCAGTCTGGGCACTGAAAAACTAAAATTGTGCCAGATAATTGTGGAATATCATAAACTTAAACAGACGGTACTTCAATTGCAGCTGGTATATCACATATGGTATTGATATGCAAATAACACAGCCTCTGGCACTGAGTATGTGGCTATTGATCAAAGTTAGGAACTGCCATGAAGAGACATCAATGAAAGAGTTAAAAAGTCAAGCCCCATAGAGATGATAGTTGCAATCCTTCTAGCCCACAAAGTATTCATATTCAAATACACAAAGAACCGTTTTAATAAAAATGCAGCCAACCCATTTGAAAAATGGGCAACACTAATTGGGCAAGTTCTTCACGAAATAGGGTATCCAACTGCTAATAAAATAAACGTGCTTAAAGTCATTAGTTATCAAGGAAATACAAATTAAAATCACACAACGTGATACCTTGAAAACCCACCGACATTACTAAAAGTGAAAAAAGAAAGACAGTAGTGTTGGAAGAATGTACATCAAAAGGAATGCTTTTTATATATCAGGTATAAACTGGGGCACCACAACTGAGAATGGCTTAGTAGTATAAACTAAAGCTATACATTTGCAAATCTTATCACCTAATGATTTATCTTCTAGGTATATACAAGAGAAAAAATAAAATATTTAACAAAATATATGTACAAGTTTCTTTTAAAAGCACTATAAAAGCCTCAAATTGAAGATCCAAATGTGCATAAACAATTGGATGAATAAACTAATATTCATAAATGGAATCCTTTAAAGCAGTGAGAATAATTTACAACTACATAGTGTAATATGGACAATCTCACAAAGAATATTAAACAAAAGAAGATATATACGAACAAGTACCGATAAAAAGCAAAATCAGTCTATGGTGTTAGATACCAGGATAATGGAGCAGGTAATCACTGGAAAACCACTGATAAGATTCAATTTTGCCATAGTGCTGGTTATAAGCATGTGTCCACTCTGAAAACTTACCAATGCAAAAACTTCTGATTTACTTTTATTTTATACTTCAATAGTTCCCTAATGTGAAAAAGACAATAGTACACATTTTTCTGTCTTCCCCAGAGTTGTGTTTCCTTTTCTATACTCTGTTACAAAACCATCTGCAAGGGGGTTTACCACCCTTTTTTCCTACAGAATAGTACACTGGTCACTATATTAATGCAGTCATACTCATTGTAGTCACACTAATCAGGAAATAGCATTCTAGGTACTTTAGTAAGACACATGCATTCCAGAGGGTGAGAAATATGACCCACAAAGACGAAGGGATCTGCCACACCTAGAACAATTTTTAGGTTCTATGGTATGAGTTAGGAAATACATTTTCCTCTGAAGCACAGGGACATTTCTTGCACATTTGTGACACCTTACTTAAAGCTTGCTGGGCCTCTTTGGATTCTGGAGGTGGTATATGTTATATATATAATATCTTCCCAGTGAATTTATCAGGTGACTCAGAATTCCCTGGGCAAAAAGAGTGATCTCTAGCATTTCTAAATTGCAGTAGAAGCTGTTTTTGCACCCATGCCACATGACTCCATAGATTTGACATTGCAGGAGGTATCTGGGAAGATAAAATACCATGTGGTATCCCTAGTAAGCCAAGAGAGAGAGTCACAGAGCAGACTTCTCAGAAACTGAAGTCAGGTCTTGCATCCTCCAGCAGAAAAATACTTATTTAAAGACAAGTGTTGGTATGGCACTGGTCATATTAGAGCTGAACACCTGACCATGAAGTAAGTGACTATGTGCGGGGGGAGGTCATTGAGAAGATGTGACTGCTAGTTGACCTATGAGCTGGACTGGGGCAACTGAAGACCACTCCCATGCCCTCCTTCATTCTTGGAATGTGTGTTCTCCTTGCCTTCCCTACTCCCAGAAGCTACTCCAAGAATACAGACTTGACACAGAGATGTGGTATTGAGACTACCTGGAGAGTATACAGGATTAAACCCAGGCAAGGTCTCTATAAATTCAAGATTCTGGTGGGTATGGAGATCTACTGGTCTTACAGCCAGTTACCCAAGACAAGCCCCTTACACAAGTTCCCTTGCTCATTAAATCTGCCACCTACCAATCTGGAGTGGTCTGCCTCTTTGGTCTCTCCCTTCCCACCATGTATGGATACCAGTTTCATATTATACTTGGGAAGCTCCTGAGGAGTTGCTAACTCACTATACAACCGGAGCACCCCATTCTGACCTAAGTGTTCCAAAATCCATCAGGCAGGCTTGGGCAGCCACAGTAGCAATCCATTGTACATAAAAAATAATGCATTATAGATCTGTTCTGGGAAGGTCTAGAAAGCAGAGGTATGTTGAATGAATAGGTGACTTAGATTCCTTTGTCACCTCCCTTAGTTACATCAACGCTTTATTCTTAATTTATATATGTGGCCTTTTAGGGATTTCTCTGTGATAATCTTATAAAGGACAATGGCCTTGTTCACAAATTGTGTTAACATGCTGCAAGACAGTGATTGTGTATTATATTTATTCTGCTACCCAAAAGCTTACCAAGGGTGGCTTTGAGGGCAATGGTCAAGGAAAATCTTCACACTGAGCAGAGCAGTTAGCAGTGTGCTTGGTTATTTACCTTATATAGAAGGACACCTGATGTGCATATATACATGAATTCTTGAATAAGAGGTTTTGATGTTCAGTTAGGGGCCTAGAAGAAGCAAGATTAGAATACTGAAGCCAACAGTGTTTAGGAAAGGTGCAAAGTACCTAGATCTATGGGAGTGGGCACAAAGAGTGGCGATCTTTGTATCTCATTTTCATAACAACCAGACAATATTTGCCACTAAGGAGAAAATGTTGAAATAGATAGGAGTCTTCCAATGGAGGTCAGCTACTCTCTCCTGTTGGCAGAACAGTTTTTGCATAATGGACCTGCAAACACTACTATCCATATGCTAAGAGTCTATCTAATTTACCATAAGACATTCTTCATGATATTGCCTAAAACCAGGGGGCTTATTGGAAATTATGAGAGGTGCAATGTTCAAGACCATGATATTCAGTGGTCTTACCAGAACACATCTCTTTGAAACAGCCAGCTGTTTGGTTACTTACTTGTTTGGCTAGGATGACAGTCCCAGAAAATACCCTACCATAAGGCAGTATATACACTCTTCCACAATAGATGTATGGCTCTGTGTCCCCAGTAACTAAAATATGGGGACCTGATCCAGGGATGAAAGTAGTATTTCTCCCTTCATCATCAATGCCAGAGAAGCACTTGCAGAATGCTTTTCCCCATACTCATAACTATACACTCTGCTTAGGTCCAACAGCGGGCCACCAACTTTTTGACTGTGTAATGGATTGCGCTTTTTATAGGATCTTAATTTCTCTGAATGGTGCTGGGAGTGGAAGTGTCGTGCCCTTTTTTACATCCTCTTAACTTTGAGTTCTGAACTCTAGTCATTAGTCTGAATTCTAGTCATGGGCACAGGACAGGCGTAAACCGAGAGCAGCTCATTGCAGTTACATTGAATCTCTCACTTACTGCCCCAGGCTTCTGTGACTTCACTATTTGGCACACTTGCTGGAAACATAACAGCTGTTCTGAAATAAGAACCAACCTGCACGTGAAAGGACATTAACACTTTGACCAGTGGATGTGAACCAGAGCATACATACTTTCTCAGGTGGCTTAAGTGGACAGGGCACAGAAGTGGTCAGCTTCCTAATGTGTCCCATAACTGACTTTCCCTTCACCTCCTTTTTTACTCCCAGCCTCAAATCTTGTTTCCTGGGATCAATTCCCAAAATAAGCTACCTGTACTCCATAGTTCTCTCAGGTTTTATTTTGAGGAAGAAACAAAAACAAGATACTGGCATTAAAACACATACACCTTGGTAATCCTGAGGGTCCTTGGACATGGAGATACAGGGACTTAAAGTGTCTTTATGTCAAGAAGTTGGTTGGGTTGGAGCGAGTTTATTTAGGTGCATTATAAGTAGCTAACTTACTCATTTCAGACATTCTGCTACTTTTCATTCCAACAAGTAATTACTAAAATATTTCTTACATGTGAGTGAAATTCAGTTTCAACACGGTGGTGTTGAGTTACCTAATTATATCTAGAATTGCTGAGTATGAATGTGTGAGATATTTGATAGAGATGTGGTTCTTCACAGCTCAAGCTATGTGACTGCATTTGCTCTCATTCTTGAGAAGTACAGCCTCAATCTTTGCCCAACATTGTACGCTTATCTGCAAACACACTAGATGTTAGGCCGCTGGAAAATCTTCCGTAAATAATTTCAAGTAGTTTCTTTTTTGTGCTGGTGTATGGTACAGCAAAACACTCAGAGCAGGGTGGACCACAGATTCCTCAAAAGCAAGAAACTCGGCTCGGGACAGTGGCTCAGCATCAGCAGGGAAAGCTACAGGGGGTTTGTCCTCAGTGACTTAGGTAGCTATGCAACTAGAGTTAGACAAGCGGAGAGGACACCTGCAGAATTGAGCTCTTTCTGAATGGTAGTTGGAGTTCAGGCTTGCCTTCTTTCTATATTTGCACAGTCTTTACATCATAGTACACATGCCTACTAGGTCTTGCAGCTGTTACATTTTATGCAAGAAGCAGAAAAGGAAAAAGGAGATTGTACAAAGTATTTTCCTTTTTTTTCTTTTTTTTTTTTTTAAGATTTTATTTACTTATTTGACAGAGAGAGAGAGATCACAAGCAGGCAGAGAGGCAGGCAGAGAGAGAGGGGGAAGCAGGCTCCCTGCTGAGCAGAGAGCCCGATGTGGGGCTGGATCCCAGGACCCTGAGATCATGACCTGAGCCGAAGGCAGAGACTTTAACCCACTGAGCCACCCAGGCGCCCCATATACAAAGTATTTTCAATTTACATGGGCATATATATGCTCCCTTTTTCTTTTACAATATTCATCTGCAAGTTGAGCGATATTTAGATTTAACTAGTTTAATTTGAGGCATCAATCTTCATAAATACTCATTTAGGAAGGAAAAAATTCCATTTTTTTAGTGCTTCTGTTTGCAGCAAGAATGAAAGGATGAAGTGAGGTAGACAATAGGAGAGGTGAATGAGAAAAAGGAGTTAATTATTGCCCATGGCTGTACCTCATGGTGTGTGATGAGCCCTGAGTTTTCCCTGAATAGAAGGAATCTCTTTCTCTTACAGGGGAAGAATGAGTCACGGTCGGGCTAGAGCCTCTCTTTTCTTCTTATACAAAGGAGACAATGCAATTTGGAAGGCAGAGTGAAGGATGCTATGGCCTTAGAAGCACAAATCATCATATAGCCCTGATGATAATGACATTCTTCATCCATCCCTTCCATTTGTTATTGACTGGAATAGTATCTTTGGCTTCTTTTGTGTTACCGTGATACGTTGTGTATACAGTGATAATAGACTCATTTTAATTACTCCATTTCTAATAATATCAGAAAAATATTTCATACATGTACTTCTTGCTTCCACTAGCAACATACACCAGAAAATAGGCAAAAGAGGAAATCATCGATTTACAGATTATGTTCCAGATGTCTGCATGGTAATTATTTAGAATGCGATACATGTTGTCAGAGAAATGTTATAGATAACAATGGAAAGTCCAACCTGAATCAACCAAAACCAAGCAACTACTTAACTCATAATGTTCCTGGACTGTTATATTATTAGTAGCGTTTCTCAATTATAGGGAAAAGGGAAAAAAAAATTTGATGGAGAGAAAACCTAACATTAGTTATGAACCTTCCGTATGCCAGACACTTTAGACAAAGTACCCCATCTAATTACAAAAGGAAATGCTATTACTTCCCTACTTTTATGTGTAGATGCTGAAACTATTAAGAGTTATGGATAACATATCCAAGGTCACTTAAAGCTTGTGAATAGCTAAACTGGTATAATAAGCCCAGTTCAGTCTGAATCAGTTTTATCTACTGGATCCTCTCAGGATGGCCAAGAACTGGATGTTGCCTTAGTTCTATTACAGAATTATAACACTAGTTCATGAAAGGAGATCCAAAAAATACATGAGCCCCCCCCACCTTAGCTCAGTAACATATCTCTTTTTAAACTTTACAAAGCACCTTAAAACAGACATTAGGACTCAGACCTATCCTTGGGGATTTGGAAGGCACAGGAAAAAGGCATGTAAGAGGCAGAGAACAATTTTGAGTTTTCCTCAGTGCCCATAACAGAGGCCTGATAGGTTTTGTGCGCAAAATAAAGTCATAGAGCCATTTTTTTAATGTTACTAACACCAAATAGATGATTTAAGTCAGTTTAGTTACAGTCCATACAGAGGAAATTTCAACACTTTAATGAAACCCGAGAAAATCTTTTCCTTTGGGTCACTATTTTATCAAAAGATACCAACTATCAACAATTTTCATGTGAGAGAGAAGGCCTGGTTTATTTTCATTCATATCTATCTTCCTAGTTGAGAATTGCCCTCCCAAAAAAGAGCAATTCCTAAGGTATATTTTAAACAGGAAAAATGCAGAGTAAATGTCTTTTCCCGCCCTCCCCATTACTACTTCTTCCAGCTGTATAGCTGTGATTATCTGTTGGGTGATCAAGGATTTAGCTACCTCATTCTATTTTCCCATGAATGTTAACCAAAAGGAAAAGGTTATTTAGTTACCATACAGAAAATCTGTCCTTCCAAGCACAATCTCACAGTATAGCATGTGTGACTGACATCAGTGACACTGGGGATGCTATTCTTATCTTTTGGCTGATGGGAGAGTGATGGGAATATATAACTCACTTTCATGAACAGGCAGATACTTCAAAAAAAATCTAGATGTCAGTGCTTCCTCTGAAGAAAAAGATAGACAGCTCAATACTCTTGTAATTTACTAAGCAATTTTTGCTGTATTTGCTGAGGCCACAGGTTCTAGTAAATGAAAGAAACTACCCATTTTTAAAAACATTATGGGATTATACATTTTCAGTTATTTTTTGAAAAATAAAAGTTTCTTTTAGACAAAATCTAATACCAAAAATAGTATAAGAAAACATTCTTTTCTCCTAAGTGATTTGTAAGTATATTCCCAACTTATCTGGATATACTAAAATTATTTTTTAAAATAAACATTCTCAGCTATCTTCCTTTCAGCAAAATTCTTTCTTTTTATTAGTGGAATATCTAATCATCCCAGTTACAAAATTTTATATGCCTCAATTTTGAAGTGGTCTTAATCTATAGAGAAGATAATTAGCTGTTTATTATGAGAAAATTCAGGCCAGTATATTAATATGAAACATATGAACATACCCCTCATATATCACCAATATTTCTTATTTTGGATAAATATATATGCTTTGCAATAGCTTATCTGCATACATTCATAATTTGTGTGATTTTATTTTTTTAATTTTTTTTAATTTGTGTGATTTTAAAAGAAAATTTCATAATTAATTTCATCCTAGCTGGTTATTTACAGAAAAAATTTAAATTCATTTGGGCTGTCATGAAAAAAATTATGAAGTATTCCAAAATTAAGAGAGGTGAAGAAAGACATGATTAATTTCTGTAGGAGAACAGCATTTTTAACCAAAATTACCATAATTTTCTAGGATAAATTATCTTTGTCTTTACAATCTATATTGAGGTAGGTATAAAAAAAGACTACACATTATTTAAACAACTTCAATTATTTAATTTCCCATTTGCATTTTAATATAAATTTTGACTGCACCACCTGAGACTTTCCATAAGGCCAGAGTTTAAATATTAAAGTAATTAAGGACTGAGAAAATTATGAAATTTCTCTCTCATTTATTTAATAATTGTGAACCCAGGTTATGTTGTGGTGGAAAGAAGGAAGATATTCCTGTCTTGTGTCCTAAAGTTTGCGATGAGTTCTCAAATTTGAGTGCAAGATAATAAACACTTTGTGTAATAACTCTCATGCTAAGAAAAAAAAAAAACAGGTCTGATTCAACGCTATCCTTTCTTTAGTAGACAGAAATTCAGAAGTTAAAGATTTTTGTTAGGTAAATTAATTCTCGGGATGGCCCTTAATACATTTAAATTCCAACCTTTGATTTGTTCAACACTAGGTTGATTATTTACATTGATTCTCTTGCCAGATCTATGTTTGAATATATTATATATGTAGTATATACGTGTTCAATCTTGTATTGTTACAATTGTGTATTGTTCTAATAGGTTACAATCTTGTATTGTTCTAATAAAATAACTGATATTTTTCTATTTATGTTAATTCAGTTTTGCAGTTTCATGCCTCTTATAATAAATTAATGGTTTCCATTATAAATTTTGTAATTTCCTCAAACTAGATATGTGTTTATCTCAGGTTCAGGAAAAGCTAAAGAAAATTATTGTAGAATACATATGGTTGATCCTTTAAAATATTTGTAAAAGAAATATATTTGCTTTATCTTTGAAGATAAAGCAGTTGTAGAGATGACACATTTGGGGGACTTTTTTTTTTTTCATTGTGAAAGTCATCTGTTGAAAGTTACAGCTATTGTATATTTGCAGCAAATATAGCTGATTCCTGATTCTATTTATTGGAAAGCCAATAAGGATTAAAAATGTGTATATATTTCTAATAGCATAATCAAAATATTGATATAAGGAAGAATTATCTTAGATCGATTGACTATAAGACAAACTGATTAAAAGTTAGCTTCTAATTTTGTCCAAATCAACAACTTTGAAGTCAAAAATTTGGGGGAAAAAGTCACTGTGTGGGGTCGTAGGTCTTAGCATATGTTTCTCTACTAATGTGATTTTCTCATATGTCAGTTTTAGTATCATAAATTGTACTAACCTCTTCTAAGATGGTATTCATGATCCAGGAGTTATATATTAGGTACTAGGCATTCAAGGATGAGCAAGCCATAGCGCTTTCTAAGGAAACCTAGAGAGTAAGCAGGACATCTATAGGTACATAACATCATTTCAGGCCATAGTTTTCAGTCTTAACACTATTGGCATTTGGGGTCAGAAAAGCCTTTGTGGTGAGCTCTGTCCTGTGCCTCGTGGGATGTTTAGCAGCAATACTAGCATCTATCCATTAGATTCTCCTATCTACACCCCCCTCCCAATTGTGACAACCGAAAGTTTCTCCAGAAACTGGCAAATGTCCTCTAGGGACAAAAATCACCTCTACTTGAGAAACATTGTTCAAGCTATCAAATGCAAATACAGAAGTTTAAAAAATAAAAATTTAACTATACATCTATTATTTAATCCTGGTGTATGATGGGGAGGGGGAGAAGTGGAGGGAAAGAGTGATCAGAGCAGTCTTCATAGAGCATGTTCATTGAACAGCTTCTTAAACTATATCTAGGATAGTGCACAAGTCAGTCAGGACAAAGTGCGGCCATTAGAGGGAGGGGGAGAACAGTTGTAAAATAGGAAGACCTCAATCAGCATGGAGGTTGATTCATTACTGCAGCTTCCAGGATTTTGAGGAAAGAGCTCAGCATGTTACATCAATGCTAAATCAAAACAGACACTGAAGTCTTTCTAGGAAACTGAACAAACAAAACCCCTTTGGTGGTGAGAGGAAGGAACAGTAATTTTCATGGATAAGTCACCTGTTGACACTTCTGGTTGAGAAATCCAAAGCTGGCTGTGGTATGAAGAACTGGGGAGAGACAGCAAATAGGTCACTTTAGGGCTTTACTGTGTGTAGGCAAGAGGACAGGAGGAGCTGAATTAAGACAGTATGGAAGGGAAAGAAAAGTGTCTGCATTTAGGTGTAACTGGAAAAATAAACTGAAATGACTTTTTCATTACCGAATATAAGAGATTGAAGACAAGTAAAGTTCAGAATGACTGGAAGACTTTTGGACTGAGCCTTACAGGTGTTTCCAGTGCTGTGCCCATAACCCCTTGCATCCCTTTACATTCTTTTTCTTTTTTTTTTAATTTAAATTCAGGGGCGCCTGGGTGGCTCTGTTGGTCAAGCCTCTGCCTTCAACTCAGGTTATGATCCCACGGTCCCAGGATCAAGCCCTGCATCAGGCTCTCTGCTCAGCAGGGAGCCTGCTTCTCCCTCTCCCTCTGCCTACTGCTCTGCCTACTTGTGCTCTTTCTCTATCAAATAAGTAAATAAAATATTTTTAAAAATTTAAATTCAATTAGCTAATGTGTAATACATCATTAGTTTTGGTATCATGTTATATTCTTTATTACACTGATTCCCAACAGAGAGCCCTGAACCCCTCTGGCCATGGGAGTCTGCTTGTTGGCACTTATGGATAATCAGATTGCCTTGAAATTCACATTTGTCTTGAGGCGGCCTTCATCCAATGACTGACAGATCCAGGAGGATACCGACTCCAGCCGCCTTGCACCCAAGCAGAGCAACACTGAGATGTGGCCTTCAAGGTCTCTAGAGCTCCCGAAGGATTAAGCCAAAGTTATTTCTCCATTCTACTTTACTTGATATATCACCCTTTCTTAGTCCCCATCTTTTTCTGGTATTTTTTTTTCCCCTGAACAAATCATGTTAACATAAATCTTTATGTTAAGATCTAATTCTAACAGACCAAACCTCTTGCTTATTTCCTATGGGATACTGGAGATGACCAGTCATTATTTGGGTATCCGGAAATAGAGATCAGATCAGATCTGGTTGAAATTTTAGGTTCTGTAGATATTGAAAAAAAATAATTATTTTTATCACTATTATTTTCTCCTATCATATATAACAGAATGTTTTCATGTTTCCTCAAGTTTTTCTAATATACAGATTCGGCCCCTATCAAAGAAGAAATCAAAACAGCTTCTGCTAATATATAAGCTTCCCCTTACATAGCAAGTGGGTTGTGAAATATTCTGTCATATTTCTAGTACATACATTTTTTCCATTATGACCTCTATCTCACTTGTCATTTGAGCTGGAACTTTATGATTATCCTGCCACTCATTCATTTGTTTGTTCCCTTATGCATTTATTTATTCATGTGTTCGTTATTAATAAATAACTGTGATTGTCTGTAAAATGCCAGGTTTGCGTGATTGTGGGAAACAATCATGCACTAAAGACTTACTTTACTATGTTATTATGATGTGTAATATCTGAAAAGCATATACTCCTACCAATTAATAATAGACTAATAATTTTCCATATTCTGTCATGGAATATTAAAGGATTACACATAGTCATTTTTAAAGCAATGCATGACTATAGATATATTAGACAATATAAAAGAAAAAAATAGAGAAAACCTAAAATGATAGAAGCATCCAGTTAAAATCCTAGTGGTTTTGTGTAAATAGGCTGCAGGACAGATACTACAGTCTCTCATATGCTTCAGTCAGGACTTCATGGGAATGTGCGGTTAGAGGCTATCAAAGTTCTGCCTGATGAAACTTTACGAGTTTGAGTAAGAACTGTGATCCCCACCAAGTGGTGTGCTCCCTCTACTGAATCTTTGGCATTGCCTGGAACTACAATTTTCATGATAAGTCTCCCATTAAGTGTTCATTTAATTGAATAATTGCATTTAATTAATCAAAATACTGTTTTTGAGGCAAAAAAAATCCTTTATTCCCAAATGAGATGTGAATAATCCAATAGTCTTAGGAGACTAGCACACTACACATTCTTAGTGACACGTACCATTCTACGGCATTGCTTTCATAAAAGTCTTTGAGTAAAGTACTATGGAAATAAATTGGTAGGTATGCCTTTTACCTATTTCAGACTTTGCATGAAAGTGGAGAGGGCAGTCCAGACTTTACATACTTAATTCTCTAGATGAAGACAGTTTAAGGTCTAGGAGTCAAAAACATTGATTTTAAGTATCTACTCCCTACCATACCTTTTGAGTATTTTTTTTAATTTAACTTTTAATAGATTTTATTTCAGCATTTGTAATAAGGAAAAACAACACTGAGGCTTTGTACAGAACCTCAGGGTTTTTAATTCCATTATCACATATGAGGATTAGATACAGTATCCTGTCTACTTCTCTAGGACGCAGTGAGAAGAAGTTCTGTGACCAGTAAAAAGGCCTCTTCAAGAGTGTGAGTGTATGTGTATGTGTGTGTATGGTCTATTTAAGAAATCTTAACACTAATTATATGTATGTCTTGACAGATTGCTGGGTAATTCCTCCAAGGATATAACATTGATTGTCAATGAATGGAAAACTGGAAGAAACTAGGAGTTACTAACAGAAAATGCAAAGGGCAGTGGTGAAATAGAACATACTTTTAAACTGTTCTATTCAAATGTTTTGGTGTCTATAGATGTTCTGTTTTTAACAAGTCGTAGCAACAATGTAGAATGTGGATAACCACCAAACACTCATTTCCAGAACTTCCCTTTCAGCTGACAAAACTCATTGAGTTGCTATAGGCAAAGAAGTATCTTTGTTCCTGATGTTGTATCAGCCTACATGTCTTGCTGTCCTAATCTATTCGATGAAAAAACAACAAAGAATCTAGCAGAAGCAGATTGAGGCTGTCAAGATAAATGTGTGAATCCTACTGACAGGACATATACGACTCAGCCCTTGGCCATGCTACCTCTTACATCACTGAAACTAAATACATTCTAGGAATTGATATGTTGAGTGGTGGTTTTTGTAAATCTTTCTTTTCAATTCTTGCCTTTGAGATTATTTGCCCTTTTATTTTGAAATTTTAACATGTTTTAAATTTTACAAATAGAACCTTATAGAACAAGGATGGCATACATAAAAGTTACTTCCATCCTTGTATGCTATCAATATTTTCAAACGCAAGTAATCCATTATTCAAAAGAGTAGCTCAGAAACACAATGCAACTCAACAGAATTAGAGCATGCATTCAAATAATAACAGTTTACAGAAGAGGGTTTATCTCCTGGGTAGAAAGAAAATAGGTCTCTTTCAACAAAGAAAACATAATTCTTTGAGAACTGACTTACAGGTCTCTCATGATGTAAAGAGACAGTTTTCATCCATCATTAACATACTCATTTGTTGTAAGGGTGGTTGGAATTCCTGTTGGAATACCATATACACAAAGATTTATCATCAAAAGGACATAAATTACACCATGTTGTAGACTATTTTTTTATCTTTATTACTTTTTTCTTCTATCTTCGTATTTAAACACTTTAGAAAAATAAAGGTACCATAATTCTGAAAAAATAAATTATGACAAGCCACTACATTGGTTACATTGGTATTATTAACTGATAAAATAATCTATCTGCTGGTTACACGGGGAAGAGAACACTGTTCAACTCAATAGGTACTCAATATCTATCACTTCTCTAAATGTTCATGTGTTGCTAAGATTGCATTAGGATGACTATGAATTTACATCACAAAACATTGATGTCTTGATAAGTTAAATGAATTAAAAGTGATAAATTTTGTGCATCAAAAATTTGGCAAGGCAGCTACATTACAGTCTACTTATCTAAATAAGAATGTTTAAAACAACTACTTCTATCATATTATTACACATAGTGACTATTAAGGATTTATCTCAAGTCATATGTAGTTTTAAATACTTCCCTCACTACCTTCATGTAGATTTCTCTAGTTGCTTGACCTGAAGTTTCTATTACTACAATCATTCCTTTGGTTGGAGTTTAAAGACAACACCATTTTCTCCAAAAGACTAAAATTAAAAAGAATATGATTTACTCTATAGGGTAGAGTTTTTAAAACTTTACTTTCCAGTTATACCCACATTTCCCTTCTCTCTTACAGCAAAATATCTCGAAAAAAAATTCTTCTGTTTATTGTAAATTTTTTCCCTCTTGAATTATCTTCAATTAGTTTTGCCCACACCATCCAGCCAAACTACCCTTGTCAAGGTAATAAATTAAGTCTTACCTGATTAGAAGCATTTGACTGCTATTTCCTCATCGAAATACTTCCTTATATTTTATTACACCCATTTCAACTGGCTTTCTTCCTACCAACTTGCCTACTACTCATTCTCCTTTTGTATTGCTCTTCGCTGCCCAAATTCTGAATGTGGCAGTACATTATGTATGAATAAGTCTTTGAACCACTTCTCTTTTTCTATTTGTTTTCACTTTTTAGATGTCCCGTCTAGATCGTTGGCATGAAATACTTCCTATATTCTAGGAGACACTCATATTTATAGGCAGACTGAGAGCACCCTTCTGAATCCCAGATCTTTATATCCACAGGTTCGACACCTCCAATTAAATGTATAATAAGCATTCAAATCCGAAATAGACATAAGAAACTCCACAACAAAATACATTCTTCTCACATGCACATGGAATATTCTCCAAGATATGACCACATGTTAGGCTATAAAACACGTCTTAATAAATTAAAGAAAATTGAAATCAAAGTATTTTTTTTTGTCCAAAGTGCAATGAAACTAGAAATAAGACAAGCCAAACTGGGAAATCTGCAAATATATCGAAATTAAATGCACTTTTAAGTAACAATTGAGTTGAATAAATCACAAAAGGGTTAAAAATTACCTTGAGAAAAAACAAATGAAAACACAACATATCAAATCTTATGGGATGTAATGAAAATATGTAAGATGAAAGTATATAGCTACAGCTAAGATTAAGGTATATAGCTATAAATGCATACATTTAATATGAAAAAATATCTCAAAACAACTTTCACCTCTAGAAACTAGGAAAACAAATTAAACCCAAAGCTAGCGGATGAAGAAAATAATAACAATTGGAACCGAGATACACAAATAGGGAATAGAATAGAAAAAAAAAAATCAAGAATTGTTTCTTTGAAAAAATAAAAATGATGAACACTTAGCTAGATTAAGAAAAAGAGACTCAAATAACTAAAATTAGAGATGAAAGAGGGGAACTTACAACTGATGATTAAGAAAAAAGTTCATAAAAATGCAATCAACAATTGCACCCCAACAAATTGAATACCCTAGAATGAATTCCTAGAAATACATAACCTATTAAGATTAAATCATGAAGAAACAGAGAATCTGAAGAGACAATCATAATGAGGATATTGAATCAGTAATCAATACCCCCTAACAAGTAAAAGACCAGAAAATGATAGTTTCATTGGGAAATCCTACCACTCAAAGAATTAAAACCAATCCTCTTGAACCTCTAAAATACTGAAGAGGAAAGAACACTACCCAGTTTATTCTATGAGGCCAGTATTACCCTGATACCAGATTTAAAGGCATTCCCAGAAAGTACAGACTAATATTCCTAATATTGATGCAAAAATAAGCTACATATAAAAGGATTATATATCATGACCAAGTAGGAATTATTCCTGGACTGTAAGTATGGTTCAACATATCAAAATCAGTGTAATACACCATATTGACAAAATGAAGACAAAAACCACATATCAATTGACAGAAAAACTTTCATAATAAAAACAAACTAGATATTGAGTAACAACATAAAAAGGCCATTGATGAAGTTTATAGCTAATAGCACATTCACTGGTGAAATACCAAAACCTTTTTTTCTAATATCAAGAATGGAAGAACGCTCACTCTGGCTGCTTCTATTCGACACAGTACAGAAATCCTAGCTAGAGCAATTAGGCAAGAAATAAAAGACATTCAAACTAGAAACAAATAACCTTGTCTATTTTTGAAAAAAGAGTTTACAAGTAGAAAACACTAAAAATTTCACACACACAAACACACATACAGAAGTAAAATGAATTCAACAAAGTCACAGCATACAAAAATCACAAAAATCAGTTGTTTATGTACACTAACTTTGAACAATCTGAAAAAGTAAGAAAGCAATTCTATTTATAATGGTAAGAATAAATATGTAGGAATAAAACTAACCAAGAAGGTTAAAGACACATACTGAAAATTATAAAACATTGTCAAATAAAAGGAAAGACATGAGTAAATGGAAAGGCATCTCATGTTCATGGATTGAAAGAATACTGTGACAATGTCAAAAATAGTGAAACCAATGTCGAGATTCAGAACAAGCTCTATTCAAATTCAATCACATTTTTTTTAAACAAAAGTCAAAAAATTTATCCTGAATTTCATATGGAGTCTCAAGGGACTTCGAAGAGCCAAAATGGTTTTGAAAAATAACAAAGTTGGAAGATTCACACTTCCTGATGTCAAAAATAATTTGATTTCAAAAGAATTGAAAGCAGGATCTTGTAGAGGTATTTGCACACTCATGTTCATAGCAGCACTATTTATAATGGCCAAGAGGTGGAAGCAACCCCAAAGTACATGGACAGATGGACAAACAAAATGTGGCTCCTACATACCATGGAGTATTATTCAGCCCTAAAAAGGAAGGAAATTCTGTGATACTATCACATGGTTAAATCTTGAAAATATGAAGCTAAGTGAAATAACTCAGACACAAAAATAAATACTTTGTGATTCCAATCATTTGAGGTATAGGATGTAGTCAAATTCACAGAAGCAAAGTAGAATGGTAGTTACCAGGAGCTAGAGTGAGGGTGAAAAAATGGAAGTACTGTTTAATGAGCAGAGAGCTTCAGATTTTCGAGATGAAAAAGTTCTGAAGACCTGTTTCTCAACAATGTGAATAAACTGACTCACTACTGAAATATACGCTTTAATATGGTTAAGGCAGTCAATCTTACATGTTTGCCACAGTTCAAAAAAGTTTAAAAAATTAGAAGCAGTCTATAAAAAAAATTACAACATTTTGCATCATATCTACCACTATTGTTATCTCTTACAGTAAAATCTTTCCTGCTTCTACATTATTCTCCAGTTTATTCTCAATGCTAGAGCCAAAGTGCCCTATCAAACTTTAAATCAGATAATGTTCTTTTCTTCAAAACCCTTTAAGGGCTTCATATATCCCTCAGAGTAAAAACCAAAGTTCTTTCAAGGAACCGTAATCTCTCCCTCGATTCCCTATCCTCTACACGACCTCCTCTCTGATCTCACTGTCCCCAACAGGCATGATCTTTTACACTCCAATCTAAGAGTCAGTTCTTGTTAATTCTCTTAAACAGAATGTTCCTCTCCAGTATATCTAGTTTGCTAAATTCCTCTAGGCCTTTACTCAAAATTAATTTTCTCAGTGAGACTTACCTAATCATTTTATCAGAAATTGTAATCAACCACACCAATTTTGTAAAATCATAAATTAATTTTGTAAAATATTTTCTTGCCTTATTTTTAAATTTTTCATAGTCTATGTACTATATAGTTTAGTGACATATTTTGCATAATACAAGTGATTGAGATAAGATATCAATTCTGAAAGTACAACTGAATTAAAGATGCAAAAGCAAAACAAACTGAGCAGAAAATGGAATGAGTGACATGGAGAAAAGTTCTAGAATATCATACAGACAGAAATAACAGGGAAAGAAGGAAGACAGAGACAGAAGGAGGGAAGGAATGATGTGGAAATTAGAAAAGATAGATATAAATAACATTTTATATTGTGTGTATATATATATATATATATGCTATTATATATAATATATATAATTGCTACAAATGGGTAAGAGTGGAGAATACATGTGCAAAAATAGCTTTTAAGGCCATAGAAGAGGGAATGTATTTGAAATATTAGATTTAAAAATTATAGATTTAAAAATTTTACTATAGGCCATTAAGTCTCAACATACATCACAGAACACCAAGATATGATATGGCAGCATTATTATACCTCAAAGTGAATAATGTACCATATTTGACACTGTAACATTCAAGGGAAAATAATTAGATTTTCTACATATAGTCATATTCTGAGGTACTGGGGATAGTGCTTCAATACATGAATTGTGGATGGGGGACACAATTCTGTACATAACAGATTAAGTTGCATTTTTAAAAATATTCAACAGTACAATACACACAATAGTAATCTATTTACAGGTACCTAATGTTGTACACTGAAAATTTTAGAATTGAACAGTAACACAAAAATATACAATTTTGAATATATAATTTTGTTTTAATATTTTAATTGAGATACCTGGTCTTTTACTAAATTCAGTGTAGCACTTATTTTCTCTATGAAACATCTGTATATCTTTTCTCCAAAGTACATATTTTTGTTTCAATATTATGTTTATCTGGGAATCATGTTTCTGCTGTGTTGATACATTTATCAAGTGTGAGACTAACCACAAACATTTTTGTATATAATTTGTTCATTTTATGAAACATCTAATGCATTTGTATTTAGCCAATATATATTTTGCTGGTTTTATTTTAGACATAACTTGATTTAAAAATACAAAAATTTCAAAACAAAAGTGACACCTTTCAATGATTCAAAACCTTAAATGGTTAGATTTTAACTATAAATTTTCAATTATTATGTACTGTATTCAAGTATTAATCCTAAGTTGTAGATTGTTTTTTTAATATTTATTTTGAGAGCAAGAGCACACACAAGTGAGAGAGCACAAGCAGAGGGAGCAACAAAGGGAGAGGGAGAAGCAGGCTCTGTACTGAGCAGGGATCTTAGATACGTAAAGTTTTTCCATCACACTTGGGGAATTTTTGGCTAGCTCTCGTTTTCCTGGGGCCCTCATAATGCATGTTTAATTCTTGATGGTATTCCACAGATTTCAGGTTCTACTTCATTTTTTCTTGTTTCTCAGACTGAATGATTTCAATTCACTTACCATCAGGTTTGCTGATTGTTTTTTTCTACAACTCAAATCTGTTATTGAGAGCCTCAGTGAATTTTTTTATTTGTTTACATTTTAAGTCTAGAATTTCTGCAGTTATTTTTTTAAAATATATTCTATCCCTTTATTAATGACATTTCCCTGGCAAGACATGGTTCTCATACTTTGTATTGATTATTTAGACATAATTTTCTCTAATTCTTTGAAGATACTTATAACAGCTGATATGATGTCTTTGTGCAACATCTGGGCTCCCTCAAGGACCATTTTTTTTTCATTTTTTCTTCATATAGGTTATACTTTCCTGTTTCTATGTCTAATATATTTTTAATGAAAACTAGACCTTTTATATAACAATGTGGCAATCCTGGAAATCATATTTTCTCCCCCTATTTCAAGGCTTGTTTTTACTGGTGTTTTTTATTTGTTGTTACTACTTATTTAGTCAATATTTGGATTATATCTATAAAAATTCAATTTCCTGCAGTGTTAGATTACTGATTCTCAGATTAGTGGTTAATTATTGATCAATGATATCATTACATGCCTTGAACTAATGTTCTTTTACTCTTTGCTGAAAGGCTCTGTTTGTATTGAACTGCACTTTCAAGATTCAGCGACTTACAACCCTGCCTTAGTCTTCATTTCCTGGTTGAACAGGATATGTAAATAACCTTCACAAGTGCTTTACCCTCTAGGTCAAGGAATGTGTGAATATGTCCTTGTCTTTCAAAAATTCCTATGTACTTATTGTTCACAATATCCTCTCTTTAAAATTTTGGACAAGTTGTTTTTTGTTGTTGTTGTTTTTTCTCCTTCAACTGGCTGCCATGAAGTTCCACCACCAGCTAGACCCCAAGACCTGACCTTTACTACCCACCTGCTTGTACTTACTGAGCTTTTCTCCACATTTTTCCTTAAGCTCTACTTTCCAGCTTATCTCTTAACTCAAGCAAATGGAAAATAAAACTGCCCCTCCAGAGATAGCAACTACCCTTACAGTTCTCCAGCTGGCCCAGACCAGTTTGAGTTTAGCCCCTGACTCACACCATGCAGACAGACCACGGAGTGACTTCTAGAATGAGGACAACTACCTTTACCTCATTGTAATTCTAAAATCTCCACCCAAGGAGGAGAATATGCCTCACTACTGTGACATGCAATGTGTGTGCAGACATATTTCCTCAAGGTGCGTGCTTGAGCTTATGCCTACCTCTACATCCAATGACAAGGCTTCCATATCTATTCATCCTAAACCTAAACAAAAGGAACCCACAACCCATCCATACTTGCTGAGGAGTCACAGCTTTGGAAGCCAGTCCCATGACTCCTATTTATTGCAAATAAAGTTTTCTTTTTGACACAACTCAATCTGGTGCATTTTCTGACTCACCAAGGAGTGAACTCACTTTGGTTTGGTTACAGTTACATAATTACTGCTGACTGTTTTCAAGAAATGCTTTGAAGAATGGGTTTTACCACAGAGTGAGTTCTAAGCCAGGTAAACAACAACTGCAATCAAGTGTTTATAGGGAGTTACAAGACAGGTCAAATAGTGACGATCCATGGGTATGGATTTGTTGAGGTGCCCAAAGGCAGGTCTGCCCCCTTCTGTGGCTGTCAGGATGCCATATTTACAGCTCTCATGGCTATAAGCTGATGGTTTTCAAGGTTCTTGTGGAGCTCAGACAGTTAACTGGAGTAGGGAATTTAACTTGTTAAAAAGACCACATAAACCTGTTTTTCCTAAGGTTCCAGTTTTTCTTGAATAAACACTCTTCCAATTGATTAATTTCTAAATCTCTGAAAATGTTAATTTTGACCATTTTATCAGGTTTTTTAAAAGAGATTTATTTATTTTTATTTGATAGAGAAAGAGAGAGCAAGAGCAGGCAGAGGGGATGAAAAGGAAGAGAGATAATTTACAAGCAGATGCCCAGTACTGTAGTAGGTTGTTTTGGTTTAGGTTGTTTTTTGTTTGTTTGTTTTGGTTTGTTTTTGGTTTTGTTTTTTTAATGGAGAACAGCTTTGTAGTGAAAAGGTTTGTTACTGTTGTAAACACCACCTGGTAACTTTTCTTGTGTTTATTTTGTATCTGACATTAAGAACATGTTTTTTCTTTAGCGGTCTAGCTACCTAAATCCAGAATACAGTTATGACAGTCCTCATAGGCAACAATTCTCAAATTGTGTTCTAAAGATCCTACTAAAATATCTTATGGACTATCACACCATTCAAATGTCATTTGAAAAATGAAGAGAAAAAAAGCAAAAGAAAGGAAAAGAAACTAGTTGGCCAGTTTCATAGAAACAAGCAACTTTAATAAAGCAAACACATGTACATACAACACTAATTTATCTGCCTCAGTAATGCCTTATTTTCCTTTCTGAAGGTTCTGAAACTTTTTCTATTTCTCTTAAATATATGGTGCCCAAGGAAAAACCATTAGGAGAAACATCCTACAGAAAACAACAAATGCTTTGTTTACAGTCTTTCCTGATTTCACATTTCAGATTTTTGTCTCAGCCCCAAAGCAAAAACGTGGAAAAAAAATCCATACTTTTTAATGCTTCCAGGTTAGCTTCATACCAAAAGTCCTTAATGAATTTTTGGCACTACATAAAAATTTTGGAATCAATTCATGATGGCTTTGTATAATTTAATTTTGTGCAACAAATTTGTCCATCAAGGATAACAAGAAAAAACTTCACGGCTATTTACTGCAATGTCAACTCATTTCTATACACCCTGTACCTGGTTCTTTCATCAGAGCTGGCTTGGCAATGCATCATATAAATAGTGCAGATAGATCTTAGTACAGTCAGTATACTGTCTTATATATTCATCCAAAATTTGCCTATCTGAACTGTCATTCTCTGTCACCATTTACTTGGGAGTTTTCCAAAGTTGACTCTGTTCTCTGGCTTTTTGTCTTGGCTTCTGCCTCTCCTGCTTGTTTAGTGACTTATTCAGATTTTATTATCTGCATTATGAAATTCAGTCACCCTATTCAATTCATGATCTTTCCACATATTTTATTCTTCATATCCAACAAAGTAGATACTGGTTCCACAAAATAAGTACTAATCACGTCTGCCCTATGAGATGCTATGCAGCACAATTAGTTTGTCTTAAGAAAGGAAATGGTTGATGGAAGGGCCAGGCTCTATAAACAACAATAGTAAATCCAAAGTACAGCACATCACGTGTAGCTTCCAGAGCTGGGTCTCATCTACTGTCGAGCAATTAATGACTTCACTTCAAGGTCTGCATTGGCTGGGGTGCCCTGGTGGCTCAGTGGGTTAAGCCTCTGCCTTCAGCTTGGGTCATGATCTCGGGGTCCTGGGATCGAGCCCTGCATTGGGCTCTCTGCTCAGTGGGAAGGCTGCTTCACTCTCTCTCTGCCTCCCTCTCAGCCTACTTGTGATCTCTCTGTTAAATAGATAAAATCTTAAAAAAAAAAAAAAAAGATCTGCATTGGTTATGGTTACTTTTTCTAGTGGAGATGAAACTCATGAGGCTCCCACTGATTTTCACTTTTTAACTATTACAAGATGCATATATATCCTCAATTCAAGTCATAGAAATCACTTAAGAGATGGCAAGTACTATTACAGAGGAAATATAGTGATGAGTTTCCCCATTCTAATAACCAGAAAAACTATAGAATTTCTTTCTGGGTTCCTGGATTTCCTATAGAGTTGAGAGAGATGTCATTTAATATTGGATCAAATTTGGAAAACACTGGCTGTCAAGAAGTAGTGGCATTAGCAAAGTATATATTTTCATTTCCAGTGAAAAAAATTAATATAATGAGGTTTTAAAATAATCTTGATTTGGGGGAAAGAAAAGAAGAAGAAAAGTTGAGTGATAAACTCCCTGGGATTTCCAGTGCTATTAAAGTTACCAGGATTCTCTCAACTCACTTTTTTCTGTAAGAAGTATACTTGCATGGAAAAAAAAAAAGTTTATCTGTTTGTATTCCCTCCTTCTACTAAACAAAACCCCTATCCCTCCCAGAACCCAAGCACCCTACCTTCCAAAACAGAAATATGTGGAAAAGCACATGGGAATAGTTTAGATCCAGGTGATTAAAATTACATATTGACTCTTTGAACATGAAATTAAATTCCAATATTTGTATGATAAACCATCTGTATACCCTATAGGAGCCCATTTTAGAAAAAGGATTAAGTAACCATGGTTGGTTTGGTAAGGTCAGTATTCCATGCAGAAACTATTTAATTTGCTTCCCAAAACCATAATACACATCTTTTCATGAGTCTGAAATTTCTGTTCCTAATTAGGATGTAGTATATGAGAGACCTTTGATCTTTGGGTAATAGCATAAAAAGAATGAATATCATAATTTTCTATGAAAGTATTTAATAGCAAAGATGCAAGTAAAGCTTGACTAATTGAATTTCAGAAAAACAAATCCTTGAAACTTAACTAAAGAACTATATAATTATCAATACCTGAAGGAAAGTACAAGGGGAATTAGGATTTGCAGGGTCAAGAAGAGAGTAAAAAGGACTTTAAAGAATAAAATGGATTGGTTGGAAGTCAGGCTCTAGAAGAAACTAAAGTACAAAAATATATGGTGCAGCCTAAAAATTCCCCAGCCATTACTCTTCTCCAACCTTGGAATTTTCATAAAGAAGTCAGAGTAGAGAAGCGTTGGTAAAAAGAAATCTTTAATCTCCCACATTAACATGGTTCTTGGTTTCCACCTAAACCAAGTGTGGCAGATTGATTCAATGGAATATTCTTAAACTATAAAAAAGAATGAAGTACAAGCTATAACACAGACATATTATTCTGCATTAAAGAGGTCAGTCAAAAGACCACATACTAAGTTATTTCATTTATATGAATTTTTTTTAAAAGGAAATCTATGAAGAGTCTATAGAAGGAAAATAGATAAGTGCTTGCTAAGGACTGGGTGTATGTGACACAGAGGAATGATACCAAAGAGATGGAGTTTCTTTAAGGTGATGGGTATCTCTAAAATTGACTGTGGTGATGGTGCACATATTTATGAATATACTAAAACCCACCAAATCTTACACCTAAAATGGGTGACTCATAGGATATGTGATTTATAGCTCAAAGATTTGTTTATTTGAGAGAGAAAGAAAGAGTACAAGCATGAGTGGGGGAGGGGCAAAGGGAGAGAATCTTCAAGCAGACTCCTGGTTGAGCATGGAACACAACTTGGGGCTCGATAGCATGAGCTATGAGATCATGCCCTGAGCCCAAACCAAGAGTCAGATGCATGCCACTAATATGTGAATTATATCTCAAAGTTGTTAAAACTGGTATCTCCTATTATTTTAAAAAGATTATCCAGAATATAGGACCAAATTTCAACATATGTGGTAACAAGGAAATACTGATAGAAAAATCAAGAAGGAAAAAAAAGGTCAATAAAGAGTACTGATTATAAAGATACTAACATTGGCAAAAAAAAAAAAAAGTAACTTTAAAATAAGTTATGAATATATTCAACATAATACTGACAGTCATAATTGCATTAATTAGAAAAGAAAAAGATTATTTGCAGATGACAGAACACTATATGTAGAAAACTAATAATTCTACTAAAAAACCACTAGAATTGATATTTTTAGTGACGTTGCAGGATACAAAATATACAGAAATCAATTGTGCTTTTATACACTAATGAAGTAGCGGTAAGAGAAATTTGGAAAATAGTCCTGTTTAAAATTGCACCAAAAAGAATAAAATGGCTAGGAAAAAACCTAACCAGGGAGGTGAAAGACCTGTACCCCTAAAACTATTAATACCGATGAAAGAAATAAAAGATGACACAAATGGAAAGATATCTTATGTTCATGGACTGGGAGAACCAATACTGTGAAAATGTCCATAAGCAATTACAGACTTAATGCAGCCCTATCAAAATATCCCACCCCCATCTTTTTTGTTTTGTTTTGTTTTTTTTTAACAGAACTAGAACAAATAATCCTAAAATTAGTATGGAACCACAAAAGATCCTGAAAGGCTAAACCAATCTTAAGACAAAACAAAACAAAACTGGAGGTATCAGAACCCCAGATTTCAAGATACACTACAAAGCTATAATAATCAAAACGGTATGGTACCAGCACAAAAATAGACACATACATTAATAGAACAGAATAGACAGCCCAGAAATAAAGTGATGCTTTTATAGTTAATTAATCTATGACGAAGGAGGCAAGAATATACAATAAGGAAAAGATAGTCTCTTTGACAATTGGTGCTGGAACACAAGGCAGTTACATGCAGAAGAATGAAATGGGGACACTATTTTATTTTTTACACCATACACAAAAATAAACTCAAATGGAGTAAAGACTTAAACGTTAGACCTGAAACCATAGAACTCCTAGAGGAAAGCATAGGCAGTAATTACTTTGACATTGGCTGTAGAAACATTTTTCTAGATATGTCTCCTCAAACAAGGGAAATAAAAGGAAAAATAAACTGTTGGGATTAACCCAAAATAAAAACCTCTTGAATGGCAAAGGAAACCATCAACAAAACAAAATGCAACCTACTAAATGGGAGAAGATATTTGCAAAGATGTATCCATTCAGATGTTAATACTCGAAATACTTAAAGAACTTGTACAACTGAATACACAAAAAAACAAAATCCAATTTTAAAAATGGGCAGAGGACTTGAATAGACATTTTTCCAAAGATATACAAATGACCAGATACATGAAAAGATGCTCACATCACTCATCATCAAGGAAATGATAACCCAACTACAATGAAATATTACCCTACACCTGTCAGAATGGATAGAATAAAAAAGACAAGAAATAACAAGTATTGGGAAGGATGTGGAGAATTCAACCTCATTCACTGCTGGTGGAAATGAAAATTGGTGCAGTCACTGTGGAAAACTATGGAGATTCCTTTAATAATTAAAAGTAGAATTACCACATGATCCAGTAATTATATTACAGGATATTTACCCAAAGAAAATGAAAACACTAATTTGAAAAGATATATGCATTCCTATGTTTATTACAGCATTATTTACAATAGCCAAGATATGGAAGCAACCCAACTGTCCATCAATTGATGAGGAGGTAAAGAAGACATGATGTATATATATACAATGAAATATCACTCAGTCATAAAAAAAGAATGAGATCTTACTGTTTTTGACAACATGAATGGACCTAGAAGGTATTATGCTAGATGAAATAAGTCGGTCAGAGAAAGGCAGACACTATATGATTTCATTCATATGTGGAGTTTAAGAAAACAAAGAAAAAGAAACAAAAAAACCCAGACTCTTAAATACAGAGAACAAACTAGTGGTTGCCAGAGAAGAGGCGGGGTGGGGGGGTGGGGTGGGGGATTGGAGAAAAAAATAAGGAGATTAATAGTATACTTATTGTCATGAGCACTGAGTAATGTATGTCTAAAGTGTTGAATCATTATGGTGTACACCTGAAATTAAAGAACATTAATATAACACATATGTTAATTATACTGTAATAAAAATATAAATATATAATTTAGAAGATTTTACTATAATGGCTGAGTAAATGGGAAGTTTAATGGAAAAGGTAAGAGCAGAAAAAAATGTAGCTAAAAAGCCAATTAAGTAGAAATATGTAACTAAAAATAATTGATTAGTCAACATAAAGTTCCAAGGAAAAAATTCAACCCATATCATACTCCATTAAATGTAAATTAACTAAACCCTTGACTTTAAAGCAGAAATTTTCTAATTAGGTGAACATAAGATATGATGACCTGCTGTTTACAAAAGACACACTTTAAAAATAAAGCCAGATGGAAAAGTTCAGAGGGAGAAGTAACATGCAAACACTAATGATGATAAAAAAAGTGTGGCTTCATTACATGATTTCAAGACAAGAAGTATTCATGGGTGAAAAAAGGGACATTTCACAATAGAGATTGATTAATTTATCAAGAAAACATAATTCTATATGTGAATGCCAATAAGAGTTCAAAATTAATAGAACAAAATCAGGTGGATTTAGGAGATAAATACATAAAGCTTAACGGTTTTTAACATTCTCTTGAGCAACTGATAGAAGAACTAATATGAACGTAGGATGTCGAATAGGTTATCAACTAAACTTAACTAGCATGTACAGATAAATACATGAAGCAACTGCTGAGTACACATATTTTCCTAAGTGTACATGAAGAATTCACCAAAAATGTTATAAAAATGTCTTGATAAACTTTAAAATATGGAAATAAGATATTTCAGGAATTAAAAATCCTTGATGAATAATATATCTGGAAGGCGCCATATTTGTAAATTAAGCAAAATAACCTTGAAATGACTAATTAAAAATATAAGAAAATAGGAAATATTCCAAACTGAATAAAAACACAGTACATAAAAATGTCTGAGTATATATAATTTTATAGCTTTATATGTACACTTAATGAAGAAATGTCTAAAATTATGTAAAAGTTCCACTTTAAGTATTTAAAAATATAGTACATTAAACCCAATATATGTAGAAATAAAAATAGAAGAATTCCAAAAAGTGATAAAAATCAGCAAATGTAGAATTTGATCCTTTAAAGATATTAATAAAACTGATAAATTTCTAAAATCAACTAGTCCAAGAAAAGGAGAACAAGTATGACAAATATCAGGAATGACAGAAAATTACAGCTCTTCTAGCACATGAATAAAGTGAATAAAGAACTATCGCGAACAACTTTCTGTGAATGGACAACCCAGTTGACAAGGTACTTTTCTTGTAAAACATAAGTTGAAAAATTATTTCAGGAAAAATTGAAGATCAGAAGAATTCTTCATGTTTAAAAAATATAATCTGTAACTACAAATTTCACAAACAATATCCAAGCCTCAGATGCCTCCAATGATTAATTGTACTTAATATCTATGGAGGGAAAAAAGTACGCACTTTTAGAAAACTTTTTTTTTTTTAACTCAACCTAACATTCCTTGCCTCCTTTTCTTATGCCAATTTTTTTATTAAAAATTTTTAAATTATTTAAGTAATTACATTGAACTTCACAAGGACATTACAAGAAAATTACAGTGTATAACACCTGAACTTAGACACCAAACCCATCTCTATATAAATCAAGACCAAGTGTGTTTTATCACAACACAAAGTATCTCTGCATAATTCACCATAACAATAAAAAAAAAAATTACATGCTCACCTGATTATTCACAAAAACCTTTAATAAAATCAATACACATTTATGATAAAAACTTTCAACCATTTAGGTGAAGAACCAATCATCTCCAATAAAAATCATCTGAAAACACTCACAGCTAGTACCATAATATTGTTCAGTGCAATAACTTAAGAAATAAAAGACACAAAGGTAGAATTAAAATTGCCATTATTCATAGGAAAATTTATTCTGTACACAGATAAGCCAAGGAATTGTATAAAAACCTACTTTAAGTGATTTAGCAAGGTACAGGACACAAAATCAATTAATTACTTGTTTTTCTATTTACTAGCAACAAAAACTTAGAAAATTGAATGCAAAACAATGTTTTTTGTATTAATGCTGAAATTGTAATCTTAGAAATACATTTGCCAATGACGTGCAAGACCTTTTCTCTGAGAAGTACAAATATTGTAAATTGTAATTTAAAACGATCTAAATCAGGGTTTGGCAAAAAAGCATCTTACAGACCAATCTGGCCCATTGCCTGTTTATGTATGCACACACTGAGACATTGTTTTATATTTTTAGTATGATATACATATGATGAGGGAACAGAAGGCAAGCTGAGGACAGCACAAGCTGACATCCTGCAACCTCGCCCCACCCGCCACTCCATGGTGGGACAGGTGTGACATTCTTTCCTGAATCTCCCAACTATCTTAATGTTAATGCTTTGCTAGAGGGGAAAAACAACTTTAACCTGACAATGGCAAGGCCTCTGGTATCTTGTAGGTCCTCTTCAGCATATGAAAATCCTTTTGAAATTTCCCTTTTCCTTACCTCCCCCAGCGCCATTGTATATAATCAGCCACCATTCATAACCCGGGTACAGCAGCTCTTTCTGCCCACCGGTCCTGTCCCTGTTCTTTAATAAACCACCGTTTTGCACCAAAGATGTCTCAAGAATTCTTTCTTGGTTATCAGCTCCAACCTTACCCCACCGAACCTCACTTTTATTCTAGAATTTCATCATATATTGATCATTTAATCATTTACTATATCATATATATATATCATTTTAACATGATAGATCATAAATTTTATACATATCACACATACATATGACACATGACCACATACGTATGTATTTACAACTGAGAGAACATGTGTCCCACAAAACCTGAACATTTAATAGCTTACTCTTTACGTAAAAATTTGCCAACTTCTGGTTTAAATAGAAATATAGACCATGCTCACAGACTTTACTACCGTATTATTAAGCTGTCATTTTTCCTTAGCTTTATCTATAGTTTCAGTGCAATCTACATCATATTCCCAGATTCTTTGTTTTTGTAGAGATTACCATAGAATAAAATCGCCAATGTAAAAAATACATATAATATCCCCTCCTCCCAAATCTTGAAAAGGAACATGTTCGAAGGCCACTTTTAGGGTGCCTAAAATATTTTACATCTTGATTTGTTGTTGGTATTAATAAGTGTATACGTTTATCAAAGCTTAAGCTGTGTTAAGATCTATGCTTTGTACTCTGTAAAATATATCTTAGTTAATGAAAGAAAGAAGTAAAAGAAACAGAAAGTTGAGTAAAAAAAAGTTTTTGAAACAAACTTCAAGGGACTCAAACTCCATTTACATCAGCAAGGCAGGTGAATAAAATATGACTTAGTGAAAACTTGGCTTATTTCAATAACAAAGGAATGTTGTTTAGACTGTGAAATATCCATGTACTTTCCCAGGGCTGAGTTGCATCAGCACTTAAAATCTGGTTATGTTAATCCACTTGTTCTTGTGCAAAGTTGCTCTGGCTTTTCTAGGTCTTTTGCATTTCACTGTGAGTTTTAGAATCAGCTTGTCAATTGCATTAATAAAGCCTGCTGGGTTTTAACTCTGAACACCTTGCATTTATAAATGAAATTGGGGAGAATCCTGATTATGTTCTAACTTATAGACAGAGTATCTCTCTAATTTAGGTTTTGCTTTAATTCTTTTCAATAATGTTTTGTAGTTTTGGGGCACCTGGGTGGCTCAGTGGGTTAAAGCCTCTGCCTTCAGCTCAGTCATGATCTCAGAGTCCTGGGATCTAGGCCTGCATCGGGCTCTCTGCTCAGTAGGGACCCTCCTTCCCTCTCTCTCTGTCTGCCTCTCTGCCTATTTGTGATCTCTCTCTGTGTCAAATAATAAAATCTTTAAAAAATAAAAAAGTGATGCTTTGTAGTTTTCAGTAGAGAGCTATTACATTTTTTTTTTTTAATTTACTCCTAGGGTTTTTTTAGATTTTCAGTACCAATGAAAATAATACTTTTCTCAATCTCATAATCATTGCTAGTTTATACCTGTGCATTTACTTTTATATACGATCCTGTGCTCCACAACCTTGCTAAACTCCCTTAGAAATCATACATAATAGCATTTTGTAGATCCCCTAAGATTTTAAATTTTACACATGGGTGCATGTATATTCATGTATGTATGCGTGAGATTAAACACCAATTTTTAATATGCTATCATTAGCCTTCTTCCTCTCTGTAATTGTCACATGCCTTTTAGTAAGTGATTCTTACCAAAGGCCTAAAGAACCCTGTCCCAGCCCTTGTTCTTTAACCTCTCATTAATTCACTTTGGGCAAAGTGGTTTGGCGACTGACAAATTTACAATGCCTTTATATTACAGAGTGTGAATGACTGTACATCAAAAATGTCCTCATAATTCTAGATCTACAATGCTGTATTTTCAGAAAAATTAAGTGAGATCAGAAACTACCTAGAATAAAAAGATAACGGGGATTTTTTTCAGTGCCGTGGCTAATTTGAGAAGCTGTCAACTTCAACTTTGATGTAATCTGAAATAGGACGCAATGCTTGAGTTTGGAATTTTTAGCATGGATTTATTTTCATTTGTGTAGAATAAAAATATGTGGCCTCACTAAGCTACGGATTGGGGTACTCATCCATTCATTCAACAGATATTTGAGTGCCCACTGGGTTCAAGACTGGTGAAGTAGCTGATTTTTATCAAATTAATTTTTCACTCAATGCGAAAAAATAATTTTTTGAGAATATGCACACACATTGGTATGTTCGCCTGAGTACTAACACAGCAACCCAGTAGCTCAAATTTTGAATGACAAAACTAGATAAAATTATCTGCTGCCACCTATATATCCAGTTTTCCATTTAAAAATAAATCACCTTGTCAGATTCTTTACAAGATAGAGAAATAAAAATGAAATAAAACATTAATTTTTACCGTCATTTCATGGACCACACCCATGCTTCCTCCATGTTTGGAGCAGATCCCACCACTCATATCTCTATTCATTTTGTCACAGAAGTCGATAAACTAAGTGGTTGAGTCAAGTGTTACCCATGTTATCTTTAGTGTCCCTCATTATTCTTTCTTTCTCTGCAGCCTTCTTTCTTTACACACACACTCACAACCAGAGACAATAAATATGACATTATTCTGAAAAAATTAGATGAATCAGAAATTCACTTCGAGATACAGAATGCAAAGGAATAATCAAGAGTGATGTAGAGACAGAGTTACATTACTTATCTGAAAAAAAAATCGACTGAAAACAATCATGAGAACAATTGCATAAAAGTATAAAATCTAAAATTCATAATATTTTTCCCTAAGAGAATTTCATTTGAAAATAACTTTCTCATATTTAGCCTTTTTTGATGGAGGGTTTTAAAATAAATTAGCACATTCAAACAAAAACAAAAACCTTGTATATGATCTAGTTCTGATTTTCTCATCTTATAGAAAAGGTAACAGAGGCCCAGAGAGGTTAAACAATATGTCCAAGTGTACAAATCTAATAGTTTTAAAGAGCATTGGGTTAACATTTTACTAATACTTCAGTGTAAAAAAATAGTCAAGAATCAAGAAGAATACATGTAAATCATTTAAATTCCAAACATTTGAAGAATTATAACACATTTCAAACATAAAATATGTTATGTGATATTTAAAAGTGATGAATGATCTCACTAATAAGCCATATGTGTGGCAGAGGGGAGGTGAAAGGAGGGTGAAGAGGAATTTAGGAATAGCAGTGAGCATCAGAATGTCCTGAACTTTATTTGTTTTAGATGATTGTACCGATCTTTCAAAATATTACATCAAGTTTAAATCACAGCGATCTTGGAGGATAAAAATATACCTTGTCAGAATTACTAGATGTATTGGATTTATCACAATTTTCTACTGAGTGCTTCTACTGTTCCATAAAAACTAAAACAATTTGACTCACAATTGTTAACTACCATATGGTAGTAGAAAAAAAAAATTTCTAAGAGTTTCTCATACATATCAATATGTGTCTATGGCAATGGGCAACTGTAATCCTATTTTAAAGAAAAGAAAATTGCTGGGGATTAGTCGTATTTCATTCTATTGTTAAGTAACATTTATTTATTCTATAATCACCAAACAAATCTCACCTTGCAGGTACCAAAAACTAATAAATGTATTGTGGAAGATTTTTTTTAAAAGTATAAAATTACTTTTGAAGTTCTACTATTTTTCCCTTTCAATTTAACTGGATTCCTTCTCTTCCAGAAAATATTTTTATGTAGTAGAGGATGATATATAAAAAACAAAATTAAACACAACACTTATTTGAACCATGACCTATGTTGAGAATATTACATGCTTTTTAGGGGTAGACATATATTTTCTTGTTCTTGCTACTAAACACAACTAAAACCATACATTGTAAGTAATTTAAGAAACTTTGAAAGGTGAGAAGATCGTAAACCATGTAGAAATATCCAAACCAAAGAATAGATGGCATGTTCCCGGGTTTCCTTTTTGTGTCATAAATGCTACATATTTTAATGTTATATTTAGATCTGAAGAAATGGTCAATCCAGTAGTGCTGACAATGGGCACACGCAAAAACAATGAAAACCTGCCATCTCTAGCCACATGAGGAAGAAAGGGGCAGCCCTTTGTATAATACCCTTTAATAGGCATAAAATTTTTAGACAATAATTCAGACAAGCATCACAGAACAGAACTGCTTCTAACTGCACCTGTGCCAACGAAGAGTTCATGGGGAGCCTAGACTTCCAACTTCATGAGGATCTAATAAGGCACATATCTTGTTTGTGCCAGTGAAAGTCAAGTAAAGAGGGGTTTAATCACCACTGACTCATAACCCCACCACCACCACCTAGTGGGTGCTACACGTGAAGCCAGAACTCACACACTCACTCAGCAGTAAATGAGGAACCTCCCCACTTAGGGGTCAATGGAGGGCAAGTGGAAAAACTGCAACTGTCTCCATCTGGCAGTAATTACAGTGAATTTCTCTTTACCCTCTCCCATCTTAGCTAACAAACCAATCCAGATAAAACCAAAATATTTAGATGAGATCCAGAGTCTCATAATATGAAAATGCTGTTTAAAAACCAGCGTCATAGCAAGAACCAGGAAAACTTTAAACTAAAAAAAAAAGACCCAAAAAACAACAACAAAAAAGATGTCAACATCAAGATGACAGATGTTAGAATTATGTGATAAAGGTTTTAGAGAAGCTATGACAAAATACTTGTATAAGCTATTAAGAACATTCTTTTATTATTTATTTATTTAGTGTAGTGTGGGGGGTTAGGGGCAGAGGGGCAGAGGGAGAAGGGGACAGAGAATCACAAGCAGACTCTATGTTCAGCCTGATGCAGGGCTCCATCCCCAATCGATATCATGACCTGACCCAAAACCAAGAGTCAGATACTTAACCAGCTGAGCACGCAGATGTCCACTAATACTAGCTCTTCAACATTCTTGAAACAAAATAGAAAGCCTCGGCAAAAGAATTGCAAGTCTCAATGCAAAGGCGAAATGAAATATCAGAAATGAAAAATATAATAACTAAAATAAAAAGTGATTGTGCTTATCCATAGACTAAGGATGACATCAGGAATGAAATATCAAAGGGCAAAGGAAATAATCAGTAAATTCGAAGAAGAAAAAATAATCAATATGAAAATAAATTTAAAAAAAATCTAAGGTTCTGAAGGACTATAACAAAACTCTAACATTTGTATAATTGGGGTCTTAGAAAGCATGGAGAAAGAGGATGAGGCTAAAAAAGTAATTAAAAAAATAACAGCTTAAAATCTTTACAAATCAGCAAGAAATGTAATTGCGAATTCAAGAAATTGAACAAATCCCATAAAGGATCAACCAAAAGAAATCCAAGTAAAGACATACATTATACTTCTGAAAACTGAAGACAAAGGAAAAAAATCATGAAAGCAACCAGAAAAAAGTAATCATTTCACTATAGGAGAAAAAGAAGATGGATTATAGTGGATTTGAAGGCCAGAAGGAAGTAGCCTCCATTTGATAGGTCTTAAGTACTGAAAGAAAACTGTCAATCCAAAATCTTATACCCAGTGAAAATATCCTTCAGAAATTAAGAAATCAAGACTTTCTCAGAGAAAAGAAAATAAAGGTACTTAGTCATAGCAGATACACCATGAAAGAATGACTAAATAATTTCTCTAAACACAAAGGCAACAATAAAGAATCCTGAAACAATAGGAATAAAGGTATAATAAGCAAAAATATGGGGAAATACACTAGGCTTTCCTTCTTTTGAATTTTCTATCAATTTGAAAGTTGAAGTAAAATTAATGATATCAGATGTGGTGCTAAATGCAAACTTATATTATAAATACAGGTGATAAATGGATGTAAAAAGATTTCTAGCTTACTCAAATTAGTACACTTGAAAACGTTGCCGGTAAATAAAAATTGAATTGTGAAAAATGTTCAGGTCAAAGGAAGAAGAAAAAAAACATGAACAGAACAAAGTTAAAATTGTTTTTAAAAGTTAAACACTAACATATCAATGATTACTTTAAATATAAATAAACAAAGGTAAGGTGGATGTAAAAACATGACCCAAATAAAAGTGGTCTACCAAAAATTCACTTCAAATATGATATAGGTAGGTGCCCTAAGTCTGCTCAGGATTCCATAATAAAATATCAGCCTGGAGAGCTTAAACAACATAATTGTTTTCTTACATTTTTGGAGACTGGAAGTCTAAGATCAGGGTGTCACCCAGATTGGTATCTGGTGAGAACACTCTTGGATTGCAGACAACTTCTTCTGTGTTCTGACATGGCCTTGTCTTAGTATATGGTAGGAGGGATAGAGGGAGGAAGAGAAATTTTCCTCCTCTTACAAGGTCACCAATCCTATTGGATTAGTGTTTGAACCTTCACTATGTCATTTACCTTAATTACTGGATAAAAGCCCTATTTCCAGGTATAATCATATAAGGGGTTAAAGCTTCAACATATGATTTTGGGGGGACACAATTCAGTATACAGCAGGTTAATGTAAAATGAATGCCCAACAAAATATATTACACAAACATTAATAAAAGGAAAGCAAAAGAAGTATTAATATTAGATAAAAATTCTAGGTTATATAGCAGCAAAAATTAACAGAGGGATTATATAAGTGTCAATCCACCAAGAAAATATGGCAATCTTTGGTGTATATGCTCCAAATATCAGAGCTGCAAATATTTAAAGCCAAAACTGATAGAATTGAAAAAACAGACAAATCCACAATTTTAGTTGAAGATTTTGACACCTATATAACAAATGGTAAACAAAAGATTATCATGGGAGGAACACATCTCAACTCATTTTATGAAGCTAGTGTTACAAATGAAAACTGCAGACTCATAACCTTCATATAGATACAAACATTTTAATAAAACATTAACAAAAAGAATTCATCAATATGTAAGAGACTTATGCTCCATGACCAATTGAGGTTTATTTCAGAGATGCAAGGAGGGTACAATATTCAAAAAGCAACAAAAGTAATCTATCAAATTAGCAAGATAAAGAAGAAAACCATATGACCCTATCAGTGAGAAAGTCATTTGACAAAATTCAATGCCCATTTATGAAAAAAATTCTCGGAAAAACAGGAATAGACAGTAACTTCAACTTGATAATGTACATTTAAGAACAACCTAGGGTAAAAGACTGAATGCTTTCCCTTAAGATGACGAACTAAACAAAGACATTCATTCTCATTACTTTAATTCAAAGTCATGCCAGAAATTCTGGCACTGAGGCAATGAAAGGAAATAAAATACAAATCAAGAAGAAATAAATCTGTCCCTATTCTCTTATGATCGTCAGCATAGAAAACACCAACAAACCTACAAACAGAATTAATGAATAAGCTCAGCAAGGTATTAGAATAGAGTCAACATAAAATTTTATTTATATATTCTAGCAATGAACATGTGTAAGCAGAAAGAGCTACAATGTCATTTATAATTGCTAGAAATTTAAGTAGGTACAAATCTAATAAACATGTATAGAACCTCTATGCTAAAAACTATGTAAAGTTGAAGAAAGAAGATCTAAATAAAACGATACTATTTTCATGAACTGAAAGATTCAGTAAAGATCTCAATTGTCCTCTAATTGATACAAAAGTTTACCAAAATTATATTAAAAGCTCATTAAGCAGTGCCTGGGTGGCTCAGCCCCTTAAACGTCTGCTTTTGGCTAAGGTCATGATCCCAGGGCCCTGAGACAGAGCTCCACATCAGGGTCCCTGCTCTACAGGGAGTCTGTTTCGCCCTCTGCTCTTCCCCCCACTTGTGCGTTCTCTCTAACTCTCTCTCGTTTTCGTGCTCTCTCAAATAAATCAAATCTTTAAAAAAAGCTCATTAAGACAGACATTCTAGACAGTCAAGATATATTCAAGATTCTAAAATTTGCATGTAAAGTCAAAAATAGCTACAATTTTGAAAAAAATAAAGTGGAGGAAAACAGTCTATCCAATTTCAAGACTAATTATATAGCTGCAATAATCAACACTGTGTGGTATTTACAGAGATATAGACATAGAGATCAATGGGACAGAATTAAGAGCTGGGAAACAGTTCCACACAAATAAGCCGAACTGATTTTGACACAGGTGCAAAAGCATTTCAATGGAGAAAAGCAACTGTATATTTTAATTTCTAAATACTTTTGTCTCATTCCAAAAATAGACCAATGCCTTATTGCACATTATTCTACTACTTGCTGGCAACAGTGCCTGTTCTCCTCACCTCACGTTAGCTACTACTTGCTGGCAATAGTACCTGTTCTCGGTGCTGCCATCTTAAAATCCATCATTTTCATGATGAAATCTCTGCGCCACCACCGCCTCATCAGTTAGAGCTTCTAATTCCTCCAAAACGGAGTACCTCCCATCTTCTGTTCCCCCATATTCTTTTTTCCACATTATTTTCCTTCCCGTTAGCAACTACTGATATAGATCTTTGTCTTCCCCAACTCAATGTAAACTGTAGAAGATAAAGAACTTTCCTTTGTTGATTGGTCGATCCCTCTAGTGTGTAAAATGTGCCTGGCATGTAGTGAATGCTTCACCCATGCTTCTTGAATGAATGTCACTTAAGAAGCCCAATTGTTTCCTGCAGGTTTGCAGCTTCAATCACAAAACTTGAATGGCGACACAGCTCCTGATGAAAAAGGATGGTATAAAGACTTACAGAATCTGGCCCTCTTGCAAATAATCACTTAAAGTTAAAGAAAACTGATAACGTATTGTATTAATAAGATTATCTAACGTCATTGCTAGATTTAAAAAAACATCTTTAAGTTAGTCAGCCATAAATTTTTCAGCCTTAAAATATTCATTTGGTCATAATTCACTTATTTGAAAATGTTTGGTAATTCTTGGTTTCTGCATGAAGAATTTAGTATTTATTGATGGGATCTTAACTTTGACCTGATTTTTTCCATATTGATAGTATACATTTCTTTCCAAGGATCATTAGCTTTTAGGAAAGATGAAGGAATGAAAGGTCCTGAGTCAGGGGGATTTTGTAGTTATAAAAGTAATTACAGGTATGGTTGATATGGTTATTCAAGATTTATAATGGAAAAAACCCCACAAGTACCTTCATTTTATTTCTTATTGTTTGAAAACATTGGGTCAAAAGCTGTACTTCCAGGATGCTTGGGTGGCTCAGTTGGTTGAGCCTCTGACTCTTGATTTTGGTCCAGGTCATGATCTCAGGGTCCTGAGATGGAGCCCCACATCAGGCTCCATGCTGAGTGTGGAGCCTGCTTAAAGTTCTCTCTCCCCCTCTGCCCCACCACTTCACACACACTCTCTCGAGGAGAGGGGGAAAAAAAAAGTGGTACTCCCACTAACAAGTGAGTATTTCCTGGTTTTCAGTGATAAATGAACAACACCCAGTTTTGTGTTTGCCTTACTGTATCTTCACACTGATATAAAGATCGTATGAAGCATCCATTGTATTTTTTATTTTGTATTTTCGTATTTTCACATTTCAAAAGAAAATTAAGAGTTGAAAAATAATACCATAAATATGTAATAAAAGGAAGTTAGCGTGGTATTATGACAAAAAACATGGAATTTACTGTAAGCTTTGATGAGTTATTTTCTTTGTAGCTTAGCTTCCTATCAAATCATACATAATTTTAAAAGTCACCCTGAAGTTAAAATGCACCAAAATGCTATATAAATGTAGGGATAAGAGTATGTTCCTACAGTCTAAAATCCATCCACATTCTTAATTTAAAATATTTTCATGATAACCTGAATAATAGATTCAGCTGTTGCTATGGTCTGAATATTTTGTCACTCCCCTCAATCCTAATACTCAATGTGATTATATTAGGAAATGGGGCCTTTAGAGGGTGCTTAAGTCATGGGGGTAGAACTTTCCTGAATGGGATTAATGTTCTAACAAAGGAGACACCACAAAGTTTGCTAGTCCCTTCCACCATGTGAGGATACAACAAGAAGTCTGTAACCTGCAAGAGGGCCCTCACCTAATCATACAAGCACCCTGATCTAAAACTTCCAGTTTCCAAAACTGTGAAAAATACATCTGCTCTTTGTAAGTTAGTCAGTCTGTGGTATTTTGTTATGGCAGCCCCCAAAAGACTAAGATCCCAGTTTTAAACTTTGGAGTTGACAGTCAAAGTCAAAACTTCAGTCTTACAGGATAATTAAGTTCTGGAGATCTACCACACGGCATAGTGCCAATCACTAACAATACTACATTATATACTTAATATTTCCTAAGAGAGCAGACCATTTAAGTATTACAAAATAAATTTTTACAAAGTAAGGGGGGCAGGGCAGGAGGGAACTTTGTGAGTGGATGGATAGCTCTACGGCTTTAATGGTGGTGATGGCTTCATGGGTGTAAACTCATCCCCAAACTCATTGAGTTGTATATATTAAATATACCAGATTTTTTTTTTTTACATGCCAATCATACCTCAATAAAGTGGTTTAAAAATGTGAATCGTAGCTATGAGATAAAGAACAAAAATTATTAAAGCTCACCTTTTGTTAACTCCTGTATCATAAAAGTTTTAGTCTTCAGAGAAACTCCAACAATGAAAGGAAGCACATGAATTTTGCATTTACCTATAGGGATTCAACTCTTGGTGCTTAGGCTCAAGCATAAGAATAGTGGCAGCAGGTACGTAAGAGGAAGGGAGGAGAAAAAAGAAATGTAGAGAGTGAGGTTGGTCCCTTCCTCCTTCCATTTATGGACTGGATAAAACACATGCATGTCTCCTGTGTGAGAAGTAGGAAGAATGAATCTACCCTTTTGCATTTGGCCTTGATCTGCAAGTGCTAAACAATTGGCCAATTTATTAATCTGGTCTCATCAAGCAAGTGATAAAGTGAACCTGGATGTGTTGGACACATCGACAGTCTTCAGAAACTTGAGGGGAACTCAATACATTTCCTCACCTGTTCCTGACCTGAGTTTGGAATATTTGAGAGACCAAGGGGTCACCCGGTTGCAAACGGTGGTTTCACCCTGTAAAACTTCCAGATGGACAAGTAGAGATGCTTATTTATTTTCTTCAGGCAACTATCACTGAGACAGAGAAAACCTAAACAAGCTAAGTTCAGTTCCTTTCACCAAATTCACCAATTCTTTAGGTCCTAATCCTGGCCCTGGGGACCCATGAGTTTGGTGACAAAGAGGAGTATTATTCCAACAGTTTTCTGTGCAAACATCAGAAACAAGGAATACCTCCCCTGAATGTCCCCAGTTGAGCAACTTTCTAAAATAAGTTTATCTAAATGTGATTTTTTTGGTCTTATACTCTGACAATTTGATCCTGTTTTTTTTTTTTTTTTTGCCATGATGGAAGAAAGAGTATTTCACCAGTCCTGCACCGTTCTTATAGCTTTACACTCTCTGGACTGGAAGCTTCTGTTTGAGTTATGAACTGTGTGTTTCTAACTTTTGTCTCATGGCTTGACATAGACTGAATATTCTACAGGGTTTTATTAAACAACTGACTGAATACAAAATAAATAAGTAGAATGTATTATTTCTATGATCACTAAAGTATTAAGTGACATCAACACACTAGAACTTATAAACCCTAAAGAATATGTATATGTACAACTGGTTTCAACCTAGCACATGTGTAATTGCACACTAATTTAAATCTACTGTATCCCTATGTGAACCAACAAGTCTGTTTAATGTTTAAGGTATTCCAGATCTTTAGCATTTATTCAGTGGGATGTTTCATGATCCTTTCCTCCCCTGTCCTTGTTATAAATAAAATTTAATGAGGAGTTCTTGGTCCTTTAGTGTTTCCAAAATGACTCTGGCCACTAATTGGCTAAA
>CM052889.1:9183547-9243446 GCA_028534135.1 Potos flavus | reverse complement strand
TTATGGACACTGGAGTGGGTATATGCTATGGTGAGTGCTGTGAATTGTGTAAGACTGATGAATCACAGACCTGTACCCCTGAAACAAATAATACATTACACGTTAATAAAAAAAAATCAATAGATTCACTAAGGTACAGTGCAAGGAACCATTTGAGCAACTGCAATCTGATCAGTGTAAAAGGACTGGAGTGTTGGGGTGAGGAGTCACTATTTGGCATGCAGCACTACTGGTAGGATAGGGATAGGTGTCTGTTTTATTCTTCTAAATAAGTAACCTAAAGTAATGGAAGTACTTAGTTAGGCAGGAGAGGAATCTAGAATGGATGGTATAAGAGGGGAGTGACAAATCTAAATCATGACCTTGGAACCTTGGAACTTCAGGTAGTCATATAGTAGTCGCAACTGGCCATTACGTTGCAACATCAGAGGAAGAACACACTAGATTCAACAGGGGTGAGTGACCCTAAGCAATGCAATGGGTGGGACTTACATAGATGCTGTTTTGCATCTTGTATCCTCTAAGCATTAAACTATATATTCTGAAGACTGCCTACAGCAACATTTATTCCTCTCTGGGGTTTTATGGCTAAAAGAGCATGCTCATTCCATGTGCAGACATAGCTGGACCTGTTGGAGAGTAACTGTCCCCAGAATCAATCCTCATCCACAGAACTGGTGAATAAAATTCTTCCTCAGCCTTCTGGCACATTCTGTACTGTTTTCCGAGTCCTCTAGAGAACTGATCTCCAGTTCCCAGAAGCAATATACTGGTGGAAGTCCCTTTACTGGCTTCCTTTCCTCCTGTCTCACATTTTCACTCATTTACTCATATTTCCTTGGCTCATATATCAAATAAACTACTTGAATTGAATTTATATTATGAGGCTCTGCTCCTGGGGGATTGTGCTCCAAAATAAGACAGTTTGGCTTGACAATTTTGGCTGCTCCAATTTGCAGTCTTAAAAATGATGATTTACTCATGTTAAAAAGCACTATAGTAAGCTAATAAAATTTAAAATAAATTTAAAACAAAAATAAAGAAAAAATACCAGAAATGTTAATTACCAAATGATAAAAGTAATAAAACAGGATACATAATTATTTAATAGTTGATCGAGGGACATTAGATATATACTCTATAAAAATATTTCAGTATCATATGAAAATTCTAGGTAAGTTAGATTCTTTTTTTTTTTTAAGACTTTATTTGACAGAGAGAGAGAGAGATCACAGTAGGCAGAGAGGCAGGCAGAGAGAGAGAGGGGGGTAGCAGGCTCCCTGCTGAGCAGAGAGCCCGATGCGGGGCTCAATCCCGGGATCCTGAGATCAAGACTTGAGCTGAAGGCAGAGGCTTTAACCCACTGAGCCACCCAGATTCTTAACTAAGTTAGATTATTAAATAAAATTGAGAATATTACTAGACAATCACACAGATGAAAATGTTGCTAAATGTAAAAGCAAGAATTTCCTAAAACAAGAGGTGAATTTAGGATCTACGAAATTATTTTAAGATAAATAAATTAAAATAAGTTTTAAAAGTATATCAAAAGGGCTATAATAAAATAAAACATGAAGTAGAATCATTTTAAGTATTATTACTGGCAATTAAAAATATCTTATCACATATGATAACATATATATTATAATCTGATTTGGAAATATTGGATGAAGAGAGTATTATGGTAAAAAGTATAAAATTTTATTAATATAAAAATAAAAAATGTATCATCTCAATGAAAATGAATTAACAAAATACTCTTCCAAATCAATTTATACATTTAAAACTATGATAGGTTATATTAGTTATAAAATATGGCATAGTTTTACCTGGAACTTAAACTCCATTAAGAGCAAATACCTAAGGGCAGCTAAGTTATACTTGTAAACAATAAAATAGTGTGACCTTCTCTACAAAGTGTCTTGGCTTCCTATAAAGTTATTACAGTGTTAGTATGGTATTGGCCTTAGATAGAGAACAAAATGACCCATCAATAGACTCCTGTATATACAAAATTTTTCATAAAGATAAAGATTGCTTGCAGATCAGCTGTGAAGGACATCCCTTTTACAAAATGATGGTGGAAAAAAGTGTTGCATGTATGGAGCTTATATATTATTATCTAATACATGATATATATAATTATATAATATATATATTATATAACATAATGTATACTTAACCTCACATTATATGTAAAAGTCAGTTTAATTTGAATTCATAGTGTAAATGAGGGAAGAAAATCTTTTTAACAGTTAGGAAATATAGGATGATATCTTATTATACCAGGGAAAAGAAAACTTTCTTAATGGGAAATATTGATCATTAAGTTATGTTAGAGTTTTTAAAATTATATATAATGACTGTAAAGAGAGTTATTTGGAAAGTATGTGGCAAACAATTTCTAAGAAAAATGAGCTAAAGACGTGAAGAAAAGCAAGTTACAGAATAAAAATACAAAAATTCCAGAAACTTAAAAGGTTACCAATCTTATTAATGATGCAAAACATCTGTTAAACCAGAAAAACATTCCTTACACACATACTAGATGAGCAAAACCCAAGATTTATGTCAATTCCCCTTATGGTTAAGGGTGTGTGAGTACTGTGTAAATTGGTAAACCCATTGGCATAACTATTTGACAATCACTATTAACTTAAGCTTGAGAATATACAAAATTAGTTACCTTGCATACATTTCTAGGTTAATCCTGGAGTAATTCTTGCATGTATGCCCTGATAAGAGAGGAACAGCAGACTGCTCACAGAAGCATTATTTTTAATAGTGAAAGATTATAAGTACCCTAAATTTTTTCAAAGGATATTGAATTTATCATATGTTCATACAATTAAATGATGTATCATTAAAAACAAATGGACCATTGCCCCAGGTTTTAACGTAGTAATTATTCGGGGATATAAATTTAAGAAGAAAGGCGAAGATATGCACAACATAATATTAAATTGACTACTGATAAATTTTATATTACTTAGAAATACATGTAGTAAAAATATAAATCACATGTAAGAATAGAGACAAAAATCAGGATAGTGTAGTTCCAAGATGGAGTTATACCACCAACTATATTTGAAATATTTCATTGGTTCAGATTATTCTAAAATAAGGAACAGCTATGTGTCCATTAACTATTTGGATATCTGAAGTATACTCCAATTATTTTAAAGACAAAATCCCCCATTTACTTTTAACAAAATAGATACCATAGAATAAGAATTCAGAACACTGTATCTCTAGAGATTTCTCTTTTGCTTTTAAATTACCAAAACAAAAAAGCCAAAACAAACAAACCACATCAGCATTTAATAAGAGAACCTCAATTTTGATGCTTAGTTTCATAGCTACCCCAGACCAGATTTAAGCTTGATTGTGCAACTGATTGCACAACTATCTGAATCTAGTTTCTTCTTCTTAAGTGCAAAGGCACAAATCTTTTTTCCCCATATTGAATACAAATACATAAAAGTAGTTGCTTAATGATATTCTAATTAAAAAATTGCTCTTACAAGCTGGATTACATTCACCAATCACAGAAGACCCGCAGAATTAGGAGATTTAGTCTCATTTTTAGGTATCATCTTTAGGACTCTGAGAAAAACTTGACCTTGATCTGAGTTTTCCATTTGAATAATATGACAATATAGCTATTATTTTTTATTTTTAATAGCTTTTTAAAAATATTTAAGATTTTATGTGAGAGAGCCAACAAATGAGAGAGCACAAAAGGGGGAGGGGCAAAGGGAAAGGGAGAAGCAAACCCCTCACTGAGCAGGGAGCCTGATGTGGGGCTGGATCCCAGGACCCTGGAATCCAGACCTGAGTTGAAGGCAGACACTTAATCGACAGCCACTGAGGCGCCCTATTTTTTTTTTTTTTTTTTAATTTCAACTACTGATTTACAGAATCCTGTAGATTGTGTTTTCTCCAGGAACAGAGAAAGTAATTCAGGATATATCGTTGGATTTGTGTGTGTGTGTATATGTGGGGGTGTGTGTATGTGTGTGCATGGTGTGTGCATGTGGTGTGTGTAGTGTGTGTGGTAAAACATGTAACATGAAATCCACTTTACTGGTTTTATGAGAACTTTTCCAGTTTTTTCACATCTCTTTAATTTTCTAAGGGGCTAATCATGTTTCTAATTCACTTCACTTCACTTCTAATTCAATTCACAGTACGCACCAGCCCAGCTGAAACTTCAGCACATATAAAATAAAGAAAAAAAAAAAGACATAAATATAAAATATAGCTAAAAGCTTTTTCATTTTTCTTCCACCTTTGCTTGTTGCTGGTCTCCACTATGAAATCTTAAATATGGAATTTTTCTGAATAATAAGATGTCATAATATAGACCCAACTACGGATTTCATAGAAAATGATAGACACTTCAAGATGTAATTTATTCTAGACATTATGTTTTTTGCGATCGTGATTCACCTCAAGCCTTTTAAGGGACAGGATGAGTTTAATTTCATTCACAGTAAATAATTATAGTTGCTTTTATCCACAACTAACATAACAATCTGTTTAATATTTTGTTTACTGACTCACTAGGTATAAGTAGAGGTCTTCCGGATGCTAGCTATTTTGCAATGTTACAATTAAAACATGCAGATGCCAAATCTCATTTCTGAAATATCTATTGTTCTTCACTGATCTCCCAACCTATATCAAGTGTTTAATATTGCCCTAAAATATATTGAAGTCTTTTTAAAAATGTTTTGTCTAATAATTTGTAGTTCTGTGTAACCTGAGAATATCTGTCAATCAGAAAAAGTTACATTTGATTTTAATTGGGACATCTTTAAAACATAAGCATTAAAGAGATACCTTCGAATCCTGCAAATAAATACAGAAATGAATATAAAGATGGTAATAACTGTGGGGACTTCTAATTTTTAAAAATGCAATTATTTTAGTTGGAATATTTCAAATAGCATAGGTGAAATATACAAAGAATTTTTGGAAAGAGGGAGCATAAATGATAGATTTGCCATAATATATATATATTAATTTTATGTATTAAAAATATTAGAGTGGGACAAAATATTAATACAAAAATAAATCTGAATAGACTTGAAGGGGAACGTATAGAATTAAGTCATTAGAGAATGCATGTTTTTCCCCCTCAGTAAAATCATTCAAATATTCAGTAAAATATTTAGATATAAAATTAAGTTTGATTATACCTAAATCCTCTGTCCCAATAAATATTAATGTTGTATTTTTATAACGCAACATTATAAAATTCCAGAAGTTTTATGTTATGTGCAACTTCAATAAAAAGTCACTAAGATTAACTGTATTTAGCTGAATAAAACTTGAAACATCTTTGTATCAAAACAGCAAACATGACTTAAGATGTGACTTATGAGCTAGAAAAATTCACATTAAAATATATTTAAAAGTTACCATTTTAAATATGAAAATTTTCATGTAAACCAATGTAAATGTTATAAAAGTCCCATTTAACAATGAAATAAGTTCATAGGTGATTTACTTCAAAATACCCAAGTGGTTAATGGATGCATTTTCACTAGTAATAATAAGGAATAAATTTTAAACGAATATAGCATAAAAAGTGTTTTACAAAAACTAATACTTTGATTAGAAACATGTTTTTAAAAAAAGATAGCACAGGGCACCTGGGTGGCTCAGTTGCTTAAGCCACTGCCTTCGGCTCAGGTCATGATCCCGGAGTCCTGGAATCAAGTCCCGCATCGGGCTCCCAGCTCCATAGGGAGTCTGCCTCTCCCTCTGACCTTCTCCCCTTTCATGCTCTCTCTCATTCTCTCTCTCTCTCTCTCAAATAAATAAATAAAATCTTAAAAAAAAAGAAAAAGATAGAACATGGAAATAAATTTTTTAAAAGAAAAAAGCAGTTACACACACATATGTCTACACATATCAAGGACTTTGGGTAAAATCACAATCCAGAAATCCCCTTGTAAATATCCTCTTGATAGAATTACAAATTCTCCTAAAATATCTTGTATCATAATGTTCACTAATTACAAAGCAATGTATAAAAGTGGTTGGAAATAACCTATATAAGAGAAGGAAACCAATAATTTTTATAAACTCCTGTGATAGCACAGGATTTAAAAAGTTTTCAAATAACATTAATAGCATTAATAATTATATTCTCAGAAGCGGGCCATGTTGAGTAGAAAATATTAAAGTATTAACTATATAAAAAGTGTGCTTCTAGAAAAACTTGAAAAATTTCTAAAACTACCCACATAATTAGTTGTGATCTTAGTTTGTGTTCAATACCTATTTCCTATAACAAATACATTCTGTATTCATAATTATAATGTCTTTATAAAGAAAACTCAAAGTTTAAATGCAGCAGTAACTCTAAAAGGCAGCAGTGGTCAGAGAGCTTGTGGATTTCACTGTCAACATAGAGTAATGAGATTAAGTCAGGTATAGAGTTAGTAAAAAGGATAATCAAGAAAATAGAAGTTGAGAAATAACCATCAATCAAAAATCAAGAAAGCAATGAGTAGAGCAGCCAAAACATACCAAACACAAATGAACTTCCACATGAGATAGCTATTTTAAACAGAAAGCTCACTTGTATTTTTGCTAAATAATCTGGCAGTGCAAACTTGTGGGTCAAATTAAGGAATACCAGGCCGGTGTGTTTGAAGTGTGCTTCCTTTATGAAAAGAAATTGTCAAATAGGTCATAGTTTTTTCAGATGTTACATGTTGTGACAGGTTGTTTGAGTGAAATAAATTCATATGTAGTATGCTTACTTCTGTACTGAAATACATGTACAATGAAAAGGTAATATAAATAAAAATACATATAATTATAAAACCTTACTCTAAAATATTTTAGTGTTTCTGATGTATTCCTTTATAGCTTTTCGACATTTTTGTCAGTTTTAAATTAATCTTACTTGAAGTTTGGTTTCTGTTTCTTTTCAAACTTACTGTTCTAGTATTTATTTACAATGTATATATTTTATAGCCTAATAACCAGCGTATAGAATGACTGAAAATATTCTTCCAAATGGTTTCTATAGTTGTTATTGTATCTACCAAGTAATTTTGTACTCTAAATGAAACAGACCTATACGTATCTTTGCAGATATAAATGTATCTTCACCTTTCCTGTTTAAGCATACACACACGTACACACACACATTTTTATAGAGTTCTCTCAAGTTATCTGATTAAATACATTTTTAAAATATTTGATACATATGGCAGCATGTTTTCTGAAAGGTTGGTGCAATTTTACAAAGATAACATTAGTATTTGAGCAGCAATTTACCTGCAGCTTTAGTATATATATTTTACTCTTAGAATTGCTGAAAATAATGTTTAAGTATATGTTCTTTCCTTTAAAGTGAAAGGGTTGTATGTATAATTCATTTACTTAACCAAATATCTATGCGAATCAGATAGGCACAGGGTATACAATCTTGAACATAGTTTCTGTTCTCATAAAACTTATCTAAATAATAATAATCATAACGGTACCATCTAGCAGCTATCAAACTATTAAATGAACCAGGCAACAATTTAACCCTTTTACCCACATTAACCCATTTCCCTCCATAATAATTCTCAGGCATATGTTTAATTCCCACTTTTTTTTTTTTAAAGATTTTATTTATTTATTTGACAGAGAGAGAGAGATCACAAGTAGGCAGAGTGGCAGGCAGAGAGAGAAGGAGAAGCAGGCATCCCCCTGAGCAGAGAGCAGAGAGCCCGATGCGGGGCTCGATCCCAGGACCCTGAGATCATGACCTGAGCCAAAGGCAGAGGCTTTAACCCACTGAGCCACCCAGGCGCCCCTAATTCCCACTTTTCTGATGAAGGCTCTATCACAGGTGGGTTATATAACTTGCCCAAGATTATACTGCCTATACGCAGTAAAATAGAATTTGAACGCTAATCAAGAAAAAAGGAATTTAACAAGACATGAATATATTTATAAGAGCTTATGAAGTTAGTAGTATAGGAATTATCAGAATGCTATAACAGATACTATCACAGGGAAATCTGTGTGGTCAGTGAGAATTTCCATGTAATTGACATGTAATCTGAGACCTGACCCATGAGAAGGAGACATTCTTATCGAGAGTGGATGGAAGATGACAAGACCAAGTGAAGGCCTGGAAATACAAAAACCGTTGGCACTTTTTTGTGTGTGTATGTGTGTAACTTTTTTTTTTCAAGTGGTTTGCCCATTGAAATATATTTTAAAAATACTTTTATTTTAAAAAAAGAAAAAACCAATTAAGTTAAAAATACTTTTTTTCATACTCAGCTCAGTAAATCGTTTTTGTGAAATTAGAGGCAGAAACAAGGAGGAATGGTTATTAAAACAAAAATCACCAAATAACCTTTTGTTCACTACTTCTGGTGACTTTTTTGAAGATTTCAGAGTATTTCCAATAATTTACTCAATTATTAATAAAAATATTTTACATTAATCTCCATATTTCCCACCTCTGGCCCTCTGTTTCTGTGTAGAGGTTCTAATTTCCATATGGTATCATTTTCCTTTTGCCAAAAAAAAAATGTTTTTAAAAATATTTTATAGTCAAGTTAAGTTCAAGTGGAATGACTACTCTCAGCATATGCTTGTGTGAGAAAGTATTTTGCCTATATTTTTGAGAAATCTATTCAGACATTATAGAAATCTGCGTTTACAGTGCTACATTTAAAGATGTTCCTCCATTGATCCCTGGTAGTGTATTTCCTACCCAAAACCCTTAGTATCACTTTTCATTATTCCTCAGTATGAAAAGTTTTTCTCTAACTTCAACATTTTAAATTTTGATTTTCAGAAGTTTGACTATGTTGCACCATTTTTTATTTTTTACATCTTTCATAGTTTCTGGAAAACTCTTGAGAACTTGGGACAAAGATTTCTTAGGTAAAATACAAAGCATGAATGGGAACAGGAACAGTGAAAAATTGACAAATTCCTTAAAAGTTACAAACTCTGGCTCTTATAAAGACACTGTTAAGTAAGACAAAACCGTAAGACAAAAAATAGGACAAACCATAAATTGGGCAAAGATATTCACAATGCCTATCTCTCAAAGTCATACTCTGATTAGAAAATGAGATAAACTTCCCAAAAGGTGATGTGAATGACTGATAGTACATCAAAAGATGTTCAGCATCATTGATTAGGGAAGCGCATAATAAAACCATACACTGCACACTCACTAAAATGATTAAAAATTAAAAGAGATGGACAAGAAAAGATGTAGACAAACTCTTTGTCCTTGATGTAAAATTTCATACCCATTTTATCCAACATCATAGCCATTTCTTAAAAGTTTGACATGCACATACCACATGACTCAGCAATTCCACTCTGGTATTTGCAAGAGATGGAAACATACCTGCACACAAAATTAAAATTTTATATCATCTTCATTCTTAGTAGCCCCAAACTAGAAACTACCTGAACATCTATCAAAAAGCAAATACTCAAAATGTGATATATCCACAAAATGTAATACTATTCAGTAATAAATGCCAGCCAGCTACTAATCTATACCACAGAGGATGTATACTGATCTCCATGAGTGGAGTGGAAGAAGCCCAACACAAAGAATATGCACAGTGGGACTCATTTATCTCTAGAAAAAACAAATCTAACGTATGATGACTAAAATATGTCCCTTTTGCTGTGGTCGAAGATCATTCGGAATTGACATGGAACAGACAAAAGGAACTTTGTGTTGATGGAACTAGTCCATATTTTGATTGTGGTTATGGATGGATGGGTGTATATATTTGTCAAAATTCACTGGACTATACAATTAAAATGTATATCTTTTATTAAAACTATACCTAAACAAAGTCAATTTTAAGAGACTGTGCAGATCTTTGTACTACATATATTGTTGCCTATTAAAGTCCAATAACTAATGGATTTTGTTCGTATAGAAAATATTGGGTTTTATTTCCAATATAATTATATGCTTCTTTTAATCTCTTCTACTTTTCATATCTCATATGTGACATTTTCCTTCTGACAGTCTGACAACTTCACTGCCACTTAAACTTTCCCTGAGTTTCATCCTTAAGAATCTCTATGCTTCTAAAAAAAAAAAAAAATCTCTGCAAGGATCTCTACCCTTCTGTTTACTTGTTTTCCTATTCACTAAGGGTAGAGTAAATATAGAAAAGGTCAAAGGAAATATCAAGCAAGAAGATGGGGTTTAAAAAAAGATTGAGAAAAGGAGGAAATGAGTTACTGAATTTTTTCACAAAGACAAAAATAAACTAAGAAATTTTCGTGTGGTTAAGATGTAAAGGAAAGAAGCAAATAATGTAACAAAGAAGAGCTTTGTGATAGAGATATTCTACAGCAGTAATAATTAAGTGGGTAGGTTAAAAAATTAATCATGCCTCCTTTGAGAAAATCCTGAGACTATATGACATACACATTCATACAAAAGCAGTAAGACACTGGGTATTCATTCATGTAAGTCTTTCATTGAAATTCTAGGTTTTTAAAGGTTCTCATTTGACCTGTCACCAGCTACTTAATCAAGTTGCTTACTTTGTCTGGGATTCAGTTATTCAACCTATATTGTGAAGGGGAGAGGGGTATTCTTTGAGTCAGCTTCAGATTTTCAGGTAAGCGCTATGTCAAGAGGAAAATGTATAAATTCTAGAACACTAAGTAAAAATTTCTCTAAATCTTGCCTTTCTTTCCCTGTATTAAGATTAGTTGTATAGGACAGTTAAATAGAACACAGCATTGCTCAGGCAGATACTCTAAGTTTTGATGTTAACAGATGCATATTTAGTGATGCAAAATAAGAGCAAGCCTAGATTTACAGTTAAATAAAATTCATATGGCCAATTTTAGCAGAGTTTTATTCTTTCATACATCTTTTTACTTGTTTAAATGCAGTATTATACAAATTGGTGGTCACTTTCTGCAGACACTTTAAATGTATTCTGATTGCTCAGTAATGTACTAATATAACTGCTCGAGTATTTTTTTGTTAAACTACCCAATGAATAAAGTGGCTACAAATTGAGAATGTGAAAGAATTCCTGCAGGACTTTCTAAACTTTGGATATTTGAGAGTAGCTACCCACTAAGATGAGGTCTTAAACTATAACTTATCTAGACTAATATTGCAAATGGGCTTTCTCCAGAAGATCCAGGTTGCCACATAATAGGTCAGCAAACAAGTTTCAAATTTAGTACCAGTAATGGAGATGCAGAAGTTTATCCCTTCATAGAGAAGATCAATCTCAATATTGGCTTAGTTACTGGAATAGAGAGTATATTTAGCACACTCGTATGGAGATTATGGTCTTCTTGGCCTTAATATCCTTAACCTTGTGATTTTGCGGTAAGCGTTGAATCATTTGTCAAAGTCTTACCTTTCTTGGCATTGGTTCCTAGCCCTAGGCTTGAACACAATGATTCTTTCTTCAAAACTAAGGATGGATATATCAAAATCACCACTTCACAGGTAAAGCAGTTGTTTTGTCTCTATCAGCATTCTTAACACAAATATTAAACAGCAACCGCAGTTGACTCATTCATAAATCTCAGGGCATTTCATTCAGCAGTGATTCCAATACCTATTTTGGATTGATGCTGGGAGTCATTAAAGGGATGTCAGTATTACTGTTAATTGTTTATCCTAAATTAGGTGACTGCAGTTATTCTCATAATCTTAGAAGATACTCCACACAATAGATGTCCTTGTTCTCCTTCTACTTTGCCTGGATCTTTTGACTCTCTGAATTATTCATTACGGTGATAGGCTTCATACCTGCCTGGGCTATCATACACATGATCAAATGTGTATCTGGTCAAAAGTTTGCATCAAATTACCTATTGATGGGTAGGTATGGTAGGTACCTATTGATGGGCTCCATTACAGTATTAATCTTTGAAGTAAATGACCTGTATGTCTGTGTCACTGGTAAATACAAGGCAGTTTGGGATGGTGCTATGCAATTTCCCAGATTGATAATAACCAACATTTTTAGGTTCTGGAATATATTCACAAATGTATAGTTAGCGTCAAGATCAACACCAACTCTAGTTTTCTTTGACAGAGTTGCTAAGGAAATTTAGTACAACACGTGGGAGAAAATAGTAGCTACCAGGCTGACGCTGAGTAAGAATAGAAGTTAAATTTTAGAGGACTAAATTTATCATAAAAATATTCTCTAGTTGTACTGCTTAGAGATTATTTAATCCAACACTCTTATTTTAAACATCAATGAGGCTCTTAATTATAAAAGTTAGCTTGTAAAGGCAAGCCAATCAGTTATGATAGAGCAGCAATAAGCATCTGATATCTTAGTTTTCATCCAAGGGTTACTTATAAACAAAGCACCACTTCGGTAAGCTCTGAGAAATATTACTTTACTTCAACCATAAAAAAAATTATTTTGATTTTCAAATTGTAAGACAAATGCTGAAAAGTACAAAAGGATGGCACACAATTTTTAAAATAGTTTCTGGAGAGTTTGTCACAGTTTGAAACACCTGTGATTCTGGATAAGACTTATGAAACACAGAATGTGAAGAACTCATTGTAACTAACACATACTCTAACCAAAGCATTAGGAAAATTTAAAAATACTAAATTGCTTTTCACCAGAGAGAAAAATCCAGCTCATTGCCTACCACAATTTAATCAAATGAATCAATACCACAGCAAATGTACACATCTATTTTTGCCGTGTAATCCACATTTGAAAAAATAGGCCATAAGGTCTTTATCTTGTTTATCTTACGTAAAAGGAATGAGATTTATTTTTGAGAACTTCTGAGACAATAACTCATCCGATACTAATGCATGACTTAAGTTGATAATAAACAGTTCCATGGTTGATAGGGTGTGTGGGTTTTGCTTACTATTGTTATCTGTGATGTCTAGAACTAAGTACATGCTTAATAAAAGGATCACTTCATTTATCCAATGGACCATAAATAATCCCCTAGTGTATTCCAACTCCAGCCAGAACAGTACTACCAACCCTGACAGAATTCACTCTTCACTCCAGCTTTACCCAGTGGCCTCAGCAGTAAGAGGATGACAGGGATGTAGAAAAGCAGATATGACTAGGCAATATCGCCTCTCAAATTTGGGTGGTATGTATTTTGGAAGCTGAATTTCATAGATTATTAACTAGATGAGGGAAAACAGGATTTCTATTTTGACTTTGTTACTTTCGTTTCTAGCACTGGATTTCATCAGGTAGGAACATAAAATTTATTTAATGAATATTAAATCTGATGAATTATATCATATATTATGTAAAGAAAAATTTTTTTAAAGATTTTATTTATTTATTTGACAGAGAGAGAGATCACAAGTAGGCAGAGAGGCAGGCAGAGAGAGAGGGGGAAGCAGGCTCCCTGCTGAGCAGAGAGCCCGATGCGGGGCTCGATCCCAGGACCCTGAGATCATGACCTGAGTCGAAGGCAGAGGCTTTAACCGACCGAGCCACCCAGGCGCCCCAAGAAAAATGGTTTTAGGTAGATGTTGGACAGTAAAAGGTATACAGGTTTCCAATTGCTACTGTAACAAATTGCTGCCAAGAGCTTAAGCAACTGTCACTAAAAAGATTCAACTCACTAGTCTCTTTTTAGGGCTATTTAGAAGGGATTCATATTAAGGTAGGAAGGATGGACAAGAAGATCTATATAAAACTTCACATCTGGAGGTTTCTTTTATCTATTATCAATTTATAAATATCAAGTTCTTTGGTGAAAAATGTCCCTTTGTGGAACTGATTTTAATGGTTACCATTATGTGATCTATTTTTTATGATCTAATTAGTTGTTATAATATGCTATTTAGAACAATGAACATGGCAATACCGTTCAAGCCACATGTTAATAGTAAGAGTATTTATGCTAATAACGTACCTTTCAGCTTGCATAGAAAGTATGACTCTCCCCCATTTAAAAAATACACTTACCTTAACAGATACATTTACCTTTAGACTCAATGTGATCTAATAGAATAGTATTTCTATAGACTATTATGTGCAAAGTCTTGTTTTATGCATTGTGGGGGAATCTAGAAACGAGAATGCAGGGATTCTTATCCCAAGGTATTAATTTTATATATTGCATGCATCTCCATTTAAAACAGTCAATCTTTTCATTCTTCTGACTAATCAATAGATACAAACAAAAAACAATTTTCACTGTCAGAGTTGCTTTAGCTAGTGCCTAGTTTGCTGTGAGGCTAATATTATTTATCTCACTCTTAGAATCCGTGATTCATGCTAAACAGATTTAGATTAAAAACAGTTTATCTACTCTTCTATTAAAATATCTAATCATACTAACTTCATCAGATTCCTGAAAGGTGTTTTATGGAACCAATCAATGGGAAAATGGATATAATTATAAAATTAGAGTTCTGCTGTATTTTACATGGAAGGTTTATTCTAACTGATTAATACCTGTTATGAAGTATTAAATCTTCATGATTCTAACAATTACATCAATAACTCATTGTGAAGCATTTCTCCAGTGAAGGTTTGAGTAATAAAAAGTTGTTAAATTTTAACTACTTAAAATATGTGTACCTTTAAGCATTTTTAAAAAAATTTCCTAGATTTAAATCAAAGAGTACAAACCAACTTGAACTTTGATTAATAAATACTGTATCTTTTTAAATTTCCGGGTAGAAAATATAACCTGGCTTCAAAAAGAAAATAGTGAAGAATAATATTTGAAATAAAATTCCCATTTAAAACATCAAAACAGGTCATTGGTTTTTCCTCATGCTACTGTTGTGTCTCTGGAGGCTGGAGGCTTAAATGACACTGATTATACCTGTTACTCTAATGCATTATTCATGAAATTGGTGATAGAGCATCTTCAAACAGCCTGTCATTTTCCATTACATTCCATCAAAGAACCATATGCTGCTCTCCCAGTGTATTGATACTGAGGCATACTTAACATACCCCGGCATATGGACGCATTATAGGCTTTCTGATGAGCTTCTGAAAATACTTAGGCAGTGCTTTCAATAGCCTTTATGATTATGCAGTGCTTTGACTCACAGGCTTCAACAAAGGAGGCCAGAGGTAGCTTCCAGATATTAGACCTAAGCTAGAACACTAAAGCTTTCTTGAGTTTTTTTCCCTTACTTGTCAAATGGGGTTAACAAGGCAGCTGTGAATCTGAAATGTAATAAAAGTGTGTGAATCCTCTCAGTGTCTTTCAGAACAATGATGTTCACTAAATGCTAATCGTACCAGCTAGATTTCCAGTATTTAGACAGGTAATAATAGAAGCGTAAAGGAATTTTCCGAGAGGTAAAATGCACTTCAGAATTTTAATGAATGAAAGCTGTGCATATTTATTTTGGAACAGTCAACATCTTACAAAATATGTTCTTCCACAATTTATACTGTCGGCCGCTAGACCACTCAGTTAGCATATAAGGGATTCTTATGGCTAGGAGACCGGCATTTAAAAAAAAAAAAAAACATTTAGGTTTAAAAACACCATTTAGCTACACTGGAGACTTTTTTCTGGCTTGTCAGTGCCATGTGCCTTTGAATGATAGTATTTATTTCCATGTTTATATTACTCTGAAAAGCGAGGTTACATTTTTTATCAGTTGGAAACACAGATTAGGTTTGATTATTAAAATAGGAAACTTTTTTTTCCTAACCCCGCTTTTGATGATCAGTTGACAATGGTTGCAAAGAATTCATATGCTGCTGACCCTCTACCTAAGCACATTAAAGATTTATTGGTTTTAAGATTAAGAAAATAATCAATGCCTTTGGACATGCAATATCCTTTAAAACTTAATAAAGTTATCTCAACTTTGCATGTTGGGATTATTCTCATTGCTTTTGCAAGCAGAAATGAATATCATCTCACCAAATGGAAAACAAAGTCTAAAAATAGACTAGATAAATCCGTTTAAAGTGACAATGCAGGAAGACAATTTATCTGCTAATAATCTGGAGCTCAAATGGTGGGTTTACAAGGAGTTAATATCAGAGGATAAGTACTCGATGTTAGTGACAGTACGTGGATTTTGGGTTTAAGCTCAGCTTGGCTTCTACCAAGAAAGTATTTGAGATAAAGAAATTTGAAAATTAGAAAAGCAACTGATTTGCATATAATGGTTGTAGCACCCGTTAACTGAAATCTATTACTATGAATCACTGATATTTACCAGAATAGAGATTTATGGCTGAGACTGCTTTATAGAGAGCAATAGAGGTTTCACTTTTTTTTTTTTGATAATGCAGTTGACCTCAGAGAATTTTTATATAGTAAATGTTTTTTCTTTGCATGATGATTTGAAAGCTATTACATTTGAGTCACATAAAGTGATAGAAAATATTGTCTATTTGACCCATGGTAAGAATGACAAATCAGAGGCCAGAATAAATACATGTATATGCATGATAAATTGTACAGACAATATATACGTTACATATACACTATATGGAGTACATGTATAGTTGTATATACAAAACATAGGGCTTTCTTTTTCCTGAAAGTAATGGTAGCAGTTAACGGAGCTCAACTCATTGTAAGAGGCAAGCATAAAACCTTTAACGTATGTGTGCATGTCTACACATACGCATACGTGGAGATATGCCTGTATTCGCCTTATAAATTTGTTCATGTTTTACAGTATCGAGATCTGTGACCTTTATGTACTTTGATCATTTGTCACTCCAAGCTTCAAAATCATCCTTAGCAAGAATGATTGAGAAACTCATATCTGACTGAGATTCCGTCAATTGATCTGTGCTATATTACTGAGAGGTTATGTTTTTACCGTTAAGTCTGTATAGAAAATGCATGTTACTTTTTAGAACTGATATAGTAATCAATGTTAACTTTTTTCCATCTGTGGATTTGGAGTTCTTATTCACCGAATTTATGAATATTGTAACAAATGGCATTTAACATATGAACTATCATTTTATAGTTCACCTGATTAGTGCTTTGGGATATCATGATTAAGGTATTTTCAAATTAACCCCATACAATAAATTATGAAAGACAATTTTAAGTCTTTAAATTTTAAGTCTTTTAAGTTTTAAGCTTTAACGAAGCTTACATTGCACAGAAGATAGTATTTAGAACATTTAACTCCTCTTTCATTTAAATTTAGTTTTTACTTCATCTGATGTTTACATTTGGTCACTATCTTGTATAGTGTCTCTCAAATGTTGATTAGGTCCTTCATTTTGTCTGTTTTATGTAAGGTATCAGTCTGCTTCTGACAGGTGTGAAAAGATAGAGATATTAGCTGTGATTCATATCTTAGTAGCTTTCCTTCTGTTTATGCAGTTTCCCATCCATTTTGGAGGCGAGTGGCTACCCACCAGCATTCCTCTTTTTGCCCCAGATACACATTCCCAGCTAGCAGCAGAGATTAAACACCAGAGTCGCCTACATCAGAGCCTTGGGCTGGCTATCTTCTCAGGACACTGGTTTCATGCTCGATATTCTCATGTGCTTTTCTCTGCAGTTACTGAGGTTATATGATTTTCCTCCTGTACTCTGTTAGCGTGGTGATCTCCATCAAGTAATTTTTAAATATTAAGCTATTCTTGAGATAAGCCTCCTTGGTCAAGACCTTATTCTTGGTATATATTGTCGTATATCCTTGGATGATATTTTAAGGATTTTTAGAGGCTCATAAGGGATATTAGTCTGTACTTTTGTAATAATGTCAGGGAAGGCAGTAATATCCCTCTTACCTTTTGGGTTCAGTGCTGGGGCACATGTACCAAACTGATAAAACACAGATTAACCAAAAGAAAAAAAAAAAAAAGGCAGGTTTACAGGTTTATATGAAGGAGTTCAAAAAATTGTGGCCCAAGGGGGCAGGCAGATGGTTAAGGCTTACGCACCATGTTAGGGTAAGTAAAAGGAGTTAGGGGCTTCTAGATAGGTAGGGGGAGTTAGGAAGAGAGCAGAGAAAACATATGGTAAATAAGCATTGCCTTGCTGTGCACACAGAGTCTCTCAGTTGAGCAACTCTGACACAACGGACTTTACAAGTGGAAGTTTCCTTGTAGAGAAAAGTAGAAACTTTTTTTTTTTTTATTTAACAAAAGGGAAATCTTATACTTTATTTTTAGGCAGTGAGGGGGGAAATAAAGAGCCTTCCCTGCTTCTGCTGGTTTCTTGTTGCCTTTAACTCAAAATAATCCATACCCCCCAAAAAAGAGGCATGTTTGGGGATAGCCTATGCAGGTAACCTTCAAAATCAAGTACTGGCATCAAGGTTAAGCTGACATATTAACACAAGTCCGATTGTTACCCTAGTGTTCTATTTTCTGGGAAAAAAAAAAAAAACTGATTTTGGTATTTTTTTTTCTTAAATATTAAAATTACCAGAAAGACCATTTAAATTTGGAGTTGGTCATAATTTAACGTGTTGGGTTATTTATATTAGTTTCATATTGTCCTATTACTCATAATTAGATACCTAAGATTTCTCATAATTTTAAAATCTACAGTTTAGGGGACTGTAGTATACTTACTATGCTGTGTAATCACTACCAGTTTCCAGTTCATATTATTTACCACCCCCTCAAAACACACACACACACACATGCTCGATAAGCACTCATTCCCTATCACCCTCCCAACCCCAGAAAACCATTCACTCGGTTGCTATAGCCTATTTTTTAGAGCCTGACAGAGATTCTGAAAATGTAGCTTGATTTATGTGATGTTTATGTGGCAAGACTATCCGTTGGGCCTGCCTACACTGCCATCTCCCCATAATTTCTTGACTTTAAGATCAATCATATCTCACCTTTCAGGAGTCATTGTGATTTGAGATTTGAATTTTTTTTTATCTTTATGGCAAAATTGTGAGTGATGCATAATTATCTGCAATAGTTAATAAAACCAAATTTCTGTGAGATTGGGAGTTTGTCATTGTCTTCTATGACAAAAACATTAAGCCAGTACCTCTCATGTGCCATATGGCATCCTAGGGGATGTACATTATTTCTTCTAGTCATAACATGAAATTCGAACTCAGAATTTTCATCCTCTTTTTAGTATAACTTCCTCAACAAATTACATTTGCATAATACTTCAGAGTTGAATAGGTCTAATCTGCACTTTATCCTTGAGAAACTATATGTACACACGTGGCCTAGATCGCAAGGGTAAGATGAACTTTTAAAGTTTAAATTCACATCTCCAACTTCTCAACAAAATGCAGTTTTACTCTACCACCTAACTCACCACACACCCACCATTTATGTCCTACTCTATTAAAATGCTAACCAAACATTCTCCCCTTTAAGATGATTTTTCTGTGTTGTGTATAATTTAGCAACAGCTAGCTAATTATCATTGATTTCAGAGAATTAGCTTATGTCACCTGAATATTGAAGTATTTCTAGCAGAACAAAGCAGCATGCAACTTGAAATATACTTGATGGTCTTTGCAGGGTATTCTGTTCTAAGCAGAAAAAAGCTTTTGATTTCAAGTTTGATTTTGAAGCAGTAATATCTCAGCTAATAAAAGTGTCAGCTTCGTGGTGGATAATGTAGTGATGTACATGAAATGTAATAGTGGCAAGATGTTTCTTGGGCTTTTTATTATAAATATTGTATAAATGTTGACCTCTACCCAGCCCCTTGGAGATTTAGGTGTCTGTTTGAATATACCAGACAGATTCTGTCATATCACTATATTCTCATACGTGCCTTTTGAAATTGTGCTCTTAAAAATGACACCATTTATGGAACCCATAAAGAACATGATTTCTCTGGAGTTTTAGGTGATTCTAGTGAAATATTGAAAAGCATGCCATATTATTAAGTAGTATTAGAACTTTCCTCTAGGCAGTTATATAAGGGGTTTAAGAAGTATTTAAACATCAGATCAGCTGGCCCTTTAAGTGCTCCCTAAGTATACATTAGAAGATATAATCTATAGAGATTGTAAAAATTTACATTCAAGTGATTGTTTTCTACTTCAGATTAAGATGTTTCCTAATTTTCTGTAGTATTTTATCATTTAGTAAAATTGAGCATTGGGTTATATCTTTGAAACTAGTTTTCCCCTACACAGTATAAAAAGCATTTTGTTTTTCTTTCTTGCTCTTATGTTAAAGCTATTAATATCATAAGCAGAACAGGGGTAGATATAGAAATATTTCAAACCAGAAAGTTAAATATTTGGGGGAATTCATTCTGGTTCAACAAAGTGATACTGTGTTGAGTGGTGTTAGCACTTTTGGAGACATCAAATGATTATCAACAGAGACCATAACCGATGTTTTGGTAAAGTATTTCAGGCATAATTTTTGGCACTTAGCATTCCCTTTTCCTGCCTATTTTCTTAGCCCAATTCCTTATTCTTCCAGTAAATCTTGTGAGGCACCCAGTCTCAACACATTTATTCTCTAGATCAGTTTATTTGGGACTACCCGACTAGTCAGAAGATTATTAGAAGTTCAAAGAAGTGGATCCTTGATGTAATTAGGGCTAGAGAAGTATAAACCAGTTAATAATCAAATATTAGAATACTGCATACATGTATGCAACAACTTGATGGTTAACCACATTTCCTGGGAACATCTAGAATAAATAATCCATCAAAGGCAAAATTTTGAAAGCCATCAAGAATTACATGGCTATAGAATGACGTAGGTGAATAACCATAAAGAAGAAACTGAAATCTCTCAATTCTTAGCATAAATAGTCTAAACCATAGAACATTCCTAGATTTGCTTTAAAAGTATTTCTATAACATATGCAGAGCAAGAATACTTTTTATGCGGCGCAAGAATACTTTTTATGTGGCGCAAGAATACTTTATGCAAATACCAGTGCCAGTTTATTTCCAAAGGAAAAGGATATGTGACCTTCAGCTTCATCAGCTTCATCATAGGTCTCCTATATGAAGATTTGGATATTTATCAGGTAAGAGACTCTGAGAATTACGAAAGAGATTAAGGACTTGTAGTGTTATTTCCAACACTGTAATAATGTTTTCTTGGCAACTAGAGAAGTCCCTTCTTCCTTGAGTGACAACTCATTTCTTGTCTTGATTGGATATGCTATAATTTACCACCCAAATGGGCTCCATGTAAAAGAAAACAAGTTGCCATCCCTACCAAGGCATAGTCTACAGTCTCATAGGCTCAGATTAGATTTAGGTAACAAAGTATCCTGGGGAACTTTATAAGAAGTATTTTATTCTAGAAGAGTTACAGAGATTTGCTAATTTAAGTTGGCAATGATCTAGGGAATATTTGGGATTGAGAAAGAATTGAATACAGATAGAGATGAAGTTATATATACGGTTTCACTAGTTAGGTAATGGATTGGAATTTCAGGCTCAAGAAGTTAGGCCCAGTTATTTTCTAAAAAAGTGGTTGTAGTTACATAAATCAAAGAATGAATGCTAAAAAAATAAAAAAAAGAATGAATGCTAAATAATATTATAGTATCAAAAACTTTGGTGTATCATAAAGAAGTGACAACTCATGGAGCACGTTTTTATTAAGAGCTACTCATACAAGCACCTATAGATGTCAGCTACATATCACAATCATTTCTCAAATATATTGGTTAGGGAAGCACTGGCTTCTTTTTAAAATGACTTTTTTGGTTGTTTCATTTTGTTTCCTTTTTTTTTTTTTTTTTTTTTATCTACTACTGGGTGGTAATGTTACAGTTTCAGAAACCCTCTCATTTCAATGGTGCTGAGAGGTATCTATTTATGAGAGGCCACATGACAATTTCTAGTTTCTCTTTTCAAATGGATCAATCAAAAACAACAAAAAATTTCAGGGTCATTATGGTGTTTGACCATGACAAGGGAAATTCAAATGCTATTATACTAATGAAAGAAGGAACAGAATCTAGATGATTCATCAGCATGCCTACGTGTACAGCCATACCTAATGTTAAAAGGTAACCAAAAAGTTTTGAAACCTTATTAAAAGCAGAATGTCCAAATACTCATTGGTTAAAAGACATTGACCGGTTTAGATGCCAAGTAAATGCAAAAAGACAGAACATAAAAGCTAGCAAAACCTCATGACCAGTTTCAGAAACAAGTTACAACTTCTGATTTTTTTTTTACATGGTTGAAATTTTCAGTATTTCTTTCCTTGCAAATATATATATATTTGGTATTGGTTAACTATATCATTTAATGCACAGGTTATAGAGACATACATAAGGAGGAATGGACTCCACTCCACCTGCAGCTAGATACAGAAAGTGATAAAACTTTGGGCTGCCTGAGGGCAAAGGGGGAGAATATTCCTTAGTTTAAGGAAAAGTTGAATTAAGTTAAGCTATTTATATCTGGAACCATATATATGGAAAGATGGGTGTATATTAATGTTTGTAGCAGCAATTGTGGACTGATTGGACATTTATCATTTTGGCTGTTTAGTACCTCAATCCTTTTCCTATGTTTAGAGACCCTGTATTGTGATGAGTCTTGGCAAATGCTCCCAATTATTGAAATTAAAATATATTTGATCCTTGAGGTTTTGATATTAGGCCACTGAAGATGTGCACACTTAGGGATTACCATATGCCAAACACTACTCTGGATAAATGTGTAATATATTCATGAAGTATTAGAAGGTAAGAGAAAAAATGCATGATCCCTAGACAGTAAATTATATCAAATATAAATATATATCAAATATAAAGTATTTCAAATATATTTTGAATATATATATAATACATAATTAAATATATTAAATCTAAAACATCAAATTAGCTTTAAGGCATGACAAGTACCTACCTTGTATTAATAACATCTAGAAGCTAAAGTTGTAGAATAAGCATATTTTAAGGTTTCTATTAACAGACAGATCAAAGAATTTTCAAAGTATGCTGTAGGCAGGGAAGTCAGTGGTAGAGAATCAGAAAGAACTGGGGAAATAGGGAGGGTAGGAGATGCTTAGAACAGCTCAAGAGATTGAAGATTTCTTCAAGAGACGGAAGCTGTTTGGGTTTTTAGATGGAAATGCTTGAAGTGATAATATTGCATGATATTTTTTCTATCTTTTATCTCCCATTTCTAGGAGGCAGCCTCTCCATCCTTGACATTCCTCAGCGATAGTAATGTCTTAGTTATTCATGGTAGGACCTAAGAGTTTCTGATAGTGAGGTGACTCAGAATGGGGACCTCAAAGATGAAATCACTCACTATGGTCCCTGGCCATCCCAGAAAAGCCAACCATGTGATTAGAGCATTGGTACTTTGAGTCACTTGATGTTGGTCTCATCTCTGAAGAAGGGAAGGAGAGATGGAGTTCAACCTCACAAACAACTCAATTAATTCTGACTTTCTAATAAGAGCTCTGGACACCTGAAGCTACAGTGGTCTGCTCCGGTTAACAATACTTCATGCATATTGTTACGTATCGATGTGATTAACATTCTGGGAAGGTGACACAGCCTAAACCCATGAGGAGACGATGATGCAAGTACCACATGTGGGACATTCTCAGATCTTATATTATCCAGCTTTCCTTTTGACTGGTTCCAATTCGTAGCCTTCTTACTATGATAAAACTGTAATATTAAGTATAGCTTTCCTGAGCTCTATAAATTATTGTAGTGAATTATCCAACCTGAAAGGCTAGTGGGAACTCCTGAATTTCAGTCTGTTAGTCAGAAAGGAGGGTGGCGTCTGGGAACCCCCAATTTTGTGGCTGTTGTGTGAAGTGTGAGCCCTTTTGTGGAAGCCTATCCCCAACTTTTGAGGTTTAGCCTAGCTCCAGGTAGCCAGAATTAGATGTCATTGCACATATACAGTGATTTTTGTGTCCAAAGATAAGGAGTATAAATTGGGCTTAATTCTATAGTATTCACGTTAAAACAAAAGAAACCTAAGAACACTTTTTTATTGAGTAAATTTTGGTCTGTATTTGGACAATGATTACGGCATTCTAAAGAGTTTTACTACAAATAAACAGGACAGATTTCATTGCTTGTTTAAAAAAGGAAATAGGGCTCTCTGCTGTCAAATCCATTTCATGCTTAAACAATTCCATCATGTTATCTGAGATAAAAACTCATTCTAAGAATGCCATCATTCTGTTTATAAGACTCTCAAATATTAATTGCATTAATAAATAAGTAATTCTCTTACCTCTGTCCAGCAGGGAAGTAGAGAGCAATGATTGACTTACCATTTACACTGTAGTCCTTCATGATAATGGTTCTCTCATGAAGATGGTTTTGTTCTTTATTCCAAATCAGAATGGCCTGAAAAAAAAAAAGATGAGATCAAAATAGTTTAGTCATTTTTATTCACACTTGCAACTTTATCAAGCAAGATCAAACACTGAAGAAGTACAGTTATAGAAAGAGTTTGGATTTGTGTCTTATTCATCCTTGTATCCGCCCCACCTAGCAAGTGCCTGTCCCATAATACAAACTCACATGATACACTGGATTGAGGATGGCTTTCTGTAACCTTTATTTATTATTTATTTATTTATTTATCTATAACTAGAACATGTGCTATTTAGTACAGATACGGAATACTTTTTAATGTTGCTATCTTTTAAATTGAAGTATTTCAGAATATAAAGGTTGTCACTTAATAAAAGTTTTATCAATTGTTCATCTATTTTTTTCCTCTTACTCAGTTTGTAAGGGATAATCAAAACTGATATCCAGATCACCCAAAATAATGTATTTATCCAAGTAGAAAAGATATTTTGTACTCTAGGTATTTGCAAAGATTATAGTAAATCTTATTCTAATGAGATTTTATTAAAGTTTTCTAGTTAAAAACAGTCAGAATGCTGGTACTTAGCCATTTTCCCCCAATAGTAGAAAAAAAAATCTATACAAAATATGGAGTGGTTTACAAATTCAAATATGTAAGTGTACAATTTCCATAGTGCTGTAGGAAATTTTTAAGGTATGAATAGGTGATACAATATTAACTTGTCAGTGCTATTTACCCAGGAAAATATTTTGTCAATGTTTTATAAGTTAATTTCTCATTAAAGTCAAGGGAATGCACATTTTCCGGGTGGAACGGCCTGTCCGAAAACCCAGTGTTCTCGGGCCTTTGCCGCCTCTCTCGCCCTCTGGTTTGTCCCTAGAGAGACCCAAGTGTCCCCTTCACAACTTACTTTATTCAAATAATCTGCTAATGCCAAATATTTAAATATATGTTATATTGCTAAATATTTACCTCCATATAATATTTAAGTAAAAATTTGATCCAGAAGTCTCTTATATACTTAGGATTTTCAAAAGTTTAGTTGTATTGGGGTGCCAAGGTGGCTCAGTTGGTTGAGCGTCAGACTCTTGGTTTCAGCTCAGGTCCTGACCTCAGGGTGTGAGTTCGAGCCCAGTGTTGGGCTCCGCACTCAGCAGGGAATCTGCTTGAGATTCTCTTTCCCTCTCCCTCCTCTTCTGCCCCTCCCCTCACTCATGCACTTGCTATCTCTAAAATAAAACCTTAAAAAAAAAGATGTTGTATTTTAATCCATATTTTTAAAACTATATTATGAGGAAGACCTAGTAAAAAACCAATTTCACTAGTTATTATGTACTTATAGAACATTTTTGAAAAAGTTAATTCCATATTTTGATAAAAAGAATCAGAAACTTAAAAAAAGGCTTCATCTCAGATTGCTAGCATAATCAGTTCCTAGAGAAGATACTTCTCATATACACCATTTTTTTCTTCACTTTTAACTTTTTCTAGTATTTATCAGCATTCACGCGGCTTTTTTCTAGGTCCCCCAGTCGTTAACACTTTGGTCATTTGCTTTCATTCATACTGTATAAAAACAGACGAACTGAAGATAACAAAGCAGTGAAGGAAAAGAACTGCCGTCTCTTATATTGTTGATGCCCTAAATCACCCAGCTCTGAAGCAGTCCATCACACTAGACGGTTTGTGACAGGGCTTAATTTAACGTTCCATTACCTCCCAGTGGAAGGAGATCTCTTCCGGAGAGATGGGAAACTTTGTTTACCTTAGTTTCAGAATTTTATTTAATTCTCACAATCTGCCTTCTGAGCAGTGCAGTTATCCCCATGATGTGGAAAAGGAAATCTCAGAACCAGGAGGCTAGGAGCTTGCTAAGAACACAAATATCTGGTATTTAGAACCAGATAGCCCAATTCCAAAAACCTATTGTCATTTTTATTGCCCTAGTCTTTGTTCCTTACCTTTCTCTGCTCACTGTCCCTCTACCATATAAGGTACGGGCTCAACCCACGCAAATTTGAAAATTATATATAGCAGCACCTAAAGATTACTACAGCCAATTTACCTTTGAGACAAAGGTAGAATATGTTATATGGAGACTGGTCTGTGACATATTGGGAGATCGTTCCTTCTCATCCAAAAAGGCATTTTAGTTAACATGCAAATGATTCCAAAAGGGAAAAGGTACTCATTTTTTAAAGGTTTTTTTGTTTTGTTTTGTTTTGAGGATTATTTGCCTTGTGTTCTAAGCCTATTTACCTATGTTTTACCAAAGTTAGAAATGGGACTTTTTTTTTTTTTTTTAAAAGACACACTTTGGATAATACAAAGTGAAGGATTTTATAAAAAGCTATGGGCACACATGTTTATAGTGCTCTAGTAATGAAAGGAGGAATTTAGAAACAAAATTGGCAGTAATAAATATACTTAGATTCATTGCTGGGTGCATAAAAGTTAACAGCAATGGGTTCCTGCTAACTTGATTAACATGCAAAATATAGCATAGAGTTTGCTAAAGCTGCCTTCAGCGATAAATGCATTGCATCTGTATCTAAAATACAGAGAATATCATCTGATTACATAGCCCCATACTACTATCTTAATACAAAAAGATTAATGGATCACTGAAGTCCTAAGAAGAATTAGCTGCTGAATAAAACAATACATGATTAAATTCAATTTATCACTAGACATATGGCCCCAGTATTACAATTGGCCATTAAGAGAAGCAGGTTCTTCACAGCAAGCAGTATAAAACTTTCCCCTGTGTTGATTTGGAAGATCCTAGACACCTTGAAAAACTGCAAGGTGGAAAAACTAGACTCAGATGTACTAGCAGAAAAACACACAGAATATCACCATAGTCATTTAAGGGGGAGGAGGGTCTAAGCTTTGTGTTCATATAGCTGTCACTTGAAATATATATGGACAGAGATACAAACTGGAACAATGCCGAAGTGTGTTAATACCTGGGTTAAGAGTTTGAGTTATCATTCAGCTGTAGTCAATATGGAGAACTTCCCTACGCTGCCACAGGCTTATTTTTTATAGTTATGAATATATATATATATATATATATATATATATATATATATATATATATATATATATATATATATGAAGTGAGAAGCAACCATTCAGGAAGAGTTCAACTGGAACTTAAGCATGTCAAATAAATGGGAGCAAATATTTGTTCAAGGCTCCTATAAAAATCTGTTGGAGAAATGAGTTTCTTGGTTGTTGGAAATTTTATAGTATAAAGGTGTTTAAATGAGTCATCATTCTATCTGGTTTCATTTGAATGATGCAATGACTCAATTAACGGATAATACGAGGAGATTCAAAATGATTGAACTGGCCACATATTAGAGGTGAACTCATACATAGGCCATGAACTTTGACACCTAACTATCGCAGTTAAAGCTAATAAATATGAACCTAAATTTAGTTTCTCTTTTGTGAAGTAATCAGCTATATTTAAAAATTAATTTATTACCACGTAGAGTCCTAGGTGCTTGGTATAGTCAATAGCTATGCCTAGAGAATAAGGCATGATTAGATGCAGCATTAACAGGAGAATTATGAGTTGACCTACATATAATGATGTTATTATATCTTCAATACAGTTAGAGTTCCTCAGCATGATTTTTTTTTAATGGAACTTCATTCAGGAAGTCTTTTCTGAAGTAAAGTTTTTCACATTTTTGAAGCTGTTGGGATATTTTTGTACACAAAAAAATCTTAATCTCAATTTTATTGGATATCATTGATATTTGACATAAGTGGACTTTATAAATTAAGGTGTGCCAGTTTTAAAAAGTCAGAATAAACATTTTGATAGTTTTGATGACTGATTTGAAGATTGATTAAAATGAGAATATATGAGGATTCATTTAATGATAAATGATTGGTTTCTCCTTTACAACTCAGCATACAATTTATCTGTTTCATTTTGGTTATATAGGAGGTTCCAAGTTAAATTTAAACCTATCAAACTGATCCAATGGTCATCCTTTTTAAATAGATATTTTTAACTAATTGTTTAATATTTTTTCTAATTTCACACCCTTGAACAAAACTATATTTAAATTTGACACTAAAAGCAAAGGCAACAAAAACAGAACTAAACTAAAACAAGTGAGACTACATCAAACCAACCATTTACTTAAAAAGAAAGTGTCAAATGAAAAGGCAGCCTATCAAATGGGGGAAAATATCTGCAAATCCTGTATCTGATAAAAGGTTAATATCCAAAATATATAAAGAACTCATAGGGGCGCCTGGGTGGCTCAGTGGGTTAAAGCCTCTGCCTTCGGCTCAGGTCATGATCTCAGGGTCATGGGATCAAGCCCCGCATCAGGCTCTCTGCTCAGCAGGGAGCCTGCTTCCCCTTCTCTCTCTCTCTGCCTGCCTCTCTGCCTACTTCTGATCTCTCTGTCAAATAAATAAGTAAAATCTTTAAAAAAAAAAAACTCATAAAACTCAGTAGCAAAAAAAAAAATCTGATTTTAAAAATGGGCAGATCTGCACAGACATTTTGCTAAAGACATATTAGCCAAGAGGCACATGGAAAGGTGCTTGACATCACTACTCAGGGAAATGCAAATCAAAACCACAAAGAGTTATTACCTCACACCTGTTAGAATGGTTACTAAGGAAAGAAATAAATATAGACAAGGATGTGGAGAAAAACACTTGTACACTATTGGTGGAGAAGTAAATTGGTGCAGCCACTGGGGAGAACAGTATGGAGGTTCCTCAAATTAATAGAAGCATCATATAATCCTATAATTCCATTTTTGGGGTGTTTATCTAAAGGGGAAAATATGCTAACTTGAAAAGATAGTCACCCCCATGTTCACTGTAACAAAATTTACAGTAGGAAAGATATGGAAACAACCTAAGTGTCCATGGGTGGATGGATGGAGAAATGAGCGAAGGGGGTCAAAAAGTACAAAGTTCCAGTTATAAAGTAAGTCGGTCCTGGGATGGAGAGTATAGCATGGTAACTATAGTTAATACGGTATTGTGTACTTGAAAGTTATTGAGATCCTAACAGTCCTCAAAGAAGTTTATAACTAATATGGTGATGGAGGTTAACTACTTATTGTGGGGATTATTTCACAATATATAGGAGTATTAAATCATGTCATACACCTGAAACTAATATGTTATATGTCAGCTAAATCATTAAAAAACAAGTCTTCAAAGACAAGAATTTGAATTACCTGCAATTTCTAATTACTAGTGGGTTTTTCCTAATTACTAGTGTTTTAAAATCAGGAATGATAATAATTTTTCTGTTACAAAGGTTATTGCTGTTATTACTATTTATACTATCACAGTTAATAGCTGGAATGTAGTAGTCATAAAGGATATTTTTACAAGTTTAAGTTTCTGTAAGTAGTAATTTAGAAAAAGACTGTTCTCTCAATTGACAAAGTGGTTGAATATAGATTTTCATTTTGCAAAGCTAAATTCCAGAACAAAGCCTGAAATCAGAAGGTTGTAACAAAAACATAGTCGCCAGATTTAACAAAAATGCAGGATTCCAAGTTAAATTTAAATAAATTAAAATACCAGTTCAATATAAGTCCCAAATATTTTTGTGATGTACTATAACAAAACATCATTGTTTACCTGAAATTGTTTAACTTAGGATCCTGTACTTATCAAATCTAAACAAAAAGGAAACAAATGGACGCCAATAAAAATATAAAATCAACTCCTCGTTGCAGGTATGGTAGCACTGCTACAAATCTATTTTAAGTGATTGTAACCATCCAGAATAAAGGATAAAATTCTGGAGAATTTTAAGTTAAGAGACAGGAATAAAACTTTTGATCTGAAAGAAAGAGGCTTTCAACATGTGTTGACTGAGGAAAAAAAACTGAAAAAACATAAAAGCTTTTGTTTGGAGCCTTAAAATTGCAGTCTAGGGAGCACAGACCCAGGTGGCAAGCAAATTGTGTCCCATCAACAGGAAAATTTAGGGTTTTTTTTAATTGGAAAAAGGAGAAAGTAAATACCTTACACCAGTTGTTTACCAAGAATCATGATTGGCTAAACGTAATTGGTTGCTAAGGCTATCACCAAGCACAAGTTCTACACTTTACTATAGCAAGTTGCAGGTGTTTGGGCAGAATCCTTAGCGTATTTGTGGTTTGGCTCAGTTCAAAAGTTCATGGTTCCCTCTGGTAACCCCCTTCGAGAGGGCACATTTGAGACAGTTTCCAGGCTTTCATAACCTATGCTGTATACCATAGTTTCCTGCTACTGCAAGGAAGGGCAAAGCTTTGCCATTCTTAAGGGCTAGTGGTTTGGACCACCTGGAAAAACTGTGAGAAGACAGCAAAAGGAGGACACAAAGCAGCTAGGGCCGACTTCTGGAATAAAGGTGCATGCTACTTGTTATCCAGCAAGATCAGAGTTCAGAGCGGTACCTTAGAACAACATAAGAAAATGCACAGAAAACTTTACAAGGCACACATTCTCCTCTTCCATTTTAAAAAAAAAGATATTGGAGTGGAAACACTTAAACATTCTATAATTCTATAATTTGTACGAGCTTCCCCCTAGTACTGTAACAATTTACCACAAACTTAGGGGCTTAGAACAACAACAGATTTAGGTCTCATAGTTCTGCAACTCAGAAAAACAAATGGGTCTCATTGGGCTAAAACCATGGTGTCTGCAGGGTCCTAGGAAAAGAGTCTCTTTTCTGGCTTTCTCCAGTTTCTAGAAGCTACCTGTACTCCTCGTCGAATGGCCTTACTCCAGCGTTGAAACGAGCCACAACCTCGCACCAACCTCAACTTCCATCGTCGCATTCCCCACTTCTGACTCTCCTTCAGCGCTCCTCCCTTTATAAAGGCCTGCTGATTACATCGGAGCCACATGAAAAACATAGGCTATTTTCCCCTTAAAAGGACCATGTGATTATACCGGGCCCACCTGCGTAAGTATAATCATCCCATTTCAGGATTCTTAATTACTCACATCTGCAAAGTGTTTACCATATAAGAGAACATAATCACGGGTTCTGGGGATTAGGGCGTGAGCATCTGTGGGATACTATTGCTCTGCCTACCACTTTCATATGTAAAGATTTAAACCAAATAAGTCATGACAAACGCATGCTCTTAATCAAGTATTGATTAGCAAATGTATAGCATATGCCAGTAACGCTCTAATTTATGAAAATATTAACTAATTTAAATATCACCTTTATTAACCCCATTTTATAAATAAATAAACTGAGGCTTACAGAGGCTCATTTACTCAAAGTTACATGGCTTGTGACCTAGCTACCCCACAAGCACCTAGCCGAATTGCTAATCTCTGTTGCCTCCAACTAATACACACAATGGAGATGAACTGCCCAAAACTGACAAGTGATAAAATTATTTTCTAAATTAATATTAAAATATAAAAATATTAATATAAATATATAAATAATATAAAAATATGAATAATAAATTTTATAAATATAAAATAATATAAAAATATAAAAATATTATTAAAATATAAAAATAAAATATAAAAATAGTCCTTACATATCAAGCCATTAAGGTAGAACAAACAATGTGCAGAAGACGTGTCTGAAATTGCCTAGTATTAAACTGAAAATAACTTCAAGAAACCTCAGTTTAGCAGACAACAACATTTGACAAGCCCATTGCTTTTGACAGCTCATGATTAGGTGGAGAGGAAGATGGAGAGGGAAAGAAGATGAGCTCCGTATTAGTTTCTTAGATAGGCCGTAACAAATTACACAACCTCAGTAGCATAAAACAGCAGGAATTTATTCCCTCACAGTTCTGGAGGCCAGAAGTCCAGAAGCAAGTTGTTGGCAAGAACATGCTCCCTTGAGCTTCTGGTGGGAGAATCTGTCCCTTGCTAATTCCAGTTTCTAGTGGCTGCCCGGCATTCCTTGGCATTCCTGGATTTGTGACTGCATCATGCCAGGCTCTGCGTCTGATTTACAATCACCCTCTCTCTTCTGTGGGGGCGAGTCTTCTGCTCTCGTGTCTCCTCTCCTTCCACCTCTGTCTTACAAAGGGGCATGTGACACATTTCTGATATACCTGAATGATCCTTAGTCATATTTTCAACATATAACATAGTAGTCACTCTTTTGCCATATCAGGCAATGTTTACAGGGTCCAGGGATTAGGATGTGGACATATATTTGGGGTTACTGTTCAGCTCATACAAGTTCACAAGCCATTAGATAAATGACCAAAGACTTTTTATACGTGCAGTTTTCTTGTACACGATAATAACATTTAAGATGGTATTGCGTTGTCAAAGAAACTCCAAGCCTATTCTCTAAATTGCTATAGCTCTCATCCTGCAAGCATGGAAGGAAACCAACTGTAAGACCCATAGCCCCGAAGGGGAGCATAGTCCCTGTGCCCACCTTAGTCATGGCAGTGAGAGATCATGGACAAGGACAATCTCCAAGATAGCAAGGAGAGTCTGCCAGTGTGAGGGGCTAATACGACAGCCAGAGAAGGAAATGCTCTCAATGTCTGTCCTTAGGACTCAATAATTCTTTCCTTGGGGCTGAGTTCCAATTTATTTTCCAGTCTCCTTTTGGTGTGATAGGAGAATTCTATGCTCTCTGGAGCTCTGGTACCTGTGGATTAGTCCTGAGCCTAATCCTCACCTTTCTCTTCCCTACAACTGCAGGAGACCAACCGATCTTTCTGTACTGTCAAGGAAGCCCCCTACCATTGCCTTAAATTGTTATTATTAATACATCTTGGCCTTGATGTCTTTTCTAATGAATCAATATTCTCCAGCACTGGTCATTTGTTTCATACTTGAACTCCACCTAGCACCTCAAAGACACAATATATCATACCACCAATGTATGAGCTTCCAAGGGTATTCCATCGCACTTCAGCATTAGTGAATTTTTACAAAGGCCCTGCTGCTAATCTTCCAATGGCTGTCGGCACTTGGTTCATATTCACAAGAGGTGGGGTCTTCATTATCAGCAGCAAGCAGGTGATCAGCCTCAAAAATCCCATTTTAGAGTCTGTTCCAAAGACCACTGTAGGTAGTCCTACTAGGCAGATTGTCCAGAAAACACTTTCTGAATCAGAACTTGAATGCTGGTAGTTTTGGGAATTGTTCTTAGAAACAAAAGCAATAAGGTGAGGGAAGAAGAATGGGACAGAATGAAACAACTGGGTTGTGGTAGAATCACAGCAGAGGCCTCAGCTGATCCGATGAGAAGCTTACCTCCCGGAAGGCCCTTCAGATAAATTCCAACGTCTATATGCACATTAAATAGCTGATGGAAGCCCATCAGCTTGGATGTGGGGAGCCCTCGCTTGGAGAGTGGGTAAAAATACTTGAATGGAACAGCTCCCTCTAAAGGAAAGCAATCTTTGGGGATGTACTCATAGGATAACACTTCTGCCTGCTTGGAGAAAAGTTCCAGGACCTTGAAAGAGATACCTGACCAGGGCACTATGGTATCCAGTCCACCATGTTCTCAACAAATGATAAGGCACATCGGTAGCATTAAAAAAATCACCTTATCATGTGTATGTGTTTTGCTTAAGCATGTTAGTAGCAGTGATTTCAAGACAATTGGATCTCTGGTACAGTTTATGCTTTCCACTATATCCTGTATGTTTTTTTCATTTTCTTTAAAAATGAGCGAGGCTTTATAATCAGAGTGCCATATATACCTGTTTTTATTGTTAAAAAAATAATTACAAAAAAATAATAGAGTGTATTAGGTGCTGGCATCCATTAAATCCTCGTATGCTTTTAGGTTTCTGGTTTAGATTTTTTTTTTTAACGATTTATTTATTTATTTATTTGAGGCTGGGGGCAGAGGGAGAGGGAGAGAATCCCAAGCAGACTCCCTGCTAGTGTGGACCCAACATGGGGTCTGAATCCCAAGACCCTAAGACGACGATATGAGCTGAAATTAAGAGTCAGATGCTCAACCAACTAAGCCAACCAGGCGCCCCTAGTTTGTTTTTTTTTAACTACTCTATTGAGATATGGTTGACATATTAAAAGCTATACATATATAATGTAGTTGATGAATTTGGGGATAAATATACACCCGTGAAACCATCACTATCAAAGCCATCAATATACCCATCATCTCCCAGTTTCCTCCAGCTCCCTTTTTATTACAGATGTTTGTTTTTTGTAGTAAGAACACTTAACATAACTTCTTCCCTCTTAGCAAATTTTAAGTATATGATATAGTATTAGCTGTAGGCAATGGGAGGGCAATGTTTAAATGTCCAAACTTTCAGTTATATAAGAGAGGTTCTGGAGACTTACTCTACAGCATGGTGCCTACAGGTTTTTAGTTTTTAAATCAGAGAAAAAAACCAGTGAGTGTGTGTTTATGTATATACACACACATATATACAAGTTCCAGGGATTAGGAGATATATATATATATATATATATACACACATACATACACACACACACTCATATATATTCAGCAAATCTTTCGAATTAAAGTAATTCAACTTGGATTTAATTTTATCTTATTTCTGTTTCAGTTCAAGTTAAATATTTTTAATCATTCTCTTGTCTCTTTGTTACATATGTATTAAGTCTCTCATGTATTTTATGAACACAATTTCAATAGACTGAGTTTTTCTCTGTTTATTCCTGGTTTGTATTTTATCCCTCCTGTGTCTATAGTACACTTTGGTGTTATTTCGATTTCTAGGTGAAATTTGTATTATCTTTTGGTGGTATTTTTTCAAGAAATTGTTTGTAGGTCAATCTCTTCGTGTTCTCTGTGGATACTGTCATTTTCCTCAATAAGGCCTTTTACTGGCCGTTTCTCCCCGAACTGCAGCTTGCAGTGAGACTAACAGGCTTTTGAAGTTACTTGTTAGATTTTCTTTGATGTGTTTCTGAAGATTGTAGAGAACACAATCAACCCCTGGTGTGTTCATACATGTTTTGATGTCTTTTCACATCCAATTTTTGTTTCTAAAGTGGAGAAGTTCACAACCATATTTCTAACAGTTTTTGTCCTTCTAAACTAACATCTTTCAGCCCTGCACTTCAATCACTGTGCTACCATTAAATTGTTCACTTCTATTAAGTTCTTTAAGATTGAAAAGAGAAAGATTATTATATTTAAATTTGCTTGTGAGAGAAAGAACAAGGTATATATTAGAACATATCTGGCTCTTTGAAATTTCATGATTTGATTGGAATTTACATTCATTTTATTAACGGATATTCTGGACAAAATCAAAGCAGGGAGAACAGCTAGCTGGGATAATAAGGAGACTCACAGATTATGGCTTGTGTTTCTTCCATCATTTTTACTATGAATGAGAGAATATTTCTGACTAATTACCCCAGAAGGAACTGTTATGAGTAATTAGGTTACTGATTGGTAGCTTTTACTTTGGGGCTATAATAGACCCTGACAACTGACAAGATTCCCCAAATCATGGCTCCTACTTGAGTATCCATTAGTTCTTATAGTTAGGACAAAGAACTTTCTTCCCTCCTCCTTTCATATATTGTTGTACTGTCAATTAAACATGAGTGTAAATTTATAATGGCTACCACTTAATTAGGGAGAGAGAAACAATATAAACACGATTATGTACCATGAGTGAGTGTATGTTGCAGAGGAAGTCAAACTGAATAAGAATTTCAAAAATATGTACAATTACCTAAGGAATAGTTATCTAGTGTATATTAAGTGAATAAATAATAATTTAGAAATTAAGCGATTCTTATCTGCCCTAATGCAATAGGGCGTTGGATCTTAGAATTATGCTAATTACATCTGTCAAAAACTTATTATTTTTAATAGAAATTTAAATAATCAAGCCTACTATTTGATGTTTTAGAGCTCATTTTTCCCCCAGAGTTTTGAATGTGACAACTCAAGTGCTCTCCACCTGCTTCCCCACCAACATTTTTTCACCTTGAGGACTTATATCAAGAAAAATCATCAGTTCTAAAGTCAAGAGGACTCTTATTTTCCAGAAGTCTTTTTCAAACATTCTAACCTCAATAAGGCTTGGCTAAATGATGCTATTCTAAATTTCCACTCACATATACATAGCTTTATTGCATTTCATCTTTATCTTTTCCTGTTTATATGTCTTTCTTCATAAGTATATTGATATGAAGGTATTTCTTGAAATGATGGTATATCTTCATCATTTATTCTTGGTATGTGATATGCAATAATTGACCAATATGTGTTCATTTCTGCCAAGTTGGTAATTTAGCAAAGCTGTCTGCTTCTTCCGTCAAAAATCACACTTGAGAAACTAGAAAAGATCTATAAAGCTAAAACTCTAAAGCTGAAATCCAAGGAATGAAAACAACAGTACTGCCCCATTGAGAAACCCCTGAAATGCAGGCAGAAAGAAAAGAGATGGGAAAAAAAATAGAGTATTTCTGAAGAATGTATGCATGAGTTGGGCAAAAAAAAAGAGGCCATAATTATAAAGGAAATATTGATTAATTATACTACATTCAACTGAGAAACTTTTGTTCATCAAAAGACTATTAGGAACATGAAAGTGCAAAGCTGAGAGGAGAATCTATTTTTGCAATAGATAAAATAGACAAGGGACTCACATCCAGAACACAAAGAGAATACCTATAAATCAATAAGAAAAATAAAGTAACCCACCCTCAAAACAGTTATACTTGAATACTTACTTCACTAAAGAGAATATGAAATGTTCATTAAACACATAAAAAGGTGCTCGATTTTATTACTATCCAGGGAAATGTGAATTAAAACTATGATTAGATACCACTGCACCAGAAGGGCTACAAGGCTAAAGTCTGATGAGAACTAGTGCTGTAAGGAAAGTGGAGCACATGGCAGGCTTCCACTTGTCTGTTGGAGTGTAAATTGTTTCCATTGCTTTGGAAACAATCTCGCATTATTTACTAAGGCAGATGACACCCTTCTGTGTAGCCATTCCCCTCCTGGGTATGTTTCCAGGCCTGTTTGCCACTAGGATGTTAGTAACAGTACTATTTAAAACAGAAACAATAACTGGAAGAAACCTAAATGATCATCAGTAACATCGATACATTGTGACCTATTCACACAGTGAAATATCATAGAGTAAGGAAAATACACTGCTGTTGCCCTCCACGCCATGGATGTGTCTTTCAAACACAAGGGGAAGATCAAGAAGCATCCGTGCCACATAATGTCAGAGATCTGGCGAGAAAACAGCAACCTCAGCAGGATACCAATTATTCCCTGGCTGTGAGACCCAGTTTACCAAACAAATGAATCAAGTTCATAATTGGTGGGAGTTCGGACAAAAGTTCAGGTAGAAACTTATCTGGGATAAATGTAGTTACTTTATAACCAGAAATAAATTAGCTGAGTTACTTCGTGGAGTTTTATAAAATGCATTTCTTATTATATATTTTATCAAGGAATAAATGATATTTAGGAAAACAGATGCCATCAATCGTGTCATTGTCCATTAGTTATTTTGAAAAAGTGCACGACGAATCACATACAAAATTTCCCTCCCCTCCTCCAAATTTGTATCACTATCTGTGTTCAAGAATGTTTGCTTAGGGGGCACCTGGGTGGCTCAGTTGTTAAGCGTCTGCCTTCAGCCCAGGTCATGATCCCAGGGTCCTGGGATTGAGCCCTGAGTCAGGCTCCCTGCTCTGTGGGAAACCTGCTTCTCCCTCTCCCACTCCCCCTGCTTGTGTTCCCTCTCTCACTCTCTCTCTCTCCCTCTGTCAAATAAATAAATAAAATCTTAAAAAAAAAAAGAAAAGAATGTTTATAACTTAGCACCTTATGAGTGTCATGAACCTTTTATCGCATGATACATTTGTCAAGTTTGGTTGTTTATACTTAAGTGTTGTATTTAACTAAGAATATTTACATTTATTTTTTTTAATATTTACATTTATTCAAGTTTATTATGCTTTGTAAGACTAAGCTAAAGTAAACGTTTTTCTAAGAAGCATTTTTGGTAAATGACAGATCAAAATAATTCACTTTTCTAATAGACCAATAGCCATTACTGTTTCTAATTTTTAATCAACCATTAATCACTTAATTGCTAAATGAAGCCATTGCATTGCCCATAGTTCTTTGGTTCATTTTATTACAAAGTTCAGTGTGATTCACCATTTTATTTTATTTTTAAAAATTATTTATTGGGCGCTTGGGTGGCTCAGTCAGTTAAGCATCTGCCTTCAGCTGGGGTCATGGTTCCAGGGTCCTGGGACGGGGCCCCACATCTTCTCCCTCTCCCTCTGCTGCTCCCCCTGCTTGTGTTCTCTCTCTCTGTCAAATAAATAAATAAAATCTTTTTAAAAATTTATTTATTTGAGAGAGAGAGTGTGCAACTGGAGAGGGGGAGAGGAAGAGAGAGACGAAGAAAGAGAGAATCTCAGGCACACTGACTCCCCGCTGAGTGCAGAGCCTGTGTGGCGCTTGATCTCAGGACCCTGCGATCATGACAGGAGCCAAAATCAAGAGTGGGACAGTTAACTGACTGAGCCACTCAGGCACCTCTGTGCTTCACTATTTTATATGCAAAAGAAAAAAAATATTCTTAAAAATATTATAGTCATACTTATAAATAAATCTTGGTGTAGGTATTGAATTGCACATATCTGGCATTAAAACCTCCTTTTACATATTAATATTCCTTGTGTAAATATACCATAAATCTAATCTAATTTGAGTTAAATTAAGTTAAATTTTGCAATTCTTACACAGAATATTTTCTGTGAACATTAGGTGTCATTTATTACTGCTTACTATTTAATGTTTGGTAAATGTTACTAAATGCTGTTGCCAATGAGTTAATCATTTTCTATCATAAAAAAAGCTTGCACATTATAGCACAGTTGATTCCGTGAAGTAGTAGACCATTTAGTACTTTAATGATGAATAAATATATATATATATGTTCACATAGCAGCATTATATAATTAATTAATATTTGTAATATCCCTTAAAATATGAAGCATATGCTGTCATTCTTTCAACGTAAGTAGTAGTATTATGGAAATTTTTTTTCCCACATCCATCAAATCTCTACTCACCTCTTCCAGATTTAGTCAACTTAGCTATTGAACACGAGCATATCTTAATTACTAAAAAATGTATCTTTACTTTACACAGGTATTATGCTTAAAAAACATGATTTTTAACATTTAAAAAATACTTAGACCTTTACTAAAATTAATTTTGAGGAGCAAAAAAAAAGGCATAAGAAATAGACAAATAGGATTAAAGGCTTGTGATGGCTCATTTTCCCAGAAGTTTCTGAAGCAAGGGCTGTAATTTCCACCATTACAGGAAACCATTTATTCTAAAAACAGAAAGGAGATATATATCATTTGGATATTTTAAAACAGCCTCCCATAATGCATTCCTGATAAATGAACTGTTTGCACTACTGGGCTATAATGGACTCACGGAAAACACAGAAGCCTTGCGCTAGCCTTCCTCTGTTCTGAGGAGTGTCTCTCCCTTATCGTGGGATATTTTGCTTGTTTTTGGAACCTCACTGCCCCTTAATTATAATATCAAAAGTTGTTTGGGAATTCTTTTATCCTTGAAGTTATTGGTAAAATACATCAGGAAAATATCTCTTGCCCTTTTTATTTATTTATTCATCGTGTGTTTACTTCCCAGAGTGGATTATTAGCTCCTAGCTTTTAGGATAACACGTTTGTCCTATTCTTATGTAAGTGTTCTTATTGCCATGACAAGAAAGTGATAAGTAGCCCTAAAAAAATCCATCCTCCGACAGCCTGTTACTCAGTAACTTAACCTCATCTCTTGACTGATGTGATAACTTAGTAAATGAAATAAAACATCTAATTTTAGAACTAGAGAACTACAAGGGCTAAAGTACCCTTTTCATCATGATGGATGTAGCATTTTAGGAGATAATAAGTGACCTCATAAAATGTTGCTTTACCTATACCTTTTCTAAGAGAAATTAACATGTAGTTTCTGATATGCTTGGACATGACTTTTCCAATTAAAGAGATGAGGAAAGACAATAGTTTCTGTGCCTGTGAGCAGTTCTAGAAAAGGAAAAATATATATATATATGCATATGAGAGGTTCCGAAGTTGGCTTATAAGAGAAAAGGGAAGGATATTCAAGCATTCAAACAGCATTCAAACACATGTTTCATTGACACAGGTATTATAGTGATAAATCATTTACGGGTCCTTTGGTCTTGTAACACTGACCAATTGACGTATGACCAACAATACGTTCTTGTGCTACTTATGTTTAATTAGAATGGCTCCCCTTAGAAAATCCTTTGTCTATCTTTTATCTGGAATTGTGTTCTTAGAAATTCAGGGATTTAGAGAATTACTGTCATTTCTTTGTTCAAGAAATAAATGAAAGTAGTATAACATTTTACTGACTATGTCTTAACTGACTAAAAGACAATTTTCAAAAAAAATGATTACTATAAATAAACATGTTTTTGTTTAACTCAAGGCTACCAGATGGATGCTATAACCGGTTCAAATCAAAGGAGAATCCAAAGAAAAGACATATTTATAGATAAGGAATATTGAAAAGAAAGTACAAATGGAAGCAAATTAGCTTCTTCAATACTGAGGGAGAGAAGTCATTTGAACCTCTAAGGGCAGGACATAATTTGCATTTCTAAAGACAAGAACTATTTGCATTGCTTAAAGTGTTCTATAATTTCCCAAGTTTTAGAATAACTCCCAAATAATCAGAGTCAGACAAACTGCAGGACTGTCTTCTAGATGATGCATGGTTTTGTACTGAGGCACAAAATTTTTCCAACAATAATAGATTTTGGATAAATTAATATACAGTCAACTCAAGCAACGTGAGTTTGAACTGTACAGGTCTGTTTATATGCAGATTTTTTTCGGTAAATAATACTCTTCCTTATGCTTAATAACATTTTCTTTCCTCTAGCTTGCCTTATTGTAAGATTATAGTATGTAATACATACAAGAAACAAAATATATATTAATCAACTGTTTATTTATCAATCAGAAAGGTGTCCAGTCAACAATATGCTATTAGTAGCTAAGTTTTTAGGGAGTCAAAAGTTAATACGTGGATTTTTGACTGTGCAGGGGGCAGGCATCTCTAATCCTGTTCTGGTCAAGGGTCAACTATTTATTTTTAAGGAAAATGGTTAAATAGAAACATCTGTGCTATTTCTGTTACTTAATGTCTATATGATCTTAGTCATATAATGATCCCGGGGCTCAGTTTTTTCATTTGTAAAATAAATGAAGGAACTCATATCATGCGGGGTTTAGGGAAGATTATATAAGAACGACACATGGAACTGACTCTCAATAAATATTATAAAAGTATATCACAATTCTTACAATAAATATTTGAGATAGATGTTGTCACAGTGCAATACTCAAAGTCTGTGCTCAAACTTGTATGCCCACATTACACCTAGAACTAACTCTTTGATAATCTCTTAGATTCACATTCTGGGTAGCATTGAATCAATTTCATTCTCTCGGAAACTCTAAAATATTTGCTATCTGACAATTTCTCTTGCCCCCACGGCTGTCATGGGTGTAGTCCTCATTGACTGCACATGCCCAAATCTGGTCACTGCTGTTCATATTATCAGCAAATCAATTGATCATGTGCCTTTTTAGGTTATATATGCTGAAATCATTTGTTATTTAAATTATCTTAAAATAGTATACCATGGTTTACGTTAAAATGAAATGTTATAAGATATGCAGAAAACAGTGAAAACAGAAAAAAAACAATATATGTATTACTGGAAGATTTACTACATTTGTTTGGCCTAAAAGAAATTTTCATATATAATATAAAAATGCAAAGTTTTCTGTTGTAGTTTAATCGGACATGTTTTCTTTCTAAGTAATATGTAAATGATGATCTTCTTTAAAACTGACAGCTTCCTAGATGCAATGAATTATAGAATACTAATTTATTTAATTTTCATAAGAGCGCTGATAGAAAGGTAGCTTTTATTGCATTATGCAAATGCAAAAGGTGGTATTTAGAAATCATTAGAACCTCAAAATCATGACACTCAACCCGGTGCCCTACCCAGTGCCCTTTCCATTCCCCCAACAGTGATACTCGGAACACTTTTGTTCTATAAAGATTTCACTCACAACTTTAAGTGAACACACGATCTTGGAGGCAGCGGTATCTTGATCCATTATTTAATTCTTCGGGGATATAGATATTCAGTCACATTCCAAAAGAAGAGATGTTGAACTAAAAAAGCAAGTAAAATGTCACTTGTTTTAAACCAGTCATAGAGGGGATTTATTTATTTTTCTTTGTCAATAATGACAGAGTGCCATGTCATTTCAAAAGATAGTGAATGTTTAACTCTCCCTATGATTTCTGCTTTATGGATAGTTTCCCTTTCACATGACTTCAGGTGTATCAAAGGTATTACGCCACTATGTCATTATACTTTCTGAGGGACATGAGATAATGAAAGTCTTATATAAAGTCAGATTAGACAGTCGCTCACACATTGACCTCTCCCAAGCAGTAGCCTTTCCATTCCACTGAATGTCTCCAAATCGACTGACATCAATACATGTGTGCATAAGCAGAAATAAATGTATGTAAATAAACACACACATTGCACAGTTTACTACTGCACAGGTATGACATATCTGGCACATTACTTCATCAAATTTCTTATACAGAAATGAATAGGAGAAGATAGGGTAGTTAATTTCTGGAGGGTAGGAAATTGGAGGAATGTAGCTCTGGAATATGTGACATTTTCTGAGGAACTGTGGCGCACAGAGGTCATTACAATGAGTCTATTGGTTTCCCCGAAAGGAGATTGGGTTCCACTCAACTTATGAAATGTCGTATTTATTTTCCGCTGCATTAATGTACATGCTGTTGTTGCATATTACACTCTCATATATTCTTGGATCTATTTATGAATTGTCTACTGTGTTCCACTGGACTATTTGTCTAAATCAATACCAAAACATAATACCTTATGCATGAACTCAGGGAAACTATGAAATTTCATAAGATTTATAGTATATTTTAGGGAAATTAAATTCTTTTGACTACTCTTTGTCCTTTTTTTCTTATTCTCTGCCTTTTTTTAATGCATTTTATGATAATTTTATCTACATGTAGAAGAAAACAATTAACAGTAATTGGATTCTAACTAAAATTAACCATTACATTTGTATTTTTTTCCATATGGATCTTCTTTTTTATTAAGCTTATCTCCATGATATTATTAATTCTAGATTTCTTGTATGTTTGCCAAAAAATAAATGTACTTCTGTTGTTCATTGTTTTTAACTTTTAAACAAATTAGTTTTATTTTTATTGTAATCACTAGGTTGCTTAGACTAATAATCAAATGATGAGAAGGGGACGCACATCTGTAATTTCTGACTTAACTTTAATGGTTTGAAGGGTTTGCTATTTAGAGTAAACGAAATTGCAGTTTGATATTTTTATATTGTCTCTGTCTTAGATGAACAGTTTTCTGCTACCATATTACTTTTTTAACAGACTTTATTTTTACAGTAGTTTTAGGTTCACAGCAAAATTGAGGAGAAAGTAGAGTTCCCATATACCCCCTGCTCCAACACATACTCAGACTCCCCTACTTTCGACATCCCACACCAAACATAACCATTTGTTAAAATGGATGAAACTACACTGACACATCATTATCCTCTGAAATTCATAGTTTACACTACGTTCACTGCTAGTATTTGCATATTCCATGGGTTTTGAGAAATGTATAATGACATGTATTCACCAGTATAGTATCATATAGAATAGTTTTATTACCCTAAAAATCCTTTACTATGTCTATTCATCTCTCCTTGTTTATAAACTCAGTGAGATTGGGGCACTTTGGGGGCTCAGTCAATTGAGCATCCCACTCTTGGTTTCGGCTCAGGTCATGATCCTAAGATCCTAAGGTCCTGAAATCAAGCCCTGCATTGAGCTCCATGCTCAGCTTGGAGACCTCCCTCCCCCTCCCCCTCTACTCTTCTCCCTGCTTGATCTCACCCTCTCTCTCACTTGCTCGCTCTAAAATAAATAAATAAGAAATAAAATATTTAAAAATTATATACACATATATATACACATATACATATATACACACACACATATATATACATATATAAATAAATAATCCTTATTTAGAACTTATATTACATATTTAGCATGTCTTTGAATATTCTTTCAGATATAAGTTGACCTGTCTAATAGTTTAAGGAAGGATGACTCATCATTGACTTCTCTGTTCAAATATTTGTGATTTGGTATAGTCCTCTTTTTCATTTCCTTAGGTGGGTTACATGCATGGCTAGATTCTTGCCTACCATGTAGTATTTTCCCCTACTTTTGATACATGAATGATGTGATCATTGCCTGGGTACAGTCCTCTCTTTGTCCCTCATATATATCATTCCCATTCTTTTCTGGTTTTTAGTTTTGCTGATAAGAAGCTCAAGACCAAATCATTTTCGTTATACATTTATAAGTAACTTATTTCTGTTGTCAAAAGCATTACAAAATTTTCTTTTGATATATTTATTTTACCAATATATGTCAAAATCTATGCTTCTTCTTGTCATTCCAAGCAGGAATGTGGCAAAATTTTTCAACCTGTAGACCTCGATCACCTTATCTTAGATAAAAATTCTACTTTGTATTTGTGTTTTATTCATCTTTTTCTTTTCCTCCTTCTGGATTTCCCTTTACCCATAAATTACATGTATTATATCTATGTACTGAGACGTTTTTCCTTCCTGATTTATACCCTTTGTGTTTTTGCTTTACTTTATATTTCATTGATCTTTTGTATAATATTCCAAGCTATAAATTTGATTCTAGCAAGTGAACATAATTTACTTCAATCTGATAACTAATGTTTTGTTGCTGCTGCTATTTATTTACATGGAAAAATCATGTTTCTGTGTAGCAAATTATCTGTACGGGTAGAGGAAGCTTGACCAGTTAGAAAGCAATTATCCATGAGAGAAATAATAATGGCATGACATGGACCTAGGTAGCCACAATGGAAATTGTGAAAAGCAGACCAATTCTACATATACTTTCAAGGGAGAGCAGAGAGATGTTGCTGACAAATGGAATTGGGATGTGTTTGAGAATATGGATTTGATAATGAGATCACTGGTGATATTGAAACAACCAGTTCTGGAAAAGTGATAGAGTAAAAAGCTTCATTAAAGTGATTCAAGGGGTGCCTGGGTGGCTCAGTAGGTTAAGCATCTGACTTTGGCTCAGGTCATGATCTCAGGGTCCTGGGATCAAGCCCCACATTGCCCCCCATCCTGACACACACACATAGTAGGCAGCCCGCTTGTCCCTCCCCTTTTCTCTTTGCCTCTCCCGGAGCTCATGCTCTCTCTGTCTCTCTCTGTTAAGTAAATAAAATCTTTAAAAAAATAAAGTGAGTCAAGACAGGAGTTGGAAACAAAACCTCTTTTTTAATTTTATGAGAAAATTCACTTTTAATGATTACAAATAGGATTGCCCGTGTATATGCACATTTAAATATTTGGATACTTCAAATGTATACTTTTTGTGTGACTTATAAACAGAGAGATGAGGCAATAGTTTAATAAAGAAACAGGACTAAGAATGGGGGAATTATCAGTATATTTGTAGGCTGATGTGTTTTGATGTGTGGTTAAATGGGGAGTTTTCCCGGCAACATCTTTGATTAGTTGAAAAGGGAAAAAGCGGATTAAAGATTAATATAATGTATGTTGCATTATTGGTTATATCAGGCTCAAGACTTCTGCAGTGAGAATACCATAACCTGAAAACTCTGCACATAGTAAAGCTATTTCAATTCCTTTACACATTAATTTTGATTTTCTGTCCTCATAATTTATTTTCAAGCTTTTTTTTAAATAAAATTTTCAAAACCTATCTTTCTATTTTCAGAGTTTTCAGTTCCCTCCAGAAATAAGATTGAATGATGAAAAGACCCTGGGATGATCTAAGCAAGGAGCATGTCATAGGATATTGGCTAAAGGATTACTTTAAAGAGAATTTTCTTAGTATGTATCACAATACATAGACATGTATTCTTACTCATCTTATTCTAGTCATTCTGTCTTCATAAAGTAGCATAACAACACAGGATATCTTATCTTCCACTGAGAATGCAATGATTCTGTGACCACTAAATTATAAGATTTCTATCCAAAATAGTTGAATACACAAATGAAAGATCTTTCTTTCAAGTTAAAACAAATATACAAATCACATAGAATAAGACAAATATTTAAAATTCCACAAAAAAATTCATCTAGTTAGAATTATATTAGAAACATTCAGGACAGATTCTGATTAATTAAGCTCCTGAATTTAAGTGCTTCCTGTTCCACATCCACACACTACGCATACACAAACAGATGTACCCACGCATTTTGCAAAGTTCCTGCCCACATCAATAGCACTTTTGCCCTTCTGCTGATGGCTTATTTTTGGCAATTCAGTAACTTAGTAATTTTCAACATTTACTACGACTAAAGGAGAAAGAGCAGGCAGTGATGAATTTTCCCAAAATCTTTCAATTAAACAAACTTCCTTTAGAGGGAGCACCCCTATTAATTATCACAGGATAGAGATAAAAAAATAATGACTTTGCAAAGCAACTGGGTTTTCAGAGGCTCTTGCCAGATGGCTTTTGTGGCAGTTTGCTTCCCGGTATTTCCTTTTGTGGCCCCGAACACTGTGCTCCACCAGAAAACCTAAGCCCACTCATAAAAATATTTATCCTCTCAGATTTTAAATAAAGAAATGGACGAAAGCAACATAGTTAAACCTTGGATTTTAAAAATATATAATATTTTAAATACCAATCTACTTAAAAATAATTTATCATTTTGCAATAACCTGTGAGTCTTGGAAAAGATTTACGGAGCTGATAGAAAAGGATATCTTTACAATATTTCAAAATATATTAACCCTGATATGCAGTAAAGCCTACAACAGTTTCTTTTTCACATTATGGCTCCTTCTTGAAATGCACACACATGGACAGGTATTTTCCCCAAGATTAGGAGGGGTACTAAGTCAATAGGCAATAGTGATTTCTATCTGTATCCACTGCCACCAGCCCCTGCCTTCTCAATATTACTCTTGAGAAAGACGTGTTTTTGATTTTTATATATATATACATATATATAATATATTTGATATATATATATCTTCCAAATTTAAATACTCTAACTTAAAAGCATTCCAAAATGTTATCTATATGTAATGATACATATATCACCTCTAATTATTTTACTTCTTCTCCACAGTATATACATAAGTCATCAATTAAGCCCAGCATATCTCATTACAACAGGACTTTGCCATTGTCAAAAAAAAGTAAAAATAAAAATCTGCACTTAGGTAGGGGAGACTTTATTTGAAGACACTATTGCATTCGGGAGAACATTCCAACCATAAGATCTGTAAGTCTCAGAGGTCAGGCACATAGGGCATATTGGATGAGCAGATGGTAGGATCAGACTGTTGAGCAGAAAATGATTTTCTCAGTGGTCACGTGATCCTTGGCAGGACCAGTAAGCTTGCCCAACTATAAGGACTTATGGGGAAGAGAGAAGCTTAATTAAAGCTTGGTCAAGTCAAATTAGCAGGCATTTGTCCAGACTAGGGAGAAGACAAACAGTTCAACGAGTTATTTATATAACAAGGATGGGATTTTGGAGGATCTGTGTCTGGCCTTGTCAGAGGAAACAAGGGGGCCATAGGCAAGTCTTAACTGTGTCGAATGGGAAGGGTGATTATTTGCAGTGTTTCCAGGAACTTAGAAAGATAGGCGAATTTGTCACTCCTTTCTGTTTTTCAGGAGTTCAGGTCACAGATAAAGTTCAACACTGCAGTTGTTAAGCAAATTATATTATAGGTATTTGCCTTTTAGGATTATTTGCTAATCTATTTTTTATAAAAGAATAATAAAATAACTTTTTTCATAAAATAAATATGGCAAGGTTATTACGGTCTCACTAGTGCACTTACTCTCGTTCTCTCATTTCCCTTATGAGGAATATCTTTGTTAACAAACTCTACTTTTTCCAAGACTAGTTTTCCAATGAGATCCAGATGAAGTCATAGTTTTTCCAGCCTTCCTCTTCTATCCCAAACATTTATATTTACCACTCTCTCTAATTGTAGTCGTAATTATTTTTCTATCTAGCCCATGAGAAGTCTAGTAACGTCCAGTACTGGAACTTGTATTTTTATGTACGTGATCTAAAAAGCCAACTAAATAGAGGGTGGAGGTAGAAAAGCTCAAGCAGACTGCTCGCTGAGTGCAGAGCCCAACTTGGGCTCCATCTCACGACCCTGAGATCATGACCTGAGCTGAAACCAAGAATCAGACACTTAACTGACTGAGCCATCCAGGTGTCCCTGAAACAGAGAATATTTAAATGATATTTTTCATATTCCAGCATTTGGTAAATGTTCCTGCATATTTTAGCTGTGCAATGAACATTATTATTGATGGGGATAACAGTATTGATAGCAATATTGTGAAAATAATATGATACACGGAGAACATAATATAATTTAACTAAATCAGACTGTGGTTGCCAAAGAACAGATGTGGAAAAAATTCAGGGTTATACTTAATGTAATTTTGCAGATATTGGATTTATTTCCTGCCAAGAAAATGTTCTCTCATTCTGCTAAATTCCTTAAATGTTAGTTACAGTTGGAGATAATCTATAAACTACAAATACTTCTGGGAACTATAACAACTTGAGTTAATTATAACTATATATAAAATTATACACATACACACACAGCCATAAACGACTTGTAATAAACATTTGGTTGCAACACAATCATATAATGGACAATAATTTGAATTTTGGAATCAAAATTAGTTCCATCATCTAGTAGTTCCATAAATTTGAATAATTCACATACCATGTGATACACATTTCCTTATTTTTAAAATATGTTATTTTCTCATAAAGTTATTTGAATTATAAAATAATGTCAATACATGTTAACATGAACCTTCCTCTTTCTATATTTCCACCATTCACAGCTTGATGGTGACATTCAATCACTAGCAGATCATTGGCATAGATGGGAACATAGATAGTTCCTGGTTTCCTATTATTAAATCTGGATTTATATATTTTTAATTAAGAAAAATAGAAAATATGATATTTTTTCTGAATAGTCTAATTTTACACTTCCCTTCTATTATGGCTTGCAATTCCCTAAGAGAGTCGGTGAAAACTTGGCCTCAATCTTAGATTACAAGATAAAGGAATCAATACTAGAAATATCTTGCATGAACTAATTATCCTGTGAAAATGGAAGATTTTATTTTTTTTCTGTAGACAAGGTTCACTAAGAAATAATAGACTGAGGATTACAAGTGTGATCATTTGAATTGTTTGAGTCATCAGGATGTCATTTATCTGCTTCCTTTTATTTTCCTTATAATTTTATAATTATACAATTTTCCTTATAATTTTATTCCTAACTTTCTTTTATCTAATGCTTTCCATCTTTGTTATTTACACATGCATTTTGTAACCGTTGATAAGTATATTTATTCTACTTGTAAATTAGTTCATTCCTAATGAATATGGTGTCATCAGCTCATTCATTCCATCACTATATTGAGAATGCCTCATCATTGGAGGAATAAATATGGTCACTTAATAGGGTTAAATCATAATTGAATTAACTAATAAGATTAAATAAGGTTGACTTAACTATTAAATAAAGATGGAATCCTGACAGAACATTGATTTTGAACTTCCCGGACTCCACAACTGTGGGAAAATAAATTTCTTTTGTTAAAGCCACCCAATCTAAGGTATTTTCTTATAGCAGCCTAGGCTGATTAAGATAATTGCTAACTAGTTATCCCTAAACTTAGTGGTATAAACCAATACCACATTATTTGCTTATGATTTGGGGTCAGCAGTTTGGGAAGGAGTTACATTCACAATTTCACAGTGCTGTGGTCATCTGAAGGCATGACTGGGCTAGCCTCCAACGAGGCTCATTCCCTAGGCTGACAATCGATACTGGTTATCTGCTGGGCCCTAAGCTAGGTTCCCTGCTAGATTAACAGGACTACATGTGGTCTCTGGAACTTAAAACTTAAGAGTATTTGGACTCCTTATATTATGTCTTATATTGTGGCTACTTTCCCCCAGAGTGAGCCTTTCAAGGAAACCGGGTGGAAGATTCGTGGCCCTTTTCTCATCTAGCCTCAGAAGTCACTCAGTAACCCTTTGGAGGCATCCTGGTGTTCAAAATAGTCAAAAACCCACTGAGATTCAAGGAAAGGGGACATGACCCTACCACCCCTCAGCGGGAGGAACACTAAGTATTTATGTTCATTAAAACATGCGTACACACACACACACACACACACACACACTCAATATCCTTGTATGCAGTGGATGGTTTGTAACATCTGTGCCAAAAGTGCTACATAATATGTCTTAGAAACTGTAGTCTATGGCCATACCACCCTGGACACGCCCGATCTTGTCTGATCTCGGAAGCTAAGCAGGGTCAGGCCTAGTTAGTACTTGGATGGAGAAATCGTAATATATTAAAATACAGTAGAATGCCAGCAAATATCCTGAGCAGCACCAACTCAACAAACAAAGCAACAGTGCCCCCAAATATGATGCCTAATATTGACCTTTCTTGTGGTGCTTTTCCCTATTGTGTAACCATACTATATTTATTCTTTGTTATTGTTGGATAATCCACCTCTGTGGATGACAGAGTGACAGAAATGACAGCAGTGTCATTTCAAAATTGAAACAAAAACAAGAAAAAAGTATCTCTACTAAGAAGGTTTTGTATAAGAAGATATGGCTCATATACATAATGAAATATTACTCAGCCATCAGAAAGGATGAATACCCACCATTTGTATTGACATGGATGGAACTGGAGGATTATGCTGAGTGAAATAAGTCAAGCAGAGAAAGACAATTATTATATGGTTTCACTCAGACCTGGAACAGAAGCAATAGCACAGAGGACCACAGGGGAAGGAAGGGAAATCCAAAGGGAAAGAAATCTGAGAGGGAGACAAACCATGAAGGACTCTGGACTCCAGGAAACAAACTGAGGATTACAGAAGGGAGGAGGGTTGGGGGATGGGGTGACCAGGTGATGGGTATTAAGGAGGGCACGAGTGGTGACGAGCACTGGGTATTATATGCAACAATTGAATCGTTGAACATTACATCAAAACTAATGATGTACTATATGTTGGCTAATTGAAGATAATATAATAAAAAAGGTTTTGTATACTCTCTAGAATAACAGAATAACACAGATAAAAGTACTTTTATTCAATTTCAAAGAATTTGAGCTTTTAAATTGTGTAAATTATATACCATGCTGGTATTATTTCCCAAGAAATATTCAAAGTCCATGAGCAAATTGTCCTGTATCTCATGGAGAAAAAAATTTGAATCATAGGCCATTGGTCCTTAAATTATTCTCCCTTCATTTGAGCCAAGTTTTACCTTCTCAAAATGGAAAAAAAAAATGTTCTTAACAACACATTGAATCACCATGGTGACAAATATGATACTTATTTACTATTAAAAATGTGATTTTTATAAGGTTAAAAATATCTGGTATGAATAATATTGGTAAGGACACATTATATAAGAGTTTTATGTAAACAGAATTAATTAATTAATTCATGGATTCAATTGGAGTAAATAGCAGTTATCTAAATTAGTTACTGAATACAAATTGGACACAATTTAGATAAAATTATTGGTTAAAATGATAACACTTATCACATGAGCAAATTATATAAGATTTATACTCCAGCCATTTCATGCCATTCTCTGTCACCCCATATGAATTAAATCACAACGTATATTAACATAAACATTGAAGGAGTTCACAGTATGTTACAACAAAATGTGCTGCTTTGGCATATTGATTATTTTGAGTTAAAGTCAGTTGAGAAACCACAGATACAAGAAGGACACTCTGTTCCTCCCTTTTATTCCCGAATGCAGAAGATGAAATTTTTATATGAAAGATACCCTCCCTAGACCAGAAGGAAAGTGACATTCTTATCATCAGTTGAGACCTATAGAATTCTATACATACAGAACTTGTTAGAATAATTCTTCTTTTTCTTTAGCCTCCCCACAATTTAGATACTTTTCCATAATTGTTTCTCTTTGTTCAACCTGCTATAAAAGTATGAAGGTTTCATTTCCTTGGGTCTTTAGTCCTTATGAGAGCTTCCGTATCACATAAGACTTACTATAAATATGTACAATTTTCTCTTTTGACGTATCTTATGTCAATTTTAATTCCTGGTCAAGCCAAAAAGGTCTAAAAGGGTAGAGGTAAAAATCTGCCTCCACTACCCCATCAAATTAAATCTTTCCAATTAGCACACATAAGTTACATGCTTCTGACATACATAAATACATGAAGAAAAAAGTTAAAGGACACGTTGCAAGAATTTTTAACATTCAGAGAACTAAAAGGTATTTGGAAAATATTTTGAAAGCAGTCAAATTAAATGTGGATACCCTCATAATAATGTGGTATAATCATTCTGTTACATAACTTCCAAAAATATATTATTTTCTTAAATGTAATTACATTAAAATATTAAACACAAACTGAAACTGTGTCTTAAGCAAATCCCTTAAAGTCTGGCATTATTGTAGCCTAGAAAAATTTTGAACAAATTCTGATGATGTGAAGTCAAGGTCAGATTTTAATTGCTGCATATAATATTACTTTCATGGCCACAGAATGTTACTTATACACAGGGAGGCTTTTTTGTTTGTTTGTTTTTATTGTTGTTGTTATTTATTTATTTTTGAAATGATTATGACTGTATCTAGGTGACAATATAATTAATAAATGCATTTCCTTCACTTCTATTAGGACAACAACTCAAAGAAAGTGCTAATGATGAAAAATTAACTGGCTCTTAAATTAATTATCCTCGAGTATAATTGTCATTTTCAAGTTATACTGTCACTTGGCAGTCATTAAGGCATAGTAATTGGTATACTATTTTGAAAAAATGAAATGAGATATTCTTATTTTCTTTAATTCATAATGTTCGGGTCCACTAAATCAATGTGCTTTAGTATATCAGAGAAAGGGCAATAATGGCTATAACAATAAATTTCTTCCTCAGTTTTTAGCTGTCAATTTCAACGCTTTCATATTTCATACTGTGATTACAATTTTATCAGTGAGGCTTGGCCAGAGAGAAATAGGCTTTGTCTAATTCTAAGAGCTTATCTTTACATATCAAGAGGTAATCCCAGTGAACTCAGAAAAGAAATTTTTACTGAAGCAAATCCCACATATTAGACTCTTACTCTTAGTTTCTTACTAACAATAGTTCAGTTTTGTTTAGGGTAGCCTCTAATTCTGTCCCAGGCAGCAAATCACCATTGATCTTAGCCAGTCATGACAACTTCTTATTTTCCCAGTTCCTTGAGGGAGATGAGGGGGATGTGACCCAAAGCAATCTAGTGATGTGTAAGGGATAGTTTGCCGGGGGCTTCTGGGAAAAATTTTGGTTGTTTCCAGGTAAGAAGAAAGTCCTATCTCACAATACCTCAATTTCCTTCTTTGTACTGTTATTGTATGTGGAAATTTTCATAATGAGACAATATGATTAAAACAAAAAAGTCAATTTTTTTTAATGAGGCAAACCAGAAAGTTGGAGAAAAACATCAGTGAGGACCAACCTACAGAGTAATTAAGTGAGAAAAGGAAACCTTTACTTGTTTAGGTCACCTTCAGATGAATTTCTACTAGGAGCAACTAAGACTTTGCTAATAGAATCCTCAAGGGAAAGACCCAAAGATAGGGAATTTGATGTTACGGAGAAAAGCAAGCAAGCACTTTCTATATCCCAAAATCTGGTTCATTTAAGGGGAAGCAGTGGGGGAAAAATTATATATATATATATATATATATATTAATCTATCTATATATATATAAAATATCTTTATCAGGAGAAAATATTGATAGAATTAAAGTCCTCATTTACTTCCATGCTACTTGTTAACTATTCTCTTCCACATAAAGGGGGTAAGGAAATTGGCAAATTAAAATTATATTAATGATGCTTTTTTCCCCATCAAAGACAATTGTTTGAATTGTCCAGGGCAGAGGCTATTAACCTAATGGCTAAAGGAGTAACAGAGCTCAGAAGCCAGTGGCTAAAAGACAAAAAGAAAAAAGAAAAAAAAGAAAGAAAAGTTCCCTTCTCAAGAAAGTGGTTCCTTCGTTTAGAACACCAGTGTCAGACTCTGAGATGAAAGTCTGGATCACCCAACAAGGGAAGAAACCCAGACCAGCTAAAGGTGGAAAAAAGATGTAATGAAAATTTGTTATGTAATCCACACTAGTTGTAGTAATAGGGTCTATAGCTTAGACTGCCACCCTTTTTACAGTGTTTTTAGAACAGGGGTTGGTGAACTTTTTCTGTAAAATGTTATATGCTGGAAATATTTAGAGTTTATAGGTCTCTATCATAGATTTTTCTTTCTTTTTTTCCTCCACAATCTTTAAATATGTAAAAGTCTTTGCTCAGAGACACAGAAAAACAGTCCTGGGGCTGGATTTGGACATTGGCTTAGCTTGTTAATACTTGATTTTGAAAATTACAACTAGACACTACATTAAAGAGTTTGATCTTTCCTTCCTTCTCTGGGAAAAGATCAGGGCATCTAATTTACTGCTGAAATCCTAGTATCCTCAGAGCATACAAGTAAATCTGCTTTATACCAATGGCAGACTAAAAAAGATTCAGTTATGCATCAGTCCAGATTCATGCATCTTTTCTTTCTAGCCAGAGTGGGCTTTTAAAGGATAACACACATCCTCTGTGGAGCTGGGTTGCTATTTTTCCCAAGTCTGTTGCTACTTCTAAGGATGCTATTGCTGTTATTGTTACGTATTGTTATGCAGATGAAGAGATCTTCATCTCTTGTGTCACGCATCAGCAAAACTCAACGTGCCTCACCTTAAGTGTAGTACACTATACTCTTCTCACTTTCCATGGAATACATACTCATAGAGTTTCTACAGAAATCTGGCAAGAATGGGTGTCTAGCTGGTATTAATTCTGCACTTAGTTTCACAACAAATTCTCTAATAGATTTCCTCTCCCCATCTCTCTTCCCTGTCTCCTCACTCCTGCTTCCTTGGAATTGAATCTTTCTCAGGAAATTAGTATCACATAAACATTTACCTTAGATTTTGTTTTCTAGAGTATTCAGACAAAAAACATGGCCAAAAGCACTCCTAACTGATAAAAAATCATAGGAAAGAAAGGAACAAGGATAGACTTAATAGATAAATCCCACCCATGAAACAGTGGAAATCTGAAGTGGAGTGGAAGGGCAAGAGATCAGATGACAATATTCTCAAGTCTTCCCATTTGCCTTCTAGATGATTTTTGACGTGGGAGGTCGTAGAAAACCATGAAATATTTCAGAACAAACCTAGCAAATACAGCCTTGAGAGTACCACTTATGATTTTAAATTCTGGAAGAGAATTGCCTAGCAGATTTCCCTGTGTCATGATGGAGAAATCAAAGTGTGGCATGTTTAAGGAAACGAAAAAGTCTTGAGGTTGATAAATTTCCCTCCCATTTCCCGTAGCTGGTTTCCTTATAAAAGATAACCAGTTATCTCTGAATGTTCATCATATGAGACCAAGAGGATAGCCTCAGTGGTCAATTTACAGAGTGGACGAGATGAGGGCAATGTCACTCTCATAGAGGTAACCAAGAAGCGTCAACCAGAGGGCAATAGCAAAACAAAGTGTGTGCATGTGATGTGATGAGCACTGGGTGTTATATGCAACTAATGAATCATCGAATGTTACATCAAAAACTAACGATGTACTATATGTTGGCTAATTGAATTTAAATGAAAAACAAACAAACAAAAAAAGTAAGTGCGTGTTTCCAAGAAGTGACTACGGCTCCTCCAACACACCAAGACTTTTCCTTTTAATTCACATTTCAATTTTGACTAGTGATAAATTTATGCAGACAGTGAAAATACTTTTAGAGAATCTAAAACTTAAATATTCCCCAATATTGGACAAAGGTCAATATTTCATATTCAATAATAAATATTGCTGATATAAATTTGTAACAGTAACTTAAATGCTTTCCTATTTCTTTCAGCTAAGAACTCACTTCAAAAATATTCCAGAACATAATATTCAGTTCTCTTTCTCTTCCTGTGTTTTTATTTATAAACAATTTTCTTCATTCTTTTATAGTAGACTCTCAACACCATTATGTTAGATTTAGACAAAATGTATTGAGCTATCAGAAGAACATGTGACAGAAAAAAAGCCTTCCAAAGTCTGTGAGAGTCAAGTATACATTTCTGAGTTACTCTTAACACAAGACAGTTTTAAAACACGAAGAAGTTAAGAATGAATAAAGTATGGTCTAGAAGGTATAATAATTTTTGTAAAGTACAGCCAAGAATGTCTCTTTCTATAATAGCTATTGAATTTACAAACACAATTAAGGGGAACTACTAGGCCCATGCATCAATTGGACTTGAAGTCTTTACTGAAAACTCCCATTAGTGTCAAAAGCAAGATACAAGAGCAAGTTTTAAGAACACCGTTAGATTTTCTAATGTAAGGGGGATAGCATGGAATTTCTGTTGAATGTATCTGTGGTAGTTTTTAACAATTATTATAGATAGGACAATGTTCATTTATTCATATGTTCAGTTATTCATAAGAATATCCCACACCAAAGGGGGAAAATAGATATAATACACAAGTTATAAAAAAGTCCAAATACAATTGACATTTATTTTATTTGCTTACTATTCCCATTGTTTTCATACTGAAAAATTCATCTTAAAAAGTTTGTTTGTTTATTGTTAAATCACTGGGAAACCTGAAGAGAAATCTTACCTTCCAATATTTGAATATATGGAAGGGGGCTGGAGGGGAGAGGACCAGCTAATGAATAATAATAATGTCACAAAGTCTTAATATTTAAAGCTAACTAGGAGAAATGAATAACCTAAAATATAACAAAGAAAGAAATGCTGTAATATGTAATGCATATTACAAGAGGATGGGTTTGATTTTTCATAATTATATACAGTGTTGCAATTGAAAGCTAAGAAATGTCATATAACTTCCCTACATTATCTGACTTAAATTTATTTACATCACTTTAAATGAACAGTTTTTGTTTTGTAAAAAATGTTCTTGTTTTCTTGAAAAAAAAAAAGAAAAGACACAATAGTGCCTTGAGGAGGCTTCAATCTTCCCCTAAAATATTCTTGTTGTTGATTTAGTTAGCATTATTAAAATTTTGGAAAGTTAGGGAAAAAGTACCTTCTTGCTCAAAGAGTGCTTTTCTAATTTTGCCAAATTTCTTTTGGGAAGTTTGTTCTTTAGACTAAAAAAGTATGAATTTTTACCATTAATTCTTCGTGTTTATAATGTTGACCTCAGAACAACTTTACAATGCATATATTTTTTACCACTTTATGATTGGATTAAAAACAATACTCAATTTAAAGAATCTTAATAGAGATGAGCCTCAATGTCATAACAAGGAGATAAAATGACGTGGTGTTTTAATGTGCATCAAGCCCCTAAAGATAAAGAATTTGAAGAAAATATTTCCTCTGACCTCTGTATCAGAAATGAGTCTGTGATATGTCTCTGGCTAATTGCCTCATTTATGTGGCTGACAGGTTTATAAATTAAGGTGATGATGAATACACAGCATCTCTATGAATTTATATGCATTCACATAACTCTTACTTTTAATTCTCCAAAATATGTATGTGCACAGATACAAAATAAAATCCATACATGCTCAGGACCCCCTGTGTCAAGAAGTTTCCACCAGTTCTTTCTCTCTCTCCTACCACATCCAACTTAGTTTCTCTGTCAGCCTTCAAGGAACTTTCAGCCTGGTCTTACGTCCTACCCAAAATTATTTTCTTCTAAACCTCTGTGAAAATCAAGCTGGCCTGTCTGTCTGTCTCTGTCTGTCTGTCTCTTTCTCCTATTTAAGAAACTGTAATGAAGGGTAGCTATAGTGCTATGTGCCACCTATCTGTGTATCTTGCCCCACATGTGCCCCACCATCCCAGTTTGAAATGTTTCCTTTACATGCATGCATACCTCTCTGTTCTTGAACACAGTAGAGCAGAAGGAGTCATAAGATTGTCAACATTCTATCATTTTTTTCCTTTAAAAAATATAGAACACTTCACGAATTTGCATGTCATCCTTGCCTATGGACCACGCTAATCTTCTCTGTATCAGTCCAATTTTAGTATATGTTCTGCTGAAGCAAGCACTCAACATTCTATAAAAATGGCAATTGTAGATGGCTCGATTTAATAATAATAGTGTTTGGTCATGATGGAAACCTCTACTAAACTTAAATAAATTTATAATTTGGGAATGAAAAATTTGAAAATATTTTCTTTTGAAATGGTGTAGTAACAATAGAGGCACCTTAAAATATGAGGATAAAGCAGTTCTTTTTGATTATTTCAATACCTATTGTTTGGTCTACGTATTTTCATACACTGTTTTAGGTGATGTTTTAAAACAGTAGCTTTTAACTTTTTTTTTTTGTAGCATCAGAGTCCTTTCTCTATGTATAACCTTATGAAGAAAGAGTACACAAAAATGAAAATAGAGTTTTTCATGTGGAAGAAGGTTAAGTGGGAAACTCATTACCTCAGCTTTCCCACTGCAGTTCAACACAGGGTCACTTGGGTAACTATTTTTACCCTAGAGCATAAGATCCAAAGTTCATTTTAATTAAGTATTATGGGCTAATTTTAGCATCTTTGGGACAATGGTTAGATGACGGCTGAAAAGCAAAAATGAGAATTCTCTTTCAAGATATTCACATGAGTATTGTACTTGGACACCAACTCTGTTTGCCAAAGCTGCCAAATTTGTACCATGATATTTCATAGGGTAGAAGCCCCAAATCCTAAAACATGATTGAAATTCTTCCTTCTCTGAATGCACTGGTACACATGATCTGTCCAAAGCATGCTTTAGTTTGGAGCCCAAATAGGGATCTCTCTTTAAAGAACACTTGTGGTACTCATTTTTGGTAGTGTTTCTATCTTAGTTCTGGCTCCCATAACAAAAATGCCATAGATTGGGTGGCTTAAGTAACATTTATTTCTCACAGTTTTGAAAGTTGGAAAGTCAAAGATAAAGGCACCATCAGATCTGATGTCCTGTAAGAGCTTGCTTTCTGGTGCATAGATGGCTGGTCTCTCCCAGTGTTCTTACACGGTAGAGGGGGTGAGGGACCTCTCTGGGGTCACCAGAATAATGACACTAATCTCATTCATGAGGGTTCCATTCTCATGACCTCAGCACCTTCCAAATGTTCCACCTCCTAATACCCTCACAGAGTTGGTGTCTGATGAGAGCTCACTTTCTTGTTTGTATATGGCGCCTTCTGGCTATAAAGATTAGATAGTAGACAGCAGAGAAAAGAAAGAAGCTCTCTTGTGTTTCCTCTTATAAGGGCACTAATCCATTTCATGACTCCATATGCATGACC
>CM052889.1:9151727-9183047 GCA_028534135.1 Potos flavus | reverse complement strand
CTATTTTAAATCAGTATCTTTCTGATAATTTACCAGTGCTGGGAAAATGTTAAAAATATTCTCATTTTGTTTCAAGTGTTATTTCAGTTGACAAAAATTATTTATAATGGGTTTTTTGCAAAAATGATAGCTCAGTTTTTAAAATTGATTATTAAAATCAATGAACTTTTTCTTGAAAGATTAGCATTTGATTTTGGAGCATGCTATTTTTCATGAGAGTAAAATAATTTTTGGAAATACATGTATTTGTGTATAGGTGTGGGTGCATGTTATGTGTGATATATGCAAACCTAATCTATACCCTAGAATTGACTTTAGTAAAATGATTTTAATTCTTAAATTGATACCTTTATCTCCAAACCATTTGCCTCCATCTATATGCACAGTTAACCAAAAAGTAAAAATATGTAAGGAATTAAATAAGTCAATCGTTAGATACTAAAGACATGAAGAAAATATGCTTCCTTGTTAAAAATTTCAAAGTACTTATAATATCAGAAACTAAAATACTCAAAAATGAAATCAACTAATAAAATTTTCAATTTGTTTCTACTACTTTTAATATATATTGTATGCATTTCTAATTTTATTTTGGAGTATTTTTAAACTCTTCCTTAAACATTCAGAGTTATGGTTTTTTTAAGCAGATATATTTGCATATTTTTATTGAAAATTTCCCCTTATTATTTTTGAGGATGCCACTTTTCTATCCTAAATTGATGTGAAATTTAAAATTATTTCTTTCTACATGACAGAGTTATAAGTTTTCCAAGTGAAAATAGCCATTCATATATTTTAAGCAGATATTAATATGACTGGTACATGGTAGGTACATAGTGAAAGTTTAGGAAGGGTGAGAAAACATGAAAATACATTCTGAATATGATAAGTTGATTTAAAGTTTTTAGAGACAATAGCACTGATAATGTTCTGAATATAAGTACAAAATTGACCCCCTTTAAAAAAAAATGGGTTGCTGTCTATTAGAGTCAAAGTAATATCTAGGGAAAGAAAACTTCTTTTTCCGAGATTTTATTTTAATTTTTAAAGAGTTTTTATTCATTTATTTGAGAGAAAGAATAGAGCATGTGAGAGAGAACATGAAGAGGGGAGCAGAGGGAGGGAGAGAAGCAGATTACCCACTGAGCAGGGAACCTTACCCAGGGCTCAATCCCCTGACCCCAGGACCTTGGGATCATGACCTCAGTGGAAGGCAGATGCTTAACCGACTGAGCTACCGAGGTGTCCCTTGAGACTGATTGTAAAAGATAATGTTATTCTTTGTTGAAAACATGAATAATATCAACATATGTTGTAAAAATACACAATATCATTTAATTAATATCGATATTATAAAAATAATTTCAATTCAAATGCATTTGTGAATTGGTATAATACATTGATCCAAACAAATAATTTAACTGCTTTTCTAACTCAATATCCACCGATATTTCTGCCCTATAAACAAAGGGTTTGTTATGTAATAAAAGTAAACTTTGAAATTAATGAACGTACTTTTTTCTGGATATTTTGTTGGTGCTTTACTTCCCTCTATTCAATCAGAAACAACTAATATCACAGGAAATCACCAAATTATCATATTCATAGTCTGATTGAAAACATTAATTTTTCATCTGTTATTTTCCAAGATAGATATTTAATACAAAAAACATGACAGCCTTGAAATTCAAGTATTTTGCAAAGTAATTTGTTTTCACCCCAGCCATCTTAAATATCAAGAAGGAAGCTGGAAATACTTGTTATGATAATGTCTGGGTAGTATTTATTGGTCAAAACCTCTTAAGTATAACAATTGTAAACTCTGGACAAAATAGAAAAAGTAAATGTTTGAAAGTGCTAAAATTAACCAAATTCAGACAGAAAAGGATGGGATATGATCCTGGAAAGAAGTAAACAATCTGAGCAAGAAGATACTTTCTTGGCTTTTTTTCTTCCATACACTGAGGCTAATAGAATTCCTGGATGAACACAAAGAAGACCACACCTAGGTAGGTCATATTCAAATTTCACAAAACCAAATATAAAGAGAAAGCTGAAAAGCCACCAAAGGGGAAAAAGATATAGTCACACTGTACTGCATTTCTGGTTTATAGAACAGAGAAATAATAATGGAGTTTTTTTAAGCTTCTAAATTTGTGGTCATTGGTTGTTCTGCAATATTAATTGAATACAAACATTACTATATGTCAAATGTCTAGGAATAAAATTAACTTAAATATTTAATATCCCTATATGCAAAATAAAAAAATCATTGCTAAGATAAATTTTTTTAAATATCCAATTAAATAAATGGACATACAAAGTGTGTAGCATGAAGACTTGGTATTAAGATATCCAATTTTCTCCAAAAGACTCTACAAATTCAAAGTTATCTTGGTCAAAATCCCATCAGCTTTTTCTGTATGTGTATAAATTGATTGCAAAATTTATATGGAAATCCAAAGTCAAAGGACCTAGGATAGTCAAGAAAAGTCTTGAAGAATAAGCTTGTAAAACTTAAAATGTGGATTTCAAGATTAACTATTGATCTATAGTAACTGAGACAGTAATTTGGTATGATATTTTTGAAGGGATTAGTAAATAGACCAAAGGAACAAAATATAGTCTCAAGAAATAGATTGCATATACATATGTAGAAATATATAATATATGAATACATATTATATTTGGGAATATATTATTATGTAATATAGATAAATAAATTACATATATAATCTCAACTGATTAATTTATAATTAATAAACTTGCAATTCATTAAGAAATAAAAGACTTCAAAAACTATCTTAGCACAACCGGATATATGAATGGAAATAAATAAACCTTGACCTTAATTCTTGTCATAATTAAATCAGAATGACTCACAGACCCGCACACAAAATCTGAAACCTAAAACTGCTGGAGAAAACACATGGAGAAATCTTGTAATAATGGGAGATAAAGATTCTTAAGAGGGACCCAAACAAAACTAATTGCAAGAAAATATACTGATAAATTTTGGATCTGATAATTTTGGATTTCATCAAAATTAAAAATTTATTCATCTAAAGTATTATTAAAATGATTTGCAAGTCATAAACTGGAGAGAAAAAATGGAATACATGTATATCATAAAGTTCTCACACCCAGAATACGCACAGAAGTCCTATCCAATTAAAAATGGGTACATTCCTGGACAGTTTACAAAAGGAGATAGGTGAATGATCTGTAAGCCCTTCTCCCCCACAAAAATGTTGCTTGAAATCACTAACAGGAACTGTAAAGAAATACCAGTATATGTCTACCAGAATGGCTAAGATTAAATGGACTGCGACTACAATGTTTTGGAAAGAATGTTGAGCAACTGGAATTTTCTCACATTGCTACCTGCTGTGTAAAACTATAAAGCGACTTTGGGGAAAGAAAATATATTTGGGAGGATTTTGGTTTTTTGTTCCTTTTTTTGTTTTTTACACATTTAAACATAGGCATACCATATGACCCAGTAATTCTTCATTCTAGATATCTATTCAAGACAAGAAAAACACACGTCCACACAAAACCATGTAATGAGATTGTTACAGTAACTTTGCTGACAAGTTCAAACTGGAAGCCAATCAAATGTCCATCAACTGGAAAACAGAGAAACAAATTACAGCATACCGATGTAGTGGAATTCTACTCAACAATGATAAGGGACCAACTACCCATACATGGAACACCGTGGAGGTTTTAGTAGAAAATGGCATTTAGGAGCTTTCTAGGGTGATAGAAAAATTAATGCTGTACATACTGTATGCTTGATATATGTATATCTTACTCTATGTTAAACTTTACATCTTATAAAACAAATCTTGAAATCTGGTGTACTAAAGACTGAGAATTTAATATAACGTATGAATAACAAAAGTTAAAATTATGTATAAAATAAGTGTACACTCATTTAAAACAAAGAAATAGGACTTCCTTTATTCTGCAGAATGATAAAAACTAAAAAAAAAAAGGCAAGATTTAGACATATGTGTCTTGCTTCTCCTTACTACAGATACTTCTGGGAAAATAATGAAAAATGAAGTGGAAAAAGAACAAATACTTTGGTGAGAAAAGGTGAGGCATGCATGCATGTTCTGTATTTCTCTAACTTTCACCTAGTAAAACTTCAGCGCATCTCAGAAAATGCCTGAATTCAACAGCGTATCCAGAAAGAGTTGAGGTAAGGCTCTCTAGCCAGAGAGAAAGCAATCCATGCGGTGATATGATATGACACTGTGAATGGGGCTGGGAGAAGGAGGACATTACGAAATCCAGTGAGAAGTGAAGGACAGCCATGGTAGCAACTGGAGTACCATACATAGTCTTTTTTTTTTTTTTTTTAAGATTTATTTATTCATTTGAGAGACAGAGAGGGAGTGAGCAGGAGGAGAGGGAGAGAATCCCAAGCAGACTCCCACCCAGTGCAGCGCCCCATGTGGGTCTCGATCCCACAACCTTGAGATCATGACCTGAGCCTAAATCAAGGGTCAGATGCTTAATCAACGAGGCCACCCAGGCATCCCTCATACATAGACTTTCAGGCAGTTTGAGAAAACGGACCTACTAGCCAAGGACTTCATCAACAGAAGCCAGAGCATTGCCAGTGGGCATGCACAGCAAAGCAAACCAGTATTTTTCCAGACTTCCAAGTCATTATGGATCTGGCTTCGCAATTAAAAAGTAAGCATTTTTATTATTGATTTTCTACCATTAATTAACTTTTGTTATAATTATATTCATGGACAAAGAAAGCTCGTTTTGTTACATACCTTAGTTCATCCTAATTCCTTAGAACCTTTTTAATTCACCAAACTAAAAAGTCAAGGGAAGGATATGGCCAATATATGGGCAGAAATGAGACGTTTCAGGTCACGTTCATATGAAGAGGTGCAGGCAATAAGCCAGAAATATTTCCTGAGGACAGATTTTTAGTGAAAGGAATAGTAAGGGAAGGGGAGGAATGAAGCTAGCATCTATTGTGTACTTACTATATGCTAGAAATTATGAGATGCTTTCCATTTTATATGCCCTGCTATATGCCACAGATAATTTAAAGTTGTTTAAAAGTGAACAAGCCATAAAATAAATGCATGAACAGAATGATAAAATGGCAGAGTAACAACATATGGAATTAAAATAGAAAGTCGATAAGAGAATATTACATCAAGATGCTGAAAACCACCAAGTGATGTTTCAAATAAAAACAAGATGTCTACATGGTGAGTTACAATGTTGTCCTTATCACCATTTCTATGGGAGCTCATAGATTTTCTCTGATCTCAGACATAAAATATTTTCCTCTATGTCAGGTTGAACAATATCCAAAACATCAAATGGAGTAGAGAATTATAAGGTCATATATTAAATAATCACAGAGTGGTAGCTGAGGGCAAATCTTAGATATTTAAAGTGAAAACAAATTGATTGATTCATACAAATACTGGTGTTCAAGGAGACTGGATGTAACAGAGGAGGCACAGATTGAGGATGGCAAGTGACAAAATTGCCAGGCACTAACATTTATGCATGCGTTCAAACATTCATTTCCTTAATATATACTACTTAGCAAGCACTTAAAATGCACTAAGGATACAATAACAAACACAAAATGCAGAATCTGTGTCTTCCTTCACTGAGCTCCAATACTGGTGATGCCCAGTAGGCAATGACCAATGAGTGGATTTGAGTTAAATAGGATCTGATCCACTGTTCTAAAAGAGAGAATTAAGAATGAGTAAGTGCAGTGTCATGGTCCCAGCCTGATGAACTTGGATTTAGTAAAAATGATAGTCTCTAAAAAGAACTGAAGTGAGAGGAGGGGAAACAGAGAAGCCAAGTTGAACAGACCCAGGAAAAACACTGGAGACCAAGCATCTGGCGGATTCAAAGCAGAGAACTTACCAATGTATCTTTTTGTCTTTGTTATATTTAGGGAGTCATGGCCCTGGTTAACTCAGAAGAGTCCCGGTCTAATTATTAATAGGGTTGTTGCTACTGTCAAGTGTTTGGAAAATAAACTGTATGATTTTATGTTCCAGCAAGTTGTACTAAAAGTTGTTCTTTTTCTTTATTTCTATTCCTGACAAACACACCCTTCTACAATATTTCTGAAAGTCTAGATTCCAGCAAATATAAGGTGGGGAATGATAGAGGAACGTATGCAACTGTCATTGGTTCCAGATATACCTCAGGGCTACTGGTTCAGGTATAGATTTAGGACCTTGAACCCTTAAGGAAGCATGGAAAGATTCCTCTTCTTTTGAAGAGAATACATGTCCTGTTTAAATTCTCTAATTTCATGGTAATCATTATCTCATGGGGGCTCTCTCTGAATGGCCCTGCTGAGAAGGAACATGGACATGCCTGTGTAATTTAAATCCTTTCCATCTCCAACATGGCCATCGGTATCATAGCTTTAGTACGATACCATATCATATCATATCATACAGTATCATAGCCAGCATACATATCAGGAGTTTTCTTAAAAGGCATTGAAGTTTGATTTTTTCTCTGAATATCTAATCTAAACTCTTAAATATGTCCAAGACTAAAGTTATACATGTCTGTGTTTATATAAATCCAGCCGTAGCAATGCCCAAAGCCTTGGCATGGCCTGGGTAGAGTTCAGCACATCAGCGACAGAAATGGGGGCTTCAGCCTGGGACTTTAGTACAGTCTGTGCTGGCTGTGGGTAGCCAGCACCCAAAGACTGCTGACCGAAAAGTCAGATAGCCCCTCAAAGAGTTCGTGAGTTTGGAACAGAGTAAAGTTCACCATGTAGCTTGAATTACTTGTTTTAATGGTTTCTTAGGAATACTTGGAATACTTCCTGAGGGAAGGAATATTATTCTCAAAGTCTATAAATGTCGTGCCAATTATGGTTGAGTTGGGGGGGTTCATATTGTTAAGGCCGGTAGTGTAATTCTAAGGGGGACAAATTGGATCAGTGCCAAACCACACATCTCCTACTGCTTCTAACTTTTCATTCTGGGACTATTACTAAGTACGGCAACAGCTCTGTTTAAAAAAAAAAAAAAAAAGATACAAAATTGGCCTGAGGGTTAATAAAAGGAGGGATTGTCTAGTAGTATGATACTGATGAATAAGTTTAAAAATGTATTTAAATATTCCCATCAGTGTGGTATTGTTCCTGAATTCATCTCATTATCCCAGAGATCAGGAAACAATAAGCTTAACTAGCCCCTTCTTAAAAAATAATTCCAGAAAACTACAGAAATAAAGGAAATAAATTGATGGATAGATAGTTAATTGGATAGATATGGGTAGATAAATAATGGAAATAGATGACAGGTAGATGATAGATAAGGTAGGATAAGAATTTATTGATATATATTTTCTATCTTTTATAAGCCTCAGATTGTTTCTTAGAGGTATATATTTAATTAAAAACATCAATTTTTGAATGAAACAAAAATATATTAACAAAAAGCTAATTAAGTCTGTAAATATACATTATGACTGGCTTAATAAAACGAGCGTTTTGTTTGTTTGCTTTCATTTTTTACCTCTAGTTAATAGAGGTGCTGCTAATTCAGAGGCAGTTTCTATTTTTCTTTCTTTGACATTTATAAGGTAACAAGATCCAGAAATGCATGAGCATTTTAAATGTGATATATCAAAAACAGAGAATAAATCTCTTTTATTTTACCTTGGCATCCTCTGTCCTCATTTGCCTTTTCCAGGTTTATTTAGAGGGAAAATAAGGTTCATTCATTCTCACTGATAATAAAGTAACCCAGTTTGGAAAAGTTATTTTTCTTATATTCATTGGAAATGAGATCTTATTTGAGGTTGACTGCATTTACATTTATTGTGCCTGTAGAGGATCTGATTTAAAAGAGTAGGAAGTGCTTTATGCATCATGCATTATGAATATGCACTAGAAATAACACTGCCAGGAGATAATTTAATTCACCTTGGTAGTGACATATGACAATGAGGCTCATACAGTTTGACCACATATTATATGAATCAGAAATAAATAAAATAACAATAAGATAACAAAAAAGATAAAGTGCTCCCCTTAGCAAGAAAAATTATATGCCACATGTTAATCTTTTCTTTCATAAATATAAATTGTTCTAAGGCAGAAAACATGTTTCTTTTTGTGACTAATATAATTGTTCAATAAATATTAATCAAATGTCAGGTAAATCAGTATTACTTAAAATTATATTTGCTCATTTTGAAGGGGGCTGAGATAGATACTCATTTGGGCCTTGGTTTGATGTCCTTTTGTTTAATTTAGCAGAATATTTTTGGAAGAGTTCAGTGAGTATCACACAAGAGCAATAAAACCACACATATAGGAAGCATTATGCCTAGATGCAATTCAGCAACTTTGGTACATGCGATATCCCTGAAGGATCGATTTTAAGGTCTTGTTATATTTAAACACCTGTATAAAATGATCTTGGTTGCAGTTACTGCAGCCTCATTTACATTTTAATGTGGGCAGTACCATTTTGGATGCCACTGGGCCCTGTTTAGAGAAGTTCAAGGACACTCCTCAGGAGTCTTTTGACATATTACAAGTAAGGTTTGTAGTGAATGTAGGTGCACATAAAATGAGGCCATTGTGGTATACATCTTAAAATGTACAGGAAAAGAAATCCATGGATCTTACTACTTTATCATAATATCTACATCTCTGTGTAGAAGGCAACAGAGTATTAGCATGAATACAGATGGATGTGAAGTGTCTAACTCGGTAGGTTGAAAAAAAAGTCTGTTTATTTAATATCAATATTGTTTTGCTTTACCTAGTCAGGAGGACTTTATGATTTCTCTAAAAGCCTTAACAAAACGAACAGATACAGAACAACAACAACAACAAAACCCTACAAATATAGTTATGCCCTGGAATAGTCTCTATGTCTAACACAAACTATCAAGAATAAGTTCAATATGTTGGTGAGTCCTCTCTAGTGGACACTGTATGGAATTTATGGGAATACAGTATATAATTCACATATTCCCCTTTTAAAATTTTTGCTCCTCATATGTTATACTTTTAAATGCCAATAATAAAGCATTTAAATATTCCTCAGTATATGTATAAATAAAGAAGGCTTTACATTAAACATTTTAGAAAGAATACAATATGCTAGTGACTTGTAATCTATGCCTCCATGATAGCTAAAATATTAGGAAAAGCATTAGTCATAGTGATAAATATGATGTTATTTCTTAACTGAAATCCATTTCCAAATGAAGCAAAATACCCTTTGGCCCTTTGTTTTAAGATCATTTTTTGATACTATACAGATACGATTCCTGGATGAAAGCATTTCCTTTTTTTATTAAAAAAATAAAAACTAACACATTAAAATATTTTATAAACAAAGTTCTGCTTGACCACCACTGTATTAGATATACACATGTTCTTATTGAAATAAGTTGTTCCATTTTCACAAACAGTACAATTAGAAAAAAAATTATCCAGTGCAATTAGAATACACCCATATTCTTGATACTATGTAGCAATTTTTAAGATTCAGGAAAATAAATATATATGTACGCACATATATACACTACATATTTACATTATATGTATTATGTATACATTATATATGTATACTGTATATACGTATTATACATATGTATCTATATTCTGAATCTTTATGTATAGAACATATATTTATATTTATTCTGAATCTTAAAAATTGTTGATGTGAGAGATCTACAGATATTACATAGTACATCATTTATGTTAATGACACAGTATTATGTTTTTCTTTTGGGAAATATCTCCTTATGTAAGTTTTTGGAAAGAGGGACATATAGAAAGACACGTTAAGCTAGAAAGAGTGAACTGAGATTTAACGTAGCAGACAAAGTGGGTCATTAGATTCATCTGTTACTTCTAAATCATTTACTAAGTTAACATGTTCGAATAATTGTTACATAATTGGAATTTCATTATATGAGGAACTAAAAATAGCCAGAGTGTTCCCCATATCCTATTCATATCCTTGGGGGAATAACCCTTATTTCCATCCTCATCAAACTGTTTGCTTCCCCGCTCTATTTATTTGATGTCATATTAGACTGTAGGGTCTGTGAGAGCTAGCCTCCCATCAGCTTGTTCACTGCCGCATCCTTACCGCATATGCGATGTCTCATAGGAAGACGCTTCTCTAAGTCAAATATATGAACGAAGGAAAGAATGGTTTTGCCATTTAGTAAGAAAATAGCTGTTGACAGCAAAAACAATATTCCCGTTTCTACCTCTACCCCAACATATCTGATCCCTCAGTATTCTCTTTATCGTCCATCGCTCAAATGATCATTGTATATTTTATATTACATTATCAACATTCGTGTACAAGTTTAGCCTTACTACACAGAAATAGATTCTAAGATAACACATGCCTATGTGAAATGCATTAAAACCTATCACTGCAGAGGCATCTGGGTGGCTTAGTCAGTTGAGCATCTGATGCTTGATTTTGGCTCAGGTCCTGGTCTCAGGGTCTTGAGATTGAGCCCCATGTCCTGCTGGGCGGGCTAGGCATGGTCTGCTAGAGTCTCTCTCTCCTCCCTCTGCCCCTACCCGTACTTGCACATGAACACATGCTCTTTCTCTCTGAATAAAAAAAATCTTAAAAACCTATCATTGAAATATATATTCTCACATATATATGTGCCCTATTTATTTATTATAAAAACAATTTTATACATACTTTATACTTTCAATAGTACAAACTCATTATACTTTAACTACTAACTTCAATGTAATTACAACGCTCAGATTTTTCGAAAACAGATTTTACTTGTTCTCCCTCTCCTTTATATGTAAGTCCCTTTTCCCTTTATTTTCTAACTAGCATGATATATATAAATATAGACATGTGATTTTGCTTTAAAGATTGATTTCTTTATTTTAGAGAGAGAGAAAGTGCAAGCAGAGAGAGGAGCAGAGGGAGAGAGAGGGGGAGAGAAGCAGACTCCCCACTGAGCCTGGAGCCCAACATGGGGCTTGATCTCAAGACCCTGAGATCATGATCTGTGCCAAAATCAAGAGACTGACACTTAACTCACTGAGCCACCTAGGGGCCCCGAGACATATGATTTTATGATAAGTACTTCTAAATACAATTTTGAAGTAGATAGGCTATCTTAAAATATATGACTGTTAGGAACTGATTTTTCACATATATTTGGCCAAAAATGAATTGCATGCAAATTATACACATTTTCAAAGGCATAGTAATAGTGTCTGCATTATTGGCTAATATTTCTAGAATGAACCAAGTGTAGGCAGTTAATATACATAACATTGCATGTATATGCTTATATTTCATATATTAACATTTTCATAATTACGGTATATGAAAAAAGCCATTTTCATATCAGAATATAAAAATAGATATTGTTATAAAAATTAAAATACATTTAAATAACTCATAATTTTTCAGAATGCAATGTAAATAAAAACCATAATTTTGTTAGTATATTTCTCAATGGGAAACATGAAATATTCTAAATGGCATCTAACTCAAAAGCTGAATTATGTACTGTAAGGCTGAGTTGTTTATAAAAACAAAACTCACTGAAACAAAGGAAAATGTATATTCTAAATAGCATTAATAGAAGAAACATTAAACACACTTGACACTAAAGTCACCCTGGTGAAAATTTAAATTCTTTAATTAAAAATGCATTGCAATAAATCTATGCCTACTATAGCCATTCCAAATTATTTCATATGAAATATGTCGTGTGCCTTGGATATGTAAATTTATTATTCAAATCTTGTACATACTTGCAAAAACACAATCCTACAATCAACTCCTCCTTGCCAAGTGTGAAAGCATTACAAATAGTGGCTCAACATTGTGAGAACATCAAAGAAAACCTGAATTATAGATGGACTTTCTTTCTTTTTTAAATTAATTACAAAAAAACTATAAAATTTCCTGTGTAATTATGAATTCTTATGTATGCATATGACTTACGAATTTATGCAAACCACTTTCCTGTTGTTTGTGATAAAATTTTATCGGTCACACTACAAATGATGAGGTATGGTACTGGTCCTTTGTTTATCCTTTTCAGATCGTTCATGACTGTTTTATATCTGTCTCTTGTGATCATTATATGCTAATTCAACAATTACTTTAACAAAACCCTGATGACTGGCACATTTACTATAAAAGATACTTCTAATAAACAAGCAAAAATAATACCCAAATGATCATAAATGCAATGCTATATTGAAGCTGTCAGATTCATTGGTCAGGTTTGTGCAGATATTCTTTGTCCATTTTTATAACTCTACAGTCTTAAAAAACAACATCAAATGGTCTGATTTTTCTCTTAAAAATAAAAATGATATTTATCAGAAACCCAGGGGAAATTAAAATATGAGGATTGGGTTATTCATTCCATTCAAGTTCTGTGTTTTTTAGGTAAATATTATTTTGGTAAAATAATCTTTGAGAGGGAAATTACGCTTTTTTGTCTCGTTTTAAACAATATCCACAATTTGTCCTTTATAATTGGAAATGAGTTTATGGCTAGTAATTTATGCAGAAAATGGGCAGGTGGAGAACATTGCTTCCACATACAAAGTCTATTTAGAAGATAATTTATGCTAACTATATTTGTAAATAAATAGTATTGCAAATGCAAAAGTTGTGAGAATATAATTTCAATACATTAAATAAAAATAGGCACAAATAGAAAAAGACTATGTAGAAAAGATATGATACATTCTCTGTATCTTATATCGATCATGTCAATTTCTTATATTAATTATTCTGGCAGCCTCTTGGTCCAAGTAGTTTTTTGCTTGAAATTCCCTAGAAGTCTCCTCACTGGTCATTTGATTTTACATTTAACACCCAACAGTCTATTCTGAACATCACATCTCAGATGCTTCTTTCAAACTAAATTAGATCATGCCAATCATTTATTTAAAACCTTGCAACTGTTACGCTCTTAAGGTTAAAACAAAAATCCTTACAATGGCTCACACAGTTCTTCCAACCTGGATGCCTATTAATTCTTGTACTCTTCCTGTAACTCCGACACTGGGCTCCATGCAAATCCTCAACTACTTTTACTTTTCCATTGTGGGATCTTAGAGTTGTTTCTGTTTTTTATTCTTTTCCTTTCACTACTGCTCATTATAGTTTAACATACTAAATATTTTAACTTTGTAGAGTTCTAAAGAAAAGTCTATGAAAGCAGAGATCTTTATCAGTTTTGTTCATTGATTTATTTCAAACTTCTAGATCACTGAGTGGCAAATGGTCATCAATACTTGTTGAAATAGTGAATGACAAGTGAAAGAAAAGGAAAAAAGGAGAGTGGAAGGAAGGAAAAAGAAGCAAGATGAAACATTAGTATTCAAATTTTATGATGTATACATTTTTATTGTCACAGAGAATAAAAGAGAAAGGAGGAGAGAATGAAAGGGAGAAAGGGAAAGATCATACTTGCAGATAGTAAAAATGGAGAAAATTAAATGAAATTGATATAAGGAATGTTTGGATAATGTCAGCTCAGTAGGTTTGAGTAGTCAGGAAAACCTGAGTGAGGTGATGTTTGAAATTACATTTGATTAGGAGAAAAAATTAAAAGAATATGGAGAAGAAGGAGGAGGAGAAGGCGGTGGAAGAGAAGGAAAAAGGAAAAAAAAAAAGAAAAGAAGAAAAAGAGAAGAAAAGGGGGAGTGGAAGAACAAGAAGGGGGGCCGGGAGGACAGGAAGAAGAAGAGAAAGAAGAAAAAAAAGTCAGGAAAGCAGGATTTGGGGAGAAAGGGTTCCAACAAGGAAGAGCAAGTATGAAGTCCCTACTTCACGCCAGAACTTGGCATGTTAATCGTAAGGACAGAGGGGCCAAAGACGTACTCAAAGCCAAAAGAAAAGGTTTTGTTTTTTAAGGGCCTTTCAGCCACTGTGGGAAGTTTGGATTTTATTCTTTGGACAAAGTGGAGCTATTGGGGGAGCTTTCGGGTAGGTTAGTAGGGTGATGTGGTTTCCTTTTTGATAGCATTCTCTAGCTGTTGTGTAAATGGATTTTAGGGGTCAAATTTTAGATACAAGAGAATTAGGATGGAATATTTTGCAGTTTTCCAGGCCAGATATGATGGCAAATTGGAAAATGTGGTAAACCCTACATGTGGACAGAGGTGAAGATCTTTTGACTTAGGCAAAAAAACAATGAAAGAGGGGGAAGCTGGAAAGATTTATTAATTCCCAACTAGCTAACACTGCACTTTCTTTCTTAATTCCTTTTTAAAGATTTATTTATTTACTTGTTTGTTTATTTATTTGAGGGGGGGTGAGGGAGTGGGAGAGAATCTCGAGCAAACTCCCCACTGATCACAGAGCCCAGTCTCACAACCCCGAGATCCTGACCCCGAGATCATGACCTGAGCTGAAACCAGGAGTTGGTCTCCTAACCAACTACACCACCCAGGCTCCCATTTTCTTACTTAATCTTACAAGCCAGCTTATAAGGTAGGTATAATCACAGCCCTATAGCAAACAGGCTCATATCTACAGATATTAAGGGAGGTTGTCTCAGTTACAAAGCTAGTAACAGGTGATGCTGAGTTGCACGCAGGTTTGTCATGTTGTGGAGCATATTCTCATTTATCGTAGTGCAGTATGCATGCCTCCTTTATAATGGCTACATGAGAGAGTAAGTAGACAGATTTGCCTCCATGAAGAGGCCAAGTAGAGGGCACAACCTCCACAGTTATGGAATTTTGCCTTCTGATGATTTGCTATCCCGAACTTCTACTGATGTCCTAACACCATTCTCCTAGCCTGGATTCTAAATTTCTGCTACTTGGCTTCTGCACCTTGCCTCATATTTTTGGAATCTTGAACACTTGCCATCTTGTAGTGAATACATGTTATTTGCCTTCTGTACCAAACCTTTGGTAATCATTGTAAAACTAATTTTGAAGTCTTTTTAATTCATGGTATCTGCAAGTATTCCTCATATCTATCAAGCTGTAACATACTGTCACTCTTTTCTTAACATTTCCACATCCATCAAACCCACCTGCAGACCTAGGACTTTTCACATGTTTCCCCTGACACCCAGTCCTGAGCTGTTTGCCATTCCAAACAGCTATTAGATGCATTTCTAAAATTCAGAGGCCATACACACACGTGTCTGTGTGTCCATTTACACTTGACTAATTGTTTTATTTTAACTTACGACAATTTTCTCTGCACCATACTTTTTTTCTGCAATGCTTCAGAAAAATCTCCCTTTATACCACTTAGTACTTGATAACATAGTAAATTGTCTAGTGCTAAATTATGTATTCTTATATGTTATTTTCAAATTCCTTCCTACTCTATGCTATTATTACCTGAGTCTAATTCACCTAACTAGAGTATAAATGTCTTCAGTACAGGGATCATTTCACCTCTTAAAAGTACCCAAAGTAATGTTGACTAAACAGCAAGAGGTAAATAATGCTTATTGATGGAGACAGAAGAGAAATAATAACGAAGAACAGAAAATGTTAGAAAATGTGGGATTTCTTCCTCATTTTGGCATCATAAGTTCAATGCTTTCACATGTATAAGTTGAGGTTTATCATTTCTGATATTTTCCTGAATGTTGATAAAATGCACATTTTCATCATGCATATCTTATAACCATGTTTATTCCATCTTCTGTTATTTTTCTATTTTATATCACCACTTCTAAGTGAAATTGAACTAATTAAATGAAATAAAGAAGGAATCAAAATGCATCTCCCAAGAATGAGGTTTTAGGTAGAAAATCATTACCTTGTTTGCCCAGAACACAAGGGATTTCATTATGACACTGTGGTACCTTGGCTTAGGGAAATATACTTGACCTCTTAGCCTATTGCTTTGGACAGGAATTATATCCAATCCATCAATTCTAATGTCAAAATGATATAAATTCCTGGCAGCAGTAGATTCCTCTTTCAGGGGAAAATCGTTTGCTTTTTCCTCTGTCAGTTCCTCTATAATTCTAAATATTTAGATGACATTTGCAAAGACAATACAAATGTGTGCTTAATGAGCATGACAACTGCTAAGTAAATCCACTGGAAGCTTAAATATACTGGAAAAGGAAAATAAGTCCGTTTGTTTTGAATGTCAACATACTAATGAATTAATTCAAAACTATTTTAGCACTAAAAGCTAATATGCTTTCATTACCATTTTCAGAGCTGCAATTTCCTTAGAGGAATTTGAAAGGGCAGAGGAGTCAGTCCTTCTGTGACGTACGGGACCAAAAATCTGGGTTTTAGTGATATCATGCCATAGTTTTGTTAGGTTCATGCATTGGTTTCTTAGTCAAAGGAGACTGTGGCAATGCAATATGTCTCAGTTTTCTGACATTTTCATCTCTGATGTGCCATATCCCACTTGCCTTACAATCTACTTATTTATTCAACATATAAAAAGGTATACCTAGAGCTCGGATTGCCTTAAATCTTTCCATTCTCTTTCATCTCCCCAGTAATTTCTACTCCTCCGTTAGGACCTCCGTGTGCCTGCCCCTTCCTCTTCACCCCCACCTGGATGCACATCTCACACTAACGCATCTGTCAAATTTCAGCCTGAATGTCATCACTTACCTGTCACTCAAATGAGGCTGCAGCCCATCATTGTATTGTCTCATGGCACCATCTATTTTTTTATCCATATCATTTTTCATAAGTACAATTAAGCATTACTTTTCTTCCACTGTGCTTAACATTTATTTCCCCTTCTAGACTGTAAGTTCCAGGCTGGCAGGAGCTTTCCCCTTTTCTTCCTTCTGTCACGTGTCTTTAGCCCAACAGGCGCACAACAGGGGCACACAGTTCTTAATTGCATGATTAAATGAATGAAACCCTACTGTTCTCTATATATCTTCTCTGAGTTGGATATGGGTGAAAAACCTAATTTGTTTCATTTTTGACAGAAAATAAGTTTTTTTGGCATAATTGCGAATGAGCATCAAACACTCTTAGTGATACTTATCCATTTATAATTAAGTCCAACTGAATGTTTCATATAGAAAATTGTCGGATGGGATAAGCAGTATCAGACATTAACATATATGTGATAAAATTATCCCCTGCTGCATAAGGAAAAAAAATTACCTTTTCCTAATGGCTGTAGGGTAGCAGAATGTGCCACCTCAAAATATGCTGCTTTGGAATATTGATTATTTTGAGCTGAAAGCACTTGAAAAAACGTAAAAGCAGGGAGAACCTTTCTCTGATTTCTCCTTATCTGCCTAAGGACAGATCCTCCAAAAAGAACTGAATTGTCATAAATCTCCCCAGAAAAGCTACCTCAACCAGGAAAGATTGACTCTTATCACAGGAAAGGAGAGTAGAAGTCGACATCACACCCAAACTTTGTCACAAACATTTGTTAAGTTAATTAAACAGGGAAGCCCTTTAGAATGAACTTGAATCTAATGCTGCAAGAGGCCTGCATAATGAACCTACATCTGAAGCCTAGAAAAGCCTCGGGGTTATGAAATCAAAATGCTAAGGAAAACCAATCACAAACAGCCAACGAGACTTTAAGCTGTAGCCAGTCGAAAGTTTTCCTTGCCTCTGCACTTTCTTTATGTAAGTCTTCCCCTGCTTTTTGTCTGTGGAGTGCTCCTCACCATGTCAGGTTTGGCACTGTTGGTTGGGACTGACTTTGGCTCCCATAAACTCCTAAAAATTTTAATACGCATCAGTTTATCTTTTAACACTATCATACCTCCGATCTCTTCTAACAGCCCATTGGTCTTTCCCAAGAGGTGTACATAACTCCCTTCCCTTCCCCTATTAAGATAATATTCAATCCCTAATTCTAAGCCACCTTGGGGAGTTGCTCATTTTCCCCTTCGTGTGTCCCATGCGTTCATGAGGTAGACATGTTAATGAGATTTATTTTTCTCCTGTTAATCTTTTATTACAGTGGTCTCATCTAAGAACTCAGAAAGGTAGAGGGAAAATTATTTTTCCTCCACAACATGACCTATGTTTCAATAACTCTTTGTGACTATCTGATAGATGTGATCATAGCTACTCTAATGTTATTCTAGTGTTCTAGTATTCTAATGTTACTCTAGTGTTATTCTAGTATCCACCACAATACTCTCTTTTTGTAAATACATACACACACACACACATACACAAACACATAACTTTTGACCTAGGACAGTTTAACTTAATGCAGCAATTCTGAGGGAAATGCACCTAATTTTTTTCAGTGAAAGCTATGCATAGACTTCCAAGATAATTAGGAATGTTTCTAAATTCTACATCTGTATTCTTAATTCTTTGAGTTTTTCAAATTATTGGGTTTATGCTAATGATCTGTGATTTAAAATAGGTGTGGGGAAAAAAATGAAATAAAATAGGTGTGGGAGATGCTAGTGATGTACTGCCAGAAAAAAAATGTAATTTTAGCATTCATGAACACTGCACCAGCCCAACCAACGCCACTGTTGAAAACATGACAGATGTGTGAGTTGGCAATGTTACAGTGTTCTTACAATGCTCTCTCTTCTTGTTGTCACTGAAAATTAAGGGAGGGGAGTTGGTGGGTAAGACATACATTATTTGGTCCCAAGCTTTAACTCTGTGTCAGCTGCTAAGTGCAAATTTATTTTTTATTTTAATTTTAATTTTATTAAATTCCTAAGTGCAAAGTACAATTAATTCAACATATTCAGAAACAGTATCTCAGGCAAATGTCTTGGTTTTTGTTGCTCAGTGATTAGGACACTCACATTTTCATGTTCTTTAATTCTTGGGGCAATATCATATCATCAGTGTGACCATGACTCTTTGCCTCAACGTCTATATCGTAAATTCAGTTATCATACTGGCCAAGATCAATGGTTACCAAAATGTACCTAAAAGATTTGCAGTTTGAAAATTAAAGTGTTTTCGTTGTTGCTGTTTTTCGTCTCTGAGGGTATGGGACAGAATTTGAGATGACTTTACAACTCAAAGCCATTTCCTCTCTGAGGGTAGTTTCAATGAACAGAACTTGGCTCTCATAACCATGCTGAAAACTTTGGCCCTGGCTTATAGCAGTTTTTGTTTTCTTGCTCATTTCCTTTTGTTTGTGTGTTTTGAGAGACTGAGAAAAGGTAAAATTTTGGACATATTAAAATGTACAAATCTCAACTGAGAAATTATGACAGATTAAACTCATATCTTAACCAAACCAGTATTAAGGTAGAGAATATTGCAATCAACCTAGAAAGTTCTTTTGGTACTGCTTCCCAGTCTACCCCTTCTCTGTGCTCAGAGACAACTGCTGCTCTGTTGAGTTGTTTGTTGTTGTTTTTCACTAAATTTATTTCTACAAATATTAGAGTGTCATACCATATAATATACGGACATATTGGCTTTTGATTACAGATGCAGGAAAAAAATTACAATTTTTAAGATATAGTGACATGCATATTAAACATGTTACAAAACTGCCAAAAAGTTTTCCAAAGTGTTTTGCTATTTTAAATTTCCAACATTAATATATGAGAATTCAAATTGTTCCCCCTCCTGACCAACCTTTGGTCTTTTCAATTGTGGATATTCTAACTATGTGACAGGATTTAGGGAAAGTTTCATGTCCCTCTTCCCTAAGCAATCACACAGGACAGGACAACTAGAAGGATTTTATATTTGGTGTAATGTTCAGCTGTGGCAATCTAGACATTTTTACTAATTTTTTAAACAAATGGCCATAAATTTTCATTTCACGTAGTGCCCTATCCCCCAAAATATGAAGCCAATTCTTGTTGTTAAATTTGTATGTAATTAATGATGAATCGTGTTGAGTATGTTTTTACATGCTCATTTGTCATCTGAATATCATCTTTGGTGGAGAGTCTATTCAAACTTTTCCTCATTTTTTTCTTATTATTGCATTCTTAATATTCTTTATATATTCTGGATGTAAGTTCTTTATAAAATATGTGATTTTTAAATATTTTCTCTAGTCTTTGCTTGGTTTTCATTACTCATAATAGTGTTTTAAAAAGGACACATTTTTTAAAAATCTTGATAAAGACAAATTTATCATTTTTTTCCTTTTTTTTTAGTTGTATTTCTGATGTAGCCAAGATATTTTCCCTATTGTTTTAGGAGAAATTATTAGCCATTATTACTTCAAATTCTTTTTCTTCCCCACATTATTGCTTTTCCTCCCTCATTCTGGCATTTTATCTACCCATAGTTAGACCATTATGATAATGTTCCATGTCATTCATGTTTTCTTCATCTGTAACTCTTTCTTTTCCCTTTGCATTTTGTTTGGGTAATTTTGACTAATGTCATTAACTCATCTTCAAGTTTATTGATTTTTTCCGCAGCTGCTTCAAGTCTACTGATGAGCCAGTCAATGGAATTGTTCATCTCTGATACTATTTTTCAATTCCCAGGATTTTAATTTTAATCAATATTCCTTCTCTCTGATGAAATTCTCCATCTGTGCATGTATATTGGCCTCTTTTTCACTAGACTCTACAAGATTTTAATGAGGGTCATTTTAAAAAAACTTGTCTGATATTTGCAACATCTTGATTATTTCTGAGCCTGGTTTTGTTGATTGCTTTATCTCCTGAAATGGGATTTAATTTTTCACTCTGTTGTATCTTCACAAATTTTCAGTGAATGCTAGTTATTACAGTAAGTAATATTGAAGCTTGGCAAGAGCACAGGTCTTTTGTCAGGCCATTAGAGTGGGCGGTTGAGCCAATATAGTCTAGAATAGTGCTGTATTGTTATAGTTGCTGAGATGGTTTATGGTTCTTATTGCTATGGTTACTTTCCAACATCAAAAGTTCAAATATCTCTAGTGGTGGGTTAAATTCTTAAAGTAACAGCTAGAGTGCTGGAAAGTTTTTCTCAGAGTTAGTGCTCCATTCTTAGTGTCAGCCATCCCTGACTGTGCCATGGAGGAATCTCTATGCAGTTGCTCTCCCTAGCAATTGATCTTGTTATACCTGTTATGGGGGTGTGTGGAATTCATCTGTTTTTTCTGGTCCAGTCTTCTGTTCTCTCAGTCTTAGGAAACTTCTGTGCTTAGAGATATCTTTCTCAGCATTCCTACACCCTCATCCCTTTGTTGGTCAAACTCAGCCTTATTTCTGTGGTTGATGTTGGCTGCAGATTTACCGTACTGCCCACAGCTGCAGAAACCACATCAATATACATCATATCATACAGATCATGTGATAGAATGTTAAACCTTACATTCTTGCCTCTCCATGTGTTGTAGAGAATTTCTCTTTGATTTTCTTTCATCCACAGTCTTTATCTACACCTTGCCAGTGAGTGGCCTTGATGTCCCTCCCAGCAACGTGAGATTTGCTGTGTAGAATATCATTTTGGAGGGAGTGATCACCGACCACCCTAGCATCTTCACAAGTGCTAAACATCTTTGAGTCTTGCCTCTCCTTCTGGATCTTTGGCTCTGCAGGAATGAAGTCTGGGGGTAATTGGAGGGGTTTTGTGCCTATCTCTCTTGCAGCAAATGACAATGCTCCTTGGAGCATTGTATAAGAGAGCAATTTCTTCCCACTCCCCAGTGATGGAGATCTTTAGTTTTATACAAGAACAATTTTAGAGAAGCAGGCAGTGTGGTGTTTGTGTCTTGTCTGCTTGCTATCTGTTGTTAACTCCTTTGCACTCTGTAGGCAAAAGGCTTTGTTGCTCCTACCCCAGAGGATTAAGGCATTTGCTTTGTAAAAATAAGGACTTAAGAAGTGGGCAATGTTTCCTACCTGGCCCCCATTAGCCATCAATCACCCCCTGCTCATCTGAGCCACTCAACATTTGCTTTCTGTAGTCTTTTGCCCTACACTCAATTTCTCCACTGAGCACCCATGGGGAATGAGATCTGAAATGATACAGTGCTGTATGGCTAAGTGAAGGCAGTTGCTAAGTGCTGCCAGCAACCTCAGATTCATTAGTTCCCACTTGACTTTTAGCCAAGTTAAAGTTTACCTTATTTGTATTGTGGCCAGGACAGTTCCAGATTGTCACAGATAAGAAAATAGTATGTCCTTTCATTGTTTGGAAGAATTCAAACCTCTTTGGATTTCAGATTCCTTTATTACCCTTTAACTTCAGTTTTCCAATGGGAATAAAAATTGTTATGAACTATTGATGAAACAGCTGATCTGTTTTTTTTCCCATTGTCAAATTAGAGGTAACTTTCTTTTTTAGCACATTTTCTTCTAAGTGGAAGTCCATCCACAAATTGTAGTATGTTCAGTGTTCATTTTCAGTTTGTAATATTTTAAAATTTCCTTTATGATTATTTTATTGACCCTGAGATTATTTAGGAGTATGTTGCTTTATTTACAGATATTTGTGAATTTTATTCATATTTTAATTTTGTCAATTTCTAATTTAGTATTATGGTCAGAGAATGTGCTCTGAATTATTTTAAAATTTCAATATTTATTAAGACTTGTTTTGTGACTCTAAATAGTTATTTGTAAATATTACAAATGCACTTGAAACATATATTGTGCAGTTGTTGGCTGTGGCCTGTAATAAATGTTAATTCAACCAAGTTGGTTGATTGTGTTCAAATTTTCTAAAACTTTACTCATTTTTCTGTTTTATTTTTTTCTGATATTCTGTACTTTTTCTGCTTGTTTCTGAAATTTAACAATAACATTTTTTAAAATCTCCAACTGTATTTGTAGCTATTTATATTTCTCCCCGTAATCATGTTGATTATTGTTTTCTGTATTTTGAAGCACTCTCTCTTAGGGCAATACATATTTAGGTCTATAAATAATTTTATGTCTTCTTCATGAATACCTTCATTTAAAAATTACAAAATGTCTTTCTCAATATCTGGTAATATTCTTTGTCTTAATATTTTTGGTTAAAACCGACACATCAGCTCCCTCGAGGTTTGCAGTGTGTATTTTTTTCAAATATTTTACTTTAAAACAATCAAGTTCTTGTATATTTTTTAAGATTTATTTATTTATTTGAGAGAGAGAGGGAGAAAGGGAAGGAGAGGGGAAAAGAGAGAGGGAACCCAAGCAGGTTCCACACTGAGCTCAGAGCCCCATGCTGGGCTCCATCCCACAACCCTGAGATCATGACCTGAACTGAAACCAAGAGTTGGATGCTTAACCAACTGAGCCACCCAGGTGCCCCTAGTTCTATTATTCTTTGAAAAAAACATAGTTAGTCTTATTGTTTTTATCTTAACTAATGCATAAATTTATGTTGTTTAGGTGGATGGTTCTATTTACATGTTATACATCTAAATATATAAGAATAAATTATATACAATATAATTATTATATGTAATATATGTATATGTAATATAATTATATATTTGTCCCTCAATATCACTATATAGTTTGTTCTTTTTTTAACCCAGTTATTTACTCTTCCTTAGTTCTTCCCTGGAATTTTGTGATTCCATTTGATATGATTAATTTGACTTTAAAATTCTTTTTTTAGCATTCCTTATAGTATTGTTCTACTAGAGATAATGAACGTTAGCTCTTGCCTTAGAATGTATTTCTTTTATCTTAATGTTTTGCACATTAGTATTGTCATATCTTGCTTTTCTCATGTTTGGAAATGTTTTGAATCTCTTTACCTGTCTCTTTATTTTCAGCATTTCTATAAAGCTCTATTTCAAATGTGTTTCTTAAAAGATGAAATATAATTGGGTATGGAGTTTTAGCCCTTCCTAACAGTCTGAGTTCCAGTGGTAAAATCAAAGTTGTTCACGTGTAGTTTAATAAATGACATACTTGACTTAATGTGTTCCAACTGCCTTAATTTTTTACTTATTTCACTCTGTTCATTCTTTTTTGCCTCGTTGCTGCTGATTTAATTGCTACTTGTTACTTTTTCCCATTGCCAATTTTATAATTCTACACTGGTTTTCCATTCTGTCAATGGTCACTTACCCTTTCAAGATACTCATATGTATCCATTATATGAAAACAAGTTATATATTATTACACTCACAAAGATCTTCTATGCACATACTTGTACCATTTCCAGTTAAATAAATCTTTTAGAATATTCATGGCCTTACTGTCATTCTGAACATTTTTTCTATTTATACATGTTATTGTTCCCTTTTCTCCAATTTTTTTGTTGAATAGAATACTTATTTTAATAACAAGTATCATTAGAAGTTTCTTTGAAATAAGTCCCTTTCACTTTTATTGAGCATTTTTTAACATTCCAACAGACCGTATTTTTGATATTAATATATAAGTATATATATAAATTCAATTCATGTTTATTTCATATATACATATGCATGAATGAATGTATGTACATATATATGAATATACATACACATTATTTTTAAATTTCTCATTAATATTTCTTCATTTTCCTATAATTGCTTACTTTATTATATAATTTCTAACTCTATGCTTAAGTACAGTTTTAGTAACCATTAGCCATTTTATTTTATCTTCATTTCCAAACCACATTTTTTGTTCCACCTATTTTTTTTAATTAACATTTTGTTCAAGGAAACCTCATGGGTGCTAGAATCTCTACATTAATTCATGACCAAGAATGACTCTGTCGCTTTGATTTTTCAAGGAAATTTGTATATACATACTTTTTGGGATGCATTTTATTTCTCTAAAGTCTTTGGAGATAATAATCCTCAAGCTATGTGTAGCATCAAATGTTTCTATGAAAAAGTTTGGGGCTAAAGTTATTTTGTCCTTCTTGTAAAGTACTTTATCCATTTTTATATTAATATTAGATCCATATAATGTAAAGCCAAAAGAAATCAGTAAGATGGAAGTGTGCATCTCCAGTACAAAACCAGTGATAAAACGTATCTAGAATTGCTATTCTGTGGTCATCAAGGACCCAAATTCCTAGTTTTTCTATTGTACAAACATTGGTACATGACTGAAATTCAAGTTCACCTTGTAGTTTAGAATAACTAATGAAACTTCAGCTATGATGTTAGAAGTTTTTATAAGAACAGAGAGTAAGAGAGGCAGAGCCAAAGTGACCATATCCCAGCTGATTTTTTATGTTTATATTTCACTCACATTAAACAAAACAAAGCCAAATTAAACAGTACAAGCAAACAGGGACATGCCATGCAGAGCAACCCTGTCTTCTGCTCCTCTAACTTTAGTGCATGATTCAAGATGTCTGCTGGAATTCAAAATCCACAATCTTAGCAGAAAGAAGAGGAAATGTGAGAAGAACAAAGGAGAATAACCAACCACTAGCTAACTCAATTATCTCTAGACAGTCTTTCCAGAAGTTTATCCCAAAAGTTTGACTTATATTAATTGATCACCTCTAGCTACCAGCAAGAAAGCAGGTTGGAAATGCAATCCTTTAGCCATGCACTTTGCCATACAGAATAAAACTGGAGTCTTGTTAAGGAAGGAGAAGCACGAGAAAACTGTGTGCTTCTACTGCATCTGCAAACCCTGCATGAATGACATTATGACATCTTTTTAATCTTTGGAGTTCAATACCTTCACAAGGGTATATTCATTCAAAAATATAGTAGACACTGAGGCGATTTGCTTTTGTTTCTGTTTTTATGAAAATAGCACAGAGAGCTACCTAGGCTGTCATAGTTTTTAAACTTGTACTCACTGGCTCTTAAGTTCTGCCAGCTCCCTTCTCTTTCAGGCTCAGCAGTCACTGCCTGGAGGCAATTGGAAGCATTTGCCATCTTTGCCAGTACTCCACTGCCTTTTTGTGGCAAAGCACCAGGCTTATTTCCCACTATATCTGCATTTTTACAACCACTGTTCATAACTGATCCAATATACATATAGAAGCAATCGGATTTTTGACCCTGAAAATGTTCCAAGTTACAGACTCCATGGGAACTTCTTTTGTAAGCCATAGGCAGAGAGTTTGTCCCTTGGCAAAACGGCATTTCTTTCTATCTCTTTTAGTAGATTAGAAAGCACCAGACTCAATTTATTTCTCACTGATAGGGTTTTGTTGAAAGCATCCAGAACAAGCCAATACACATTAATGTTCTGAATTTTCATATATTTCATAATATATCAGCCTCAGGAATCATACCTCTTCCTTCCAAAATGCTGAAGGTAACAGTTTGACCTACTGTTTTGCCACTACAAAATGACGGTCATCGGCTTCACAGCCTACAAAATTAGATTCCCTCTCATACATATTCTCACCTCTTCCAGTTAGCCAGTCCTATAATCTGTGTGTTGTTCCTGGTGGTACAGCCACAAATGGTACTCGGTGTAGGATGAGATTCAACTACATAGGATAGGAATCACACACCCCCGCCCCCCACAAAGTGGTTTAAACAAAGTAGAGTCTCGATTCTCTCTTGGCAAACAACAGTCAGCCTAGATAGGCTACCTAGGATAAATATTAGCTTTGTTTTTTTCCATAATTAATGCATGGCTTCTAAACTCAATGTTACTTCGATCCAAGAGAGATTCTGGGTTTCCAGCTCCAAGTCTGTATGTCTGGAAAGAAGAATGTGTTACAAGAGAAAGGGCGTATGGACCAGTTGACCCAACGATATCAAAGTGACTCCATATACATACCCCACAATGCCCACTACATTTCATAGGTCACAACAGTTAGAAGAGAGTCTGCAAAAAGCAATCTTTTTACTAAGTGACCCACTAACTAGAATACACTTTGGTTCTTTTCAGGAAGAAAAGGAAAGGTTCAACATTAGACAAAAAAAGAGACCTTTGTTTTGTGTTTCCCTTGCTTTTGCTTTGTGCATGAGATTGAGGTTCTTTTACACTTGAAGACAAATCACTTTGGGAGTGTATGCAATTGTATTATGATTATATTAAATCAAATTCTCTTCATATAGTAAACCCTTTTGTGCCTTCATATTACAATATTGTTTTGTATTTGTTTTCTTCTATATTCATTGAATTTTATCTCTATTCACATTTTTCGAAACTCAATTCCTTGTTAATATCAGAATATCCCACATCTCGTCCTGTCTATCCAGCAGCTTATCTACAATAATTTTAGTGTTTTTTTTAATTCTTTAATTTTGAGGGTGATATTTAGCAAGCATGTCTGTGATAGCCTTGATTTTATTTTCATTCATGTTCTTTTTCTTTTAATGCACTTTCCTCTGTCATTAAAAGAACAACTCTGAGATTTTTCCAACTAGCTTTTTGTTTGTTTGTTTGTTTGTTTAGTTTTGTTTATGGGGGTATCTATTGTCTTGAAATTTCCTTGAACACCTCACGAGTTTTTCCAGTATTCATTTTTTTTCTATTTTTCTGTTATTTTTGTTCAGAGATACTATTCCCTCCAATCTCGTTGGCACTATGAAGAACTTCGTTTTGTTTTGTTTTTCTTCCTCTGTTCCTTTGTTCCTTTATATATATATTTTTTATCTGTTGTTGTTTAATTGAAGTATAATTAACATACAGTGTTACATTAGTTTCAGGTGTACAATATAATGATTCAACAATTTTATATATTTCTCAATACTCAGCAAGGTAAGTGCATTCTTAATTTCCTTCATCTATTTCACCCATCTCCCACCCACCTTCCTTTTGACGACCACCATTTTGTTCTCTCTGTTTAAGAACCTGTTTTTTGTTTGTCTTCTTTTCTCTTTGTCCATTTGTTTTGTTTTTTAACTTCCACATATGAGTGTAATCATATGATATTTGTCTTTCTCTGATTGACTTCTCCATTTTCCCTAATCTATTAACTCCATTTTTGCAAATTTTCAAATATATATTTATAAGTTGATTACTTTCTAATTATTAGTTCTGAATGTAATTGAAGAATAATATAGGCAGAGAGAGAAAAGTAGTCTCTCTACTGAACCAGATTTGTTTCAAAGAAGAAAAAAAAACCTCATTCATTGTATTGATCATTTTCTTTAACTCAAAGGCAAGCCAGTACTTAGTTTTTATTATTCCATAATTTATTTGGCTAGCAATTCAAACTTTCAAGTTACAGAATCTTTCTCTTGTTATCTGGCAATAATTTTTTTTTCCAGAAAATTCCTTGTCTTGAAGCTTATATAAATTTTATATCATCACAAATTCTTCTGGTATCAAATAGATCCTGTCCATGGACAGTTTCTTCTGCATGCCTTTTACTCTCATTGCACTAATACGAGAGTTTGTGGATACATATTTTTAAGATTTATTGAGATATAATTATCACATACAGTGCACTACTTAGAGTACACAGTTCAGTAGTTTTAAAAAACATTTTGCAGAGTTTGCAATCAGCACCATAATCTCTTTTGAATTTTTTTGTGTGTGTATGAGTTCGAGCACCATACTGGGTGTGGCGTCTACTTCATTTTTGTTATTTTTTATTTTTTTCAAATTTTTATTTAAATCCCAGTTAGTTAACAAATAGTGTAATATTGGCTTCAAGAGTACAACTTAGTGATTTATCTTAGTGATTTATCACTTACATATAACACCCAGTGCTCCACACAGCAAGTGCCCTCCTTAATACCCATCACCCATTTAGCCTATCCCCTGCCCACCATCCCTCCAGCAACCGTCAGTTTGTCTTCTATAGTTACGAGTCTCTTATATAGTTTGCTTCCTCTTTTTTCCCATCCCCATGTTCATCTGTTTTGTTTCTTAAATTCCATATATGAGTGATATCATATGATATTTGTCTTTCTTTGACTTGTTTCACTTAGCATAATACACTGTAGCTCCATCCATGTTGTGGCAAATGACAAGATTTCGTTATTTTTGATGACTGAGTGATATTCCATTGTATATAAATATCACTTCTGCATCCATTCATCAGTCAATGGATGTTTGGGCTCCTTCCATAATTTGGCTAGTGTTGATAATGCTGCTATATACATTGGGGTGCATGTGTCACTTTGAATCAGTATTTTTTGTTTCCTTTGGTTAAAAATCTAGCAGTGCAATTGCTGGGTTGTAGGGTAGTTCTATTTTTAACCTTTTAAGGAACCACCATTCTGTTTTCCAGAGTGGCTACATGAGTTTGCATTCCCACCAACAGTGTAAGAGTGTTCGCATTTCTCCACATCCTCATCAACATCTGTTGTTTCCTGTATTATTAATTTTAGGCATCCTGACACTTGTGAGGTGGTATCTTGTGGTTTTGATTTGTATTTCCCTGATGGTGAGTGATGTTGAGCATCTTTTCATGTGTCTATTGGCCATCTCTATATGTTTTCTTTGGAAAAATGTCTACACATGTCTTCTGCCCATTTCTTAACTGGATTATTTGGGTTTTGGGTGTTGCGTTTGGTAAGTTCTTTATATATTTTGGATACTAACCCTTTATCAGATACGTCATTTGCAAATATCTTCTCCCATTCTGTAGGCTGCATTTTAGTTCTGTTGGTTGTTTCCTTCACTGTGAAAACCTTTTTATCTTAAAAAAAAAAAAGAAAGAAAAGCTTTTTATCTTGATGAAAAGCTTTTTATCTTAAAAAAAAAAAAAAGAAAGAAAAGCTTTTTATCTTGATGAAGTCCCAATAGTTCATTTTGCTCTTTGTTTCCCTTGCCTCTAGAGATGTGTCTAGTTAGAAGTTGCTGTGGCCTAGTTCGCAGAGGTTGCTAACTGTGTTCTCCCAGAGGATTTTGATGATTTCCTTTCTCATACTTAGGTCTTTCATCCATTTTGATTTTATTTTTGATACATATTTGTAAGTTTTATTGAGATACAATTATTATATACAGTACACCCATTTATAGTGCACAATTCAGTTATTAAAAAAACATTTTACAGAGTTTGCAATTACCACTATAATCTTTTTGAATTTTTTACTACCCCTAAGAGAAACCAAGTATATTTCAGTCATTATTCCACAATTCCCTACTATTAATTCCCTCTCAGCCATAGACAACTACTAATTTAATTTCTTTGTTTATAGAATTGCCTGTTATGGACATTTCATATAAATGAATTCATACTATCTATATATCTATACATCTCTATATCTATCTATTTATCATCTATCTATCTAAATATTTATCTACCTATCTAATCTGGATTTTTCCACTTAGCATAATGGTTTCGAGATTTATCCATGTTGTGAAATATATCAGCACTTCTTTCTGCTGTATTGCTTAAAGAACATTTCATTGTTTGGATATACCACATTTTTTTTTACCCATTTGTCAATTGATGAACATGTAAGGTTTTACCACTTCTCGGGTATTATGAATAATGCTGCCATGGATAATCGCATACAGGTTGTGTGAATATATGTTTTCAGTTTTCTTGAATATATACTAAGGAATGAAACTGTTGGGCCATATGGTAAATCTATGTTCAATTTTCTGAGAAGCTATCAGATGTATTTCTATTTTACATTCCCACCAGCAGTGTATGAGTGATCTAATTTCTCTACATCCTTGCACACTCTTCTCACTATCTGCCGTTTTCATTATAGTCATTCTAGAGACTGTGAAATTATAAGTATCTCATTGTAGTTTTGATTTCCATTTTATTGAAGTCTCAGGACTTTAGGCATTTCATGTGCTTTCTGGCCATTTGTGTACCTTCTTTGGAAAACTTTCTAATCAGATTTTTGCCTATTTATTGTGTTATTTGTCTTTTTCCTACTGAATTAAATCTTTTATCAGATATATGATTTGCCAATATTTTCTCCAACCAGACGGTTGTTGTGTATTCTTTATTTTGATGAGGGTATCCTTTCAAGCACAATAGTTTTTAATTTTGTTGAAGTACAATTGATCTATTTTTTTTTCCCTCAGGTACTTGTGATTTTGGTGAAATATTTAAGGAACTATTCCTGATGACAAAGACATGTATCTTTATCTATGTATTTTTCTATGAATTTCATAGTTCTGTATTTTACATTTAGGTAATTGAAGAATTTTGAGCTTTGTATATGGTATGAGCTAGGGATCCAACTTCATACTTTTGCATACAGACATTCAGTTGTCTTGACATTATTGTTTGAGACTATTCCTTTACCATTACATACTATTGCCACCCTTGTCAAAATTAAATTGACTGTAAATGAGGGCTTATTCCTGGATTCTCACAATTATTCTGTCGATTTATATGCCCACTTTATGTAAGTAGCACACAGTCTTGATTACTGTAGCTTTGCAGAAGGCTTCAAAATTGGGAAATGTGAGTCCTCCAGATTTGTTCCTCTTTTGAAGATTGTTTGGCTATTCTGGGTTCCTTGAATATTCATATGAATTTTAGGACTAGATCATCAATTTCTGAAAAAAAAGTTTGCTGGGAGTTTGATAGGGAATGTGTTGAATCTGTAGATCAATTTGGGGTATAATTATCTTAGTTTCTTG
>CM052889.1:9131782-9151227 GCA_028534135.1 Potos flavus | reverse complement strand
TTACTGAGTTATATCCTTTTATAATACACTGGTAAGCTAGTAAGTAAAATGTTTCTCTAGGTTCTGTGGGCTGCTCTAGCAAACTAATCGAACCCAAGGCAGGGGTCACTGGAAATTTCTGTCTATCATCTAAAACTGGTAGATCAGAAGGACAGGTGATGATACGGACTTGTAACTGGCAACTGGTGACAGAGTGCATGTGTGTGTGGGGGTGCAGTCTTGTGGATAGAGGCTTTAACCTGTGGATTCTGATGCTATCCCAGAGTAGGCAGTATCAAAATTGAGTTAAATTGTAGAACACCCAGCTGGTAGAGAATTGCTTTTTGGTATGAGGGAAACCGCCAAACCACATGTAACTGGTGACCAGAATCTTTCACCTCTATTCTGTTCTATTTTTCTTTTTTTCTACATTGACAATACCACAGTGGCTTGATTACTGTAGTTTCATAATAAGACTTGAAGTAGTGAGAGGTCACCATCATTATTATTTTTCAAAGTTGTTTTGGCTCTTCTAAGCTCTTCGCATATTGAAGTTAATTTTAGAATTAACTTGTCAATTTCATCAACAATGCCCACTGGAAGTATTTTTGGGATTTTAGGGGTGGTGCTTTTGAAATTGATAAGGAATTGACAAACTATGGCCTTCTAGCTAAACTGTTTTAGTAAATAAAGCTTCACTGAAGCACTGCCATGGGATTTATTGACATACTGTGAATGGCTATTTTCTTGCTTTAGAGGAGCAAGTTAAATTGTGATGGAGACTCTTGTGATTTGCAAAGCCCATAATATTTACGATCTGGATTAACACAGAAGGGTGTACGGACCTGTGCTAAAGAATGATTTGGAAGGAATTGGTATTTTAACAAGGTATATCTCTCCATTTATCTGTCTGAACAAGGTATATCTCTCCATTGATCTGTCTTTCATTGCTCTCTGGAGTATTTCATACTGTTCAGTGTTGCACATACTCATTACAATTTGTTGTGCATAATGTTTACATCTATGTTCTGTCAGTTAATCATCTGTCATTTTCTTTTCCTATAATATTTTTGTCTGATTTTGGTACCAGAGTAATTCGGCCCTCGTAGTATAGTCCATAAATATCAGTTGGTACAGTTGGTTTGTCATGCTTAGTACTTCTACCTCCTTGCTAACTTTTTGTCTACTAGTTTTGTGCACTAGTACCAGAAATTTTGCTTTTTCAAAAAGATATGTAAAACATTCTAACTATAATTGTTGTGGACTTCTGTATAATTGTTTGAAAGAAAGGTTTTGAAATCTTCATCTATAAATGTCTATTTCTCCTTGCAGATCTGCTTTTGCTCCATATATGGTTAGGTGTATAAATATTTAGGTTTATTATTTTCCTTTGAATTTGATCCCTTGATCACTATGAAATATCCTCTTTATTTCTGACAAGAGTCTTTGTTCTGAAATCTACTTTGAATGATGGTTATATGATACTCAGCTTTATTTAGCAAGTGTCGATATGGTATATCTTTCCCACTTTTTAAATTCAACCTATTATGTCTTTATATTCAAGGTATGTTTCCATAAGCAGTACATAATTAGGTCTACTCCTCTTTCCCACCATCATTGCCTGCCAATCTAATTATATCTGTTTTTTAAATGGGGATGTTAACACTATTTTTATTTATTTATTTATTTATTTATTTATTTATTTATTTTAACACTATTTATATTTAAAGTGATTATTTGTACGGTTAGATTTAAGCGTACCATTTTGCTATTTTTTTCTATTTGTTCCATCTGTCCTATTTGTTCCCTTTATATGATTTTCTGATTTGAATTGAGTATATTTTGAATTTTTTGAATTGAGTGTATTTTATGACTACATTTCATTTTTTGTATATAAATGTCCTGCTATAAAGGAACCGCTTTAATGTTTATAATATTTTTAACTTATCATAGTCTACCTTCAAATTATATAACCTTTCACATACAATATAAGAATTTTAAAATATTTTATTTTTATTTCTTCCTTAACATACTTCATACTGTGGTGGTCCTATAGCATATATAAACTATATATATATCACATATATATGTATATATATATAAATAATGCGTATATATATAACATATATATTATAATCCTAACAATGTATTGTTATTATTGTATTTAAATAGTAGTTTTTAAACTATTTACATAGGAAGGAAATGTTTTATATTCAACTCTACATTTACTCTTTCCAATGTTCTTTATGTTAATCCATATTGATACATCAGTTTCCTTCTGCTTGAAGGATTATCTATGCCTAGGATATAGGTCTGTTGGGGATGAATTCTATCAGTTTTATATGTCTTTACTGCACCTTGAAATTTAAATAATATTTTTGTTGGACGTAGAATTACCCATTGGCTTTTTTTTTCTTTTGATATATAGCTCTTCTTTTCAGACAAAGAATCTGGGTTGATAGATTTGTTTCTTGACCTTAAATATATTGTTTCACTCTCTTTTCACTTGTGTTCTTTCCAATACGAAATCTATAATTTTTCTCTTTGTTTTCTAGGTAATATGTCTTTTGCCCCTATTTTAAATATTTTCTCTGTTTCACAGCTTTTGAGTGGTATGATTATGATATGATTTCACTTAATTTTCCTCAGGCCTTTTGTGCTTGGGAATGTTGAAATTTTTGTATCTGCTCGTCAATGGTTTTCATCAAATTAAAAAAATTGCCATTAATTTCTCAAATATTTTTATGACATCCTCTCCAGTCTATTCCTTTCGTCAGGGACTCTATTTGCACATATATTGTACATCTTGAAATTTTCTCATAGTGAACTCAGACTCTCTTTATTTCGTAAGTTACTTTTTGTCCTTTTTTTTTTTTCATTGCTATGCCTTCAGGTTCACTTATCTTTTTGTCCACAATATAAATTTGGCTGTTAATTTTGACCGGTGTATTATTAATCTCAAACATTATAGCTTTCATCTCTAAGAATTCTAATTTGACTCTGTTTATATGTTACATCTGTTTATTTTTTGAACATTAAGAATACTATTATGATAACTGTTTTCATTTAATATTCTGGCTACTAGTCTGCCTATTTGAACATCTGCGTAAATTTTGTATCACAAAATTTTTGAGTTTTGACTGGTTGATTTTTTTTCTCCCTAATTATAAGTTATATTTTTCTGGATTTTGCATGCCTGGCAATCTTTGATCAGATGATAGACATTGTGAATTTTACATTATTGGGTATTAGATATTTTTGTATTCCTATCTACCTATCTATTAATCGTATCTATCCCTTCTTGAGTTTTTCCTTGAATTCAGTTAAATCAGTAAAAGGATTTTGATCCTTTTGGATTTTGCTTTAAGAAATTTTAAGTTAGAGCAGTGCAGCATTTATCTTAGGGCAAATTACTCCCCACACTGAGGCAAGACCTTCTAAGTACCAGATCCAGTGGTCCCTGAATTCTGAGCATAACTTGTCTGCTTGGTGGGAACAAGTTCTAGCCCATGCTTGGATAAGACATGAGATGGCCCTTCTAATCCTCTCAGATGATTGTTTCACAACTTGAGCTATATTCCGCATGAACATACAGGTCAGCACTCCGCAATACTTGTGAAGGACTCTATACAATTCTCAGAATGTATCCCTCTTGGCAGCTTTCTCCTCTCTAGTACTTTGTTTTGTAAATTCTACCTCACTTTTCTTCTCAGTCTGTCAGTTAATTCTCCTCAACTCAGGCAGTTTTACTTTCTTTCCCTAGTTTAGAAACTCCATCAAGGCTGAGGGACAAATAATAGTAGACTTGCCATGTTAATTTCCCATTTCTTTTTTTAAAGATTTTATTTATTTATTTGACAGAGAGAGAGAGATCATAAGTAGGCAGAGAGGCAGACGGTTGGGGGGGGGGGAAGCAGACTCCCTGCTGAGTAAAGAGCCCAATGTGGGGCTCAATCCCAGGACCCTGGGATCATGACCTCAGCCAAAGGCAGAGGCTTAACCCTCTGAGCCACCCAGGCACCCCAATTTCCCATTTCTGAGTGATTACTCTGTCATCACCTCTTGTCTAATATACTGATTTTTTAAATTTTATTTGATCCACTTTACTCCATTTTTTTTGCCCAGAGGCATCAGTATCAAATGTCATTTTGTACTTTACACTTTATCAGGGAATTACAAAGAAAAGGATTCCTACCTTAATAGAAAGTCTACCTTAGTTGATTTAAATTTGTGGGAACAGGAACCATCTATTTTGCTCATATTAGATCCATAGAACTTAGAAAAAAACTCATATATAGAAGATACAGACATCTATAATTTATTTATTCATTCATCGTTTATTTATATGAAATTTATATAAAGTATGCTATTTAAATAATATAAAAATTCTACTCTCGTATTTTTAGGTGTTACAGAAAATAAGTATTATATGATATACAAATATATTTATCCATATATCCATGACTATATCAATACCATGATGAATGATATAAAAATAAGTCAAATTTATAAATTGTAAGCAAAATTATTCACATAAATACTAATATGCACACTATTTTATGACAATAATAGTGGGTTACTAGAACTTTATTTTATTTAGCTTAACGCTGAAGGTAGATGCAAGTAATTAACCTGAACACATTGCCAGAAGTTTTCAAAATATACTACCGACTTGTGTAATGTTCAAAATTTCTAAGAAAACACAGTATGTCAATTCACTTTTTAAAAGGAAGCTGCATTATTGAAAAAATTCACATGAGAACATTAGTGATGGCAGATGTCATCATGTTGTTGCTCAAAAGATAAAATCTAGCATGTATCCCATTCACTAACCATGCTCTTCTAATTCACAGTGCCACTTTTTTATTTTCTTTCTTTTGTAAGAAAATTCTACTATCCAATTTTAGTGATATACACTAACTAGAAAACTACGGTGGTGCATTAGGTCTTATAGAACAAATTCCAGCATATGTCATTGATGTGCTATTTGGGAAGGCCTCCAGAAATTAAGTAGTAGATATAATTTGTATATAAATTTGAACCTCAAATTCTAATATTATGTAGTTTGAGGTGGAAAATGGGAGAAACCCTCTAAGTTATCCAAAGGATGACAGTCATCTTCTGGGCAGTAAGATATATTAACAATAAATATAAAAGACCATATCATAGAAAAAAGCTCATGCATGCTTTCTCTCTCTCTCTCTCTCTCTCTCTCTCATGTGTGTGTGGACTCTCTTGCTCTCAAATAAATAAATAAGTAAAATCTTTAAAAGATATGGAGACTTGAGTTTATGATAATACTAGAGAACAAAATTTTACATCCAGGGCTTACAAATAATCAACAAAAGAACAGAAATTCTTATAGGCTTTTTTCTATCAAAGCTCACATCTTTCTTAAATATAATTTTCAAAATCAATATACTATTTAGATTATCTACTTATTTACAAATGAACATACTTTTATTCTGTTACTGAGTGACAGAAAGGATCAATAGTAGATAATTGATAGACATTTAGAATTAAAATTTTAATTTTTTTTCTCCTAAACCTCATGATATAAGTAATACAGGGACATGGTTAGAACACATTTGTCGTATAGTATTCTCCTCTGAGGACACTGTCAGTGTGATTCAAAAGTTTACCTAGTTGCTGTTTTTCAACTCTAAAGATTTCTTCCTGGTGGTAAGCATATGAAAATGCCTACATCTGCAGTATGAAATGTTTTCACTGGGAAATAAAGGCTACTGAAATTTATCCTTACATGAGAGTTTAAATAAAAGAGTCTATTCCAAGAGAAAAACATTAATTTTTGGAATCAATATTATCTTCAAGCTATCGACTCTAAGGATAGTTTGTTTTTATATTTTGCATCTTCATTAAGATATAGTTAAATTAGTATTTTATAAATAGATACTGTTAATTTGAATTTGGAAGAGGATATAAAATCTCTTATAGGTGACTCAGTCAGAAAGAAATTTAATGCAGAGAGTATGAACTTTATAAAATCTGTTGAAAGTTGGAAAATCATGCTCTAGTCCACATACTTTAGAAGGATTCTCAGAACTATATGGAGCAATTATTTCTCAGAATTTTATGCCAGTGTAGCCTCTGAACACTAAGAGGCTGGAGAGGTTTCATCCAAAGCTACAATCCTGAGCCTCATGAGTTATATGAAAATCATCTGTATAGACAGTATTTCACAAGATCCAGGGTGTGAATCTTATCTAGAATGAACATTAGAAACTGCTGATGGAAATCCATGAGTTTGGTAAACAATGACACTTGTAAACATTCTAGAATGTTCTCCCTTCGAAATCTGTAAGTGCATCCAGTTAGTAGACAATAATTCATATTCCAAACCTTATCAACAACGGAGTTGGTGAAATATAGTTTTATTTTTTTCAGTTTCTATAAAACATGGAGGTTGAATAAAACAATTCCAGTATGTGTCACATGGCTGTTTTAGTTCACATAATATATGCAAAATGATGAAATGTCTCTTGAGAGAACTGAGATATCCTTTACAATTTAGGACTAATGTAATTTTTGGTTGGTTAACATTCTTGATAGTTATTAACTAATTGAGGTAAGTAAATGGTGGCACTGTATTTAAAATTTATGAGCCATTCTAAGTGTAAATCTCATTTAAATATTGAAAGCTGGAAGCAGTGCTTTCTTTTCTAATTATACATCCTTTTCCTAATCATTGTAGTGTGGATTTATATAAAACAAAGTGAAGAACCCTCCACCAATCATAGTGCCAGGGAGTTTTGAGTTGTAATTGCAATATAGATATAAGAGCCTACAATTACTGTCTGTCTATACAGAGTAGCTCCTAGGACACTTTATTGTATGTTTTATTATTTGTTACTGGTACTATAGCAAAACAAACCTAGATTTCCTGATATATAAGAAAACATATGTTTTTGTCCCTCTGGAATCTTTTTCACAAGTTGCCAGGCCACAAATTTAGACAGTTCTACTGAACAACATAAATGCTAATGTTTCCATGGTGACTCCATTCACATGACAGTTACCAGATTTCTTGCTTTTAAGGTGACATTTAAGTAATTCTGAAAATATTCACACTAGAGTCAGACAGACAGGGCCTATGTAATTTGAAGTTAATTTGAGCATATATATTAACAACACTTACATAACCCAAATTGATTGAATATCTTCATTCTCCATGATGGATATGCACAATTTTGCTGATTTGTTAAGCAATTTTAAATGCATCAAAGATAACTATATATATCGTCATCAAAATATAAACATTATTAACGATAATTCTTAAATGATTAAAGTACATTTTTAATGATAAGTGGCTATACATATAGAAACACACACAAACATTTACTTACAAACTCAGAAGTACTCATCAAAAAGTAGTGCCTTGGGGCACCTGGGTGGTTCAGTCCTTAAGCGTCTGCCTTCAGCTCAGGTCATGATCCCAGGGTCCTGGGATAGATCCTGGCATCGGGCTCCCTGCTCCGCGGGAAGCCTGTTTCTCCTTCTCTGACTCCCCCTGCTTGTGTTTCCGCTTTCGCTGTCTCTCTCTGTCAAATAAATAAAATCTTTAAAAAAAAAGTAGCGCCTTGCTATACACATCAACTTTGAACCTAGAATTGATTTGTTTTTATTCATTTGATTTGTTAATTTAGATAATTATTTAAATAAATAATCAATGTTAACATTATTTGACCTGGAAAAGACTATTTTTTTTTTAAAAACTAGGAAGACATTTTCTCTAGCATGTCCTGATATTTCATTATTGTACTCCTTATAAATCAGATTTTAGTAAAATTTTCTTAAAAAAATGTAAAAAGTTATAGTATTCAGGCATTCTTTATTAAATAATTGATTATTTTTCTTATTTTACATGTTTAAGAAGAAAATTAAGTATTTCGTATTTTGACAAAAAAAAAAAAAGACTGGAAGGAAAAGTAGGAATCATGGAAACTTATGAGAGTTCAATTAATTATCTCTATGTACCAGAAAACTTGGTTCTATCACTATAGGTTTTAGTTTACTTATTCATAAAATATTCAGATAAAGACTAGTTATTTATATCATCTCTAAAAACCTTTAAAGAATGAAAATTTTATTCATGCTTTATTTTATACATTCAATATATTTCATTGTAAAGAAAATTTCATAGTATCTTTTTTTTTTTTAAAGATTTTATTTATCTATTTGACAGAGAGAGAGAGACCATGAAAGAAAGGATACAAGCAGGGGGAGTGGGAGAGGGAGAAGCAGGCTTTCTGCTGAGCAGGGAGCCAGATGCAAGGCTTGATCCCAGGACCCTGGGATCATGATCAGAGCTGAAGGCAGACACTTAATGACTGAGCCACCCAGGCATCCCCCACAATTTCATAATATCTTAATCAAAGAGCAAATGTTTACTCCAATCAAGAAATAAATGTGTCCATTGTCATTTAAAAGTCACAGTACTTATTCCAAGTGCATAACTGTACCCTACAAATCTGAGACTTAAGAAAATAGCAACATGGGAGAGAGCCACACATGGGACTTACAGTCACATCCCTATGATACTGGCGTCAGGCACATAAACGTGATAAGTAAATGTTTGCAAATACAATGAGGGAATTCATTTAGGAGAAGTAAAAAGGTCAAAATTGCTTCTCAGAAAAAGGTACAGAACTTGGAAAAATTGTCAAAAAACACATTTTAGTACTTTAAAAACAACAAATTTATGCATAACTGTTAATGGAAAAATCTCCATTTTTGGTTAAGGACAGCAGATGTCTTCAGCCTTTTTGTCTGGGCCTGCTCCATCTTCCCAACCCCAACCAAAGAGGTGAAAATGCTAATCTTTACCAGAATGGAGAAGGCCATAAAACCAGCAGCTTTCTTCATAGAGGTGGCTGACCGAACCTAAAGGGCAAGAATTTTCCCCAGCAGCATTATTAACAATAGAATCAAATATGGTAGGAAACTTGGGAAACACAACGCTAGCCCGAGATGGAGTTCCTGATTGAGGTAAGTAGCAGACAACCAGAAATTCATCCATTGGAGAGATCTTACAAATGAGAGCATCTTAAAAGGATTAGAAGAGGTCTCCACATATGCCTGGTTAACTGGTAAAGGCTGCATTTGCACAGGGGAGACATAATACCTGACACAAAGTTAAAGTCAAGCTGTATTGGAGAATTGGCTGCAGGTCATGTGTACTTCTCAACCCACTTCCACAAGAATTGCAGACTCAGTTCTAATCTTGCAGACTCAGTTCTAATCACTGGATATTCACTAAGACTACCAGACATGAAGATGATCCCTAGAAAGCCAGCATAAAGACAAAACAAAATAAAACAAACAACAGCATAAAAAAACAGATAGCAAGTACACAACATGGGGGAAACAGAGTCCAGAGTTTTAATCCAAGCACAATATTAAAAATAAGTAAAAAAAATAAAATAAAAAGGAACCCACGGAAGAAAAAGTTGAACCTAAGGTGCTGGACTAAGCATTCTAAAGTTCCCAGTTCTGAGCAAAATAAGGGATATGTAAATATGTAGAAAAAAGTGATCCATACTCAAGAATTAAGAAGTGAATGTAAGCTCACTCTAAATGGACCAGATATTGGATTTAGCAGGAAAAAAAAACCCTGTAAAATAGTTAGTATTAATATATTCAAAGAGTTAAATATAACTAAAGAGGTAAGGAAAAATAAATTCAATATCTCAATAAGAGGGAAATACTTATAGAAAAATATAAATTATAAAATTAACAAAATGTAAATTCTAAAATTGAAAATCATGAAAACTAAAATAAAATTACTAAAATTTAAGAAATTTACTTTCTACAAAAGATTTGAAATGGCAAGAGAAGACAATGGTGAATTTAAAGATAATACAATAAAAATTATCCAATATGAATACCAGAGAAGAGAAAAAAAAATTGAAGAAAAATTAACGGGACATGAAAGACCTTTGGAACAATGTCAAAAGAATCCACATACATGTAATAGAAGTAGCAGTTGAAGAGGAGAGAGAGAAAGGAACAAAAACTGAATTTTTAAAAAATGGTAAAAATATTCTTAGATTTGATGAAAAACTTCTAATCCTTAGATTGAAGAAGCTAAAAGCAACAAACAAAAAACAAAAACAAACAAAAACCAAAAACCTCAAATAGGATAAATATTAACATTTAGATCAACATTTAGACATATAAATTGCTGACATCCAAAAAGAAAATTTGGAAAACAGAGGAGAAAGAAATTTAAAAAATAAAAGAATCCTCCGTACATGGGAACCGTGTATTGAATTCCTTACTGTTCATCGAAAACACTGGATGCCAGTAGACGGTAGAATAGCATTTCCAAAACCCTAAAAGAAAAAGAAAAATCTCTCTACCAAGAATTCTATGTCCATTGAAGATACCTTTCAAAAATGAAGGTGGAAGGAGATGTTTGCAGATAAGCACAAACTGATAATTCATTCATAGGATACCTGTCCTACAAGAAATACAAAAAACAATCCTTCAGTTAAAAAAAAAATTACTTGAGAGTAATTTAAAGCCAAGAAAGAACTAAAGAGCAGCAGAAATAGTTATGTGAAAGACATCATAAATATATGTTCCCCTTTCTTCTATTAATTTCTTTAAAAAATAAAAATTGCATAAAACAACAATTAAAACACAGTGTTGAGGTTTTATTATGGATGTGAGAGAGAAACACAGAGACAAGTAATACAGATGATAGTAACAAATGGAGGTGGAGAAAATGAAGCTATATTGGAACAAAGCTGCTACATTTGATATTTGGCTGGAAGTAAGTCAGCATTAACCCAAAGGATATTGGGAGAAGTTAAAGGATTTTAAATAGTACACTAAAATATATTATTTATGTATAATATATTTTATTTTACATTATATTTATATATATTATATTTATATATTATATATTTTATTATATGTAATATAATATATTATATATTATAATATGTAATATACTTTATTATATATATCTCTATATTATAATATATATTATATATATATTTAAGATTTTATTTATTTATTTGACATATATAGATATATATATAGAGAGAGCATAAGCACAAGCAGGGGGAGTGACAGACAGAGGGCTCGATCCCAGGACCCAGGGATCATGACCTGAGCCAAAGGCAGAGGCTTAACTGACTGAATCACCCAGGTGCCCTTAAAAAAAATTTTAATGTAAAGCCAGTACTTTAAAAAAAAAAAAAAGGGCAAGAAAATAGATATGAGAAATATGGAAAATAAAAAGCCAAATGGCAGATTTAAATACAATATCAGTACTTATAGTAAATGTGAATGGGGTAAATACTCCAATTGAAGGACATAAATTATAAGACTAAATTGAAAAGTAGGCTGCAGGGGCACCTGGGTGGCTCAGTTGGTTAAGCGGCTGCCTTGGGCTCAGGTCATGATCCCAGGGTCCTGGGATCAAGCCCCCAATCTGGGGGGCTCCCTGCTCAGTGGGGAGTCTGCTTATCCTTCTCCCTCTGCTGCTCCCCATTTGTGCTCTCTCTCTCTCTCTCTTTCAAATAAATAAATGAAATCTTAAAAAAAAAGTATTAGATACTACAGCACGTGTATTAATTTCAAACAAAATATACTTTAAGATGAGACATGCCACTAGACTCCTATAGTACTTTTCATAATGTCAAAGGATTCAATACATCAAGTAGATGTAAGAATTATAAATGCTTATGCACCTGACAATGGGACCCCCAAATAGCTGATGTGAAAATTGAGAGAATTGAAAGTAAGGAAAAAAAAAGAAAAGTCCACCATTGATCTTAGAGACTTTGACATTCTGCTCTCGGTAATTGATATAAAGAGGCACAAAATCAGTAAAGGTATTAACGAGTTGAAAAACATTACCAACCAACTTTGCCTTATCAACATTTATAAAATATTCTACTCCAAAGCTGAAAATATATTATTTTTAAGTTCATATAGGATACTTTTTAGGATAGACCATATGCACAATGTTAGTAAAATAGAGGCCCAAATCAAATGATTATCTTAATAGATGTGGAAAAACCATTTGACAAAATCCAATACATACTACTTGTAAAAACTCACAAAAACTAGAAATACAAAGGAACATCCTTAACATATTAAAGAGTATCTACAAAATAATCCAACGGCTAATATAGTAAGTGGCCAAAATAATCTTCCTCTAAAATTAGAGACATGATGAATGACCTCTGTTGTCATTATTCCTCTTCAAATTGTATGGAGTGCCATTAGGTAAGACACAAATTTAAAGGCATACAGATTAGAAAGAAAAATTAAAAGTAAAAATCTATTTTCAGAAGACAAACTGGTATGTAGAAAACAGTAATAATATGCACAAATTAAATAATACTCTTAGAACTAATAAGCTGTTTTAGGAAGTCAAAGAATATAGGATCAATTTATAAAAATCAATCATTTCATAAACAATATTGCCAAGATAGTTCAATGGGGGAAGGTTAGTATTTACAACAGATGATTTGGGGACAATGATAATAACCAGGTGCAAAACCAAACAAACAAACAAACAAAATTAGGATTATACTTCAGACCACATAAAAAAATTAACTCTAAAGGATCGCAGACCTAAAATTAAGATAAAATCACTGAAACATACTGAGAACTTGTTTGACCTTTGTGTAGGTAAAAGTTTGACATGACTACAAAAGCATGGTTCATAAAAGCAACTGAAAGATGAGAAAGTCGCTACTTGTGGGGAATAGGGCTCAGAATCTAGGGTGACCAGGAGGTAAACACTGAGAAATGCAGACTTTTCTTAATGATCTCTTATAATCATATCATTTTAAACTATGGGCAGATACTAGTTTGGCAATAAATATTGTTGTAAAATATGATGAGAATATTTCAATATTATAAACTCTATGCTTTTTTTTTCTCTAATTTTAGATATTTTCAAAAGTGAAGTGGGAGGACTATAGCTACTCTTCCACCATAGCAATAACAGTTGGTTAAAGACAGAAAGCTAAGTAAGCTAAAGTCTCAAAATAAATGAGCTCTTCCTAGGAAAAGAGTGTCCAAGGGTGGATTTCATTATTGGAGGATTGGTGGATGTGGGAATGAAATATCTGTAGGTGAGGGTAAAAGGAACCAGCTGATTTTTTTCATAAATGTTTACAGCTGCATGTGAACAGATGTGATGTTCTCACATTCCAGATGAGTCTGCTGAAGGCTGAGGCAAGGAAACAAGAGAGACAGAAAGTGATATCTGGTAGTAAAGCCAGGCAATAAGTCATTATTTGGAAACTGGTGGCATGCTGTAACACAAAAAAGCGATCTTTGGATTGCTGGTTACTCTGCTGATGCCAAGTCCTGGTTCTGTCTTCAAAATATTTGACATTGGGATTGACTGAATCGAACTTAAGGTACCACAGCAGACCTAGCTAAATGAGAGCTAAATGATTGCCTCTGATCCCTCTTACAGCATTCTGACAGAGGGAAAGTAAATATACTTAAAACTACTCTGCCTATATAACCAATGTCCCAAATATAATTTTAAAAATATAAAACGTAAAAAGAAGCAAGAAAATGTGACTCATAATCAAGAGAATCACAGGCAGCAGAAGCGGATGCACAGATAGCCCACATATTGGAATTACTGAACATGAGTTTCAGAGTAACTATGAAAAGTATACATAGGATATCTTTCCCAGACTTTTATTTCTAAACTCCCTGTGTTTTTAGCTTTTAAGTGTGCATGTTTCTCATATTGTTTGTAAAATTATTTACTGTCTGGCAGGATACTATTGTAAGTCAAAGATGCATATCAGAAACTTGTTTAGAGAAACAGTTAAATTTGACATAAGGGAAAATGTCTAAAAAGTCAATGGTGGGAATGATATGTAACAGTAAAAAACATACTCAATTAACCCAAAAGAAGGCAGGAAGGGAAGAACAAAAGAGCAAGAAGCAGTTAGGGAAAACATAAAATAAATAGCAGAATGGTGGACTTTAACCTATACTTATTTATAATAAATGTAAATGAACTAAACAGTCTGAAAAATGTTTAAAGTGTCTTATGCCTATGCCATGTACTCTATTATATCTAACTGCATTCTCTGCAATGGCTATTTATTATTCAGTGTTTTGTGATAGAAAAAAATACCTACCTATTATTTTTAGGTACTGGAATTTGTACATGTGTTTGGCTTAAAATCTTACCACAAAAATTAAAAATATCATGTCAATGTTATGCAAGGGAAATTCAGACTATTAACAGTGATAAATTCATAAGTAATAGATTCACCGAAGATCTTGCCCCTAGAAAATTTGGGAACTGGGATTTAATCTTCAGACTTTCTACCTCCAAATTTTATATGTCTGTAATATGATGCCTCCTAAATGTAAATGTTTTACACTTGCATTGTGAGAGTGAGAAAAGTTATCTGCATAACATTGCAATCACTGACTTTCTAAACTTATAATAAATGCCTCACTCGTGAATGAAGAGCTGAAAACCATCTAATAGCCAAAAATTACAAAGCATCAATTTGGGGATTATAAAGACCTAAGAAAATTGTTTTTAAAGTAGGCTGTGCATTTCCATTTTTAATTTTTCTAATTCCCCCATCTATTCATTAGGAAAGTTTTCAAATGTGATTAGATTTAGAGGGATGGTTATAATCAAGGTCAATTATGTAAGTGTTCCAACTATACACCACATATTGCTCCATATTAAACTATGATCCTAACATTTGCTTCAGGCCACATTCAAAACTGTGCTGAATAATCATTTTTACCTGTAATGCACTTACTAATTGGTAAAGCATGTCTGTCAGTTCAGCTCATTCTAAACTATTTTCAATTCATTAAGTAAAAATATTGAGCTGATTTTCTCCAAATTGCTATAGATTTTCTTTAACTCATTGAAATTTAAACATATACCTTTTCTTCTACGAATGGACATCCTCATTTCTAAATCTTATCGAGAATAATTTCAGTCTTATTTATCTGATAGTTTCGGGATGAGAATAATACACTGAATATATAGGAAGAATCTAATTTTCAATATGATTTACCATTTAATAGAGGTACATATTTTTTAAACTTCATGCATTATTAATTTTAATGAGACTGTTTTCTGTACTAATGAAATATTTAACCTGTGTAAGGAAGAATCAGTCAAGTGTCGTACAAATTTGTTAGCAGAGAATTCAGAAATAATCAAAAGTGTTGTTTTCTATCCATAGTTTGAGAACATTTTTTTTTCTGTTATTAAATGTTAGCTATTTTTTTCCTTTCACTTTAATGTTGTTTTTAAAATATTTGACTTCTCTAATACTATTTTACAATTAATGAGCACTAGTTAAGTACCAAGCACTGTCTAAAACACTTAATAGATTATCACATTTTATCCTAATAATAATTTACTTTACTGATTCATACTCATTTTTGTGGTGGCTATGTTATGAAGAAAGGATATAATTTCTCCAAACTAAAACAGTTACTAAATTATGGAGTCGATATTTATATTGCATCTATTGGGCTTTTAACCAGAAAGCTGGAAAACAACAATGTTGCCAATGGCATTCATCCATTCCTCATGTATTCACCAAATACACACTGAGCACATTTTACATAGCAGGCTCAGAACCAGGACTGGGAATAAAATTGATTATGACATGGAGGAACTCACTTTTCTTGGAAAAATAGAAGACTCAATAAATGAATTAAATATTATAATTGGTCAGATAGATTTGTACAGTTATAAAGTGTAATAGTAATTATTTTTAGAATGATTTCCACATACTTACTAGATGGCCACACAATGAATTAGGCAATGAATTGAACACTATACAGAATTTAAATCCTCGTGCAGTATACTGTCATATTGGAGATTTGCAAAGATGTCAAAGACAAGTAAATTAAAATATTGAAAACAAGAGATATAGAAACAAAGACAACCAAACCTGGATTGTCAGATCCAGATCTGAAAGGCTTATGCCTTTCAGAAAAAATGTGTATAAATTAGTACAAACAGTAGGGTAGGAAGAACACCTAGAATATTTTAGAAAGAGTTAAGAGCACATGCAAGAAAACTTAACCCAAACAGAAGTTCAGCACTAAAAGTTTTGCATGGTTAATAGACTAATGCAGGATTAGGGTGGCTGGTAAGTTCAGAAATATCTCAAAAGTGACATTAGTTGGTGGCATACTAGATATCAGGGCACACATTCATAATATATCTGAGTCAATAGAAATAGAATGAGAATAGAAGCACAATCAAAATTACAAATCCCTATTGAATCAGAAAATCCCCTAAGGATTTCCTGCACCAACTCTGCCCAAGGGAACTTGTTACAATCATGGGAATGCTTTATATCTGGCCTCTCCAATACACCAATTTTTAGCCGTATGTGGCTAGAAAGCTTTAACAGTGTAGATAATGAGACTGAATAACTGGATTTTTAATTTTATTTAATTTTATGTCTACGACATCAAACCATATAACATTGTTTACAATGTCCGGCACTCCAATGAAAAGACATCCAGTATGCTTCTTCCTACATTTCCACATCTTTAATGAATTTTCTGTGTATTCTCTCCCTTTGTAATAATAAATGGTCCTCATAGATTATTATTAATCACAGAATGACAAGCTTCATTAGATTTGGTTTGATTATTTCCATGAGCACAGCAGAAGTTGAATAACTGGGTATACCTCCTTGGTTTACTTTTCAAATCATTAGCTGCACAATACTACTGAGTAACTGTCAAGGTCTTAGAATTAAATTCTATATAGAAGTTTTCATAAGAAATTTTAGATTGCAAAAATGAACTATTGGGACTTCATCAAGATAAAATGCTTTTGCACACCAATGGAAACAGTCAACAAAACCAAAAGACAACCGACAGAATGGGAAAAGATATTTGCAAAGACATATGAGATAAAGGGCTAGTATCCAAAATCTATAAAGAATTTATCAAACTCAACACCCAAGGAACAAATAATCCAATCAAGAAATGGGCAGAAGACATGAACAGACATTTCTGCAAAGAAGACATCCAAACAGCCAAAAGACACATGAAAAAGTGCTCAACATCCCTTGGCATCAGGGAAATACAAATAAAAACCACAGTGAGATACCACCTCACACCAGTCAGAATGGCTAAAATTAACCAGTCAGGAAATGACAGGTGTTGGTGAGGATGTGGAGAAAGGGAAACTCTCCTACACTGTTGGTGGGAATGCAAGCTGGTGCAGCCACTCTGGAAAACATTATGGAGGTTCCTCAAAAAGTTGAAAATAGAACTACCCTATGACCCAGCAATTGCACTATTGGGTATTTACCCCTAAAGATACAAATGTATTGATCTGAAGGGGCACATGCACCCCAATATTTATAGCAGCAACGTCCACAATAGCCAAACTATGGAAAGAGCCTAGATGTCCATCAACAGATGAATGGATAAAGAAGATATGGTGTGTACACACACACACACACACACACACACTGGAATACTATGCAGCCGTCAGAAACCCAGAATCTTGCCATCGGCAATGATGTGGATGGAACTGGAGGGTATTATGCTAAGCAAAATAAGTCAATCAGAGAAAGACAATTATCATATGATCTCACTGATATGAGGAATTTGTGAATCAAGACAGAGAGGATCATAGGGGAAGGGAGGGGAAAAAGAAACAAGATGAAACCAGAGAGGGAGACAAGCCACAAGAGACTCTTAATCTCAGGAAGCAAACTGAGGGTTGCTGGAGGAATGGGGTGGCTGGGTGATGGACATTGGGGAGGGTATGTGCTATGGTGAGTGCTGTGAATTGTGTAAGACTGATGAATCACAGACTTGTACACCTGAAGCAAATAATACATTTTATGTTAATTTGAAAAAAAAAGAAACTTTGGAGTGGACTTTAAAAGCCTCTATCATTTACTGGACTGTGGCTAAGAAATCAAGCTAATAAAATTTCCTCAGTAAATTTTATCTGCAGTATATATAAATGTGGGTAAAGTCCTTTCTTCTTGAGACTCCCCAAATTTGCTGAGGTTCCTGGCCTGACAGGAGGTGACCTTGCTTACTTTACTGGGAGACCGCAGTCCTGGAGGGTAGGTCCCATGCCCACCTGTTTCCCCAGTAAGTTTCTCTAAGCGCTAGCACAATCTAAAGTCAACGTTTGTCTCTTAATAGCTTGACACACCTGTTCGAATAAGAATTATCCACAAACATGATACCACAGCTATGGCCTTGCTTGCACAATTACTTTATCTAATTATATCCTGGCAGCAAGAACAAATTTCTTACTGACGTATGCAAATAATTATATTGCTACAAAAATTAAATAGATTTATATGGGTTTCTGAATCGAGGTGGGGAGATTTGTGAGAACCAAACACCATTTAAAAAAATGTTTTATTTCAATTTGCAAAAGCAGACTCGACTACATCAAGGATTAGAGATAGATTAAGAAGACGTTATAAAAGGATTTCCTCACTTATCTACTGAAAATAGAGTGTAAAGGCATCATTAACTGTATTCCACTGGTATGGTCTGAAATTGTCTCAGCGATGTCAACACAGGCATCAGCAATATGCACCAAACTACTATTCTTTAACTTATCAGCAGTTCAAAATACTTAGTATAGTCTCTTATTTTCTATCTCTTAGGATGCTGTGAAAAGGGTTCTTTTATTGGATAATATCTTCAAATCTTTCTGGTTATAGGATTATGTGACATTTACTTCAATTATGTAAACATGTTGTTAATGGCCTAACAGTTTCTGTAAACAGGACTTTTAATCAAAAGTCTAGCACATTTAAAATATTAGAAATTATATTTTCTTGTATTTAGTGAGTTTGGGAAATGGGAGATTTGAGTATGACTTACAGAGCACTATAAAACAATTGAAATAGAATAGGTTTGTATATAAGCGATGTTATAATAAAATTTTTATATACTTCTTAAAAAAGAAAAAAATGTATTTACTCACCAGGAGGGTAAGACCATATCGATTATAGACACAAGACAGAGACACATATAGTCATAGAGACTTCGTAGCTTCAGTTTTATAACTTTAGTTGTTAGCTAAAATTAAAAACAAAAATGGGCACAGAATTCAAAGAACTGTTTTCCTATAAGGGAGGCACAAAATTAATTTGTTTAAGTGCATTAATAAATAAAAAGACAAAAAAAGACCAGCAATCTCGATTCTCTATTTTGCCTCACCCAACTAAGAATATGTTTCTAGTATCCATCTACAGAGCTGGTCAAATAGTGAAGTCATAAAGCTAAATCCTCAAGAAATGCCTGGGCCCAGATGTCTTCACTGGTGAATTTTACCAACATTTTAAGAAGAGCTAATAACCATTCTTTGCAAATTTTTACAATACATAGAAATAAGAATATACTTTCTAATTCATTAAATGGATCCTGTGCTACCCTGATAGGAAGGAATGAAGGAACGAAGG
>CM052889.1:8976459-9131282 GCA_028534135.1 Potos flavus | reverse complement strand
TTGGAGACCTTCATAATCTTTCCTATATAAAGTTAACTTAATAGAGGACATGGGGACTGGGGTAGGGCAGGGGTTAAAAATCAGTTTTCTATTTTTGGGACTGTGCACATATGCCTAGTATCTTTCAGGCAGTGAAGTTATTTAATCTTACCCTGGGGTTTGCTCTACAGGAAGGATTATTCCCTCAAAATTAGGTGAGATTCAGACAGATGGGGGAAGGGCTCTCTGGTCATCCAACTATACCTGGGATTATACTGGGGCTTCCCTTTGAAATTTTGCTATCAAAATTCCCTTTATTCTTCTTCAATAACTGGAATTTTCTGATCCCTTGTGCCCTGTCTACATGTCTTCAGTTTCCTGAAATGTACAAAATATAGAATGTGTTAATGCCTCTGTGTTTTGAATGACAAAGAGTAGTCAAGAAGAGAAAAGAAGAGGCGCCTGGGTGGCTCAGTCCTTAACCGTCTGCCTTTGGCTCAGGTCATGATCCGAGAGTCCTAGGATCTAGCCCTGCCTCGGGCTCCCTGCTCTGCGGGAAGCCTGCTTCTCCCTCTCCCAATCCCCCTGCTTGTGTTCCCTCTCTCGCTGTGTCTCTCTTTTTGTCAAATAAATAAAAATCTTTTTTAAAAAATAATAAAATAAAATAAAATAAAATAAAATAAAATAAAATAAAATAAAATAAAATAAAATAAAAAAAGAAGAGAAAAGAAGGCCAAAGATCATGAATGATGAGTCTGTGTTGGGACAGTAAGGTCTCTAGTTCTCATTTCCTTTGCTGCTTTTTTTACCCCCCCTCAAGCCTGGGCTGCAGCCTCTTTGAATGGTAAAGCCAGAGACATTCATGCAGACAAAGCAATGCACTCAGAATGCTGTTATTTTTAGTTAATTTGGTCCAACCAGGTAGAGTACAAAGGAGTGGTTTATACATCTCATTAAAGTTTTACCTCAAACTTTTAGGCCAATATCTTTGCAAATAATAACAGCATTGTGTTTTCTTTTGTCTTTGAAACCTGTGTTATCTCAAAGTCCTCCAGGGAAATAACTCGGCTGCTCAAACACAGGATTTACAGTATTGGGAATCTTGTGATTCCAGCTTTTACTTTTTTGTCTCCAAATAACTAGATGCAATACATTTTAAAATCCACCTCACAGGAAATGTCTAGAGCTCACTTCGGGAAATCAGGGATCATGTCTGTAATTTGTTTACTATGCTCAGTCCCATAAATATCACCCCATTGATTCCAAACATGAAGCAGAGTTTTCCCTAATTTGAAATAAATAGAAAACAGGTAATAAAAATTGACCCATCAGGTAAATATCACAGAACCACGGTTAGATAAAAGAAATAATAATTTGTAAAAGTTTGCCTTCCTTTTGCAATTTAGCGAATGCCTAAAGCAGCTGTCCTACTACACAGTAAGCCATATTTTGATAAGGACCTCAGTGCTAAATTGAAGAGAACCAGAGATCACAGGAGGTAGGATTGCAGAGTGTCTAGTGGTTAGCTTTGGGTGTATTCTGTTATCACCTGGGGGAACTTTATAAGAAACAATTATGTGGATCCCGTCTCCAGAGAATCTGGTTTAATTTATCTTGGATGCCACTTGGAGATATCTAGAGACATGAAAACTCTAATATGCAGACAAAATCAAGAAAAAAAAAGGGTACAAAAAAGGAGGAACAAGCACCAACAGTCTACTGCTCAGAGAAAGAACTGCTTAGAGAAAGATGCATTTTGAGGTACAGGTATACAGAGAAGGTCTAAAGTAGGGAAGAGTCATTAAGGCAATCATTAAGTCATTCAACAAACCAGCCACCACCCTAAGGAGAAGGTACCAGTGGAAGAATCTGAAGCCCATGGTACACTGAAACAATATAACTCACATGAATTCAATGCTCGAATAAATTAATTCAACTCTGCCCACTAACATGCTAGCAGAATACGCAAACATACTTGCAGTTATAAATACAAAGTAAAAATTCCACACTCAGATATGATCTAGCTGTTGGAACAGACAGGAAATTTAAAATAACTATGATTAATGGGGTAAGGGCTGTAGTAGAAAAGGTGTCCAGCATGCGAGAGCAGTTGGGGAATTTCATAGAAAAATAGAAACTATAAGAAGACTCAAATGAAAAAGGGAAAAGAATCACAGCAGAGATGAAAAGTGCCTTTGACAGGCTGATCAGTAGACCAGACGCAGCAGAAAAAGAATCCGTGAAAAGAGGTAAATAGAAATTACCCATAATCAAACACTAAGAGAAAAAACAATTTATAGAAATGGAAACAAACAAAATCAGCATCTTTAAGAACTGTAGGAAATATTCCAACCACTTAACATACTCATAAGTGGAATCCTAGAAGCAAAAGAGAGAACGTAGTAGAAATAAATAGAGGACACAGGGTCAAGATAGTTCCAAAAATAATGAAAGAAATCAAACTGTAGATCCAGGAAGCTAAGTGAATTAAAGAGGATAAATATCAACATAGACACACACACATACATATCATATTCACATTACTGCATATTAAAGATAAAAAAACCGTAAGGGTAGGTTGAGAATAAAATATATATTACATTGAAAGGAATAATGTTTAAGTTATAAGATAATGGATTGACATCTCCAAAGTGATGAAATAACAGCAAATCACTGCCAACACAGAATTCTATATAGAGTGAAGGTATATTTCACTAAAAATGTAGAAAAGGACTTTTTTCAGACAAACTAAAGCTGAGAGAGTTTATTACCAAGTGATCTGTACTACAAAAATGTTCAAAAGTCGTCAGGTGGAAGGAATGAAATACTAAACAGAAATGTGAATCTTTAAAAAGAAACGATGATCAATATAAATGATTTAAATGAAGGTAGATATAACATATATTTTTTATCTCTCTAGATGAAAATTGCATGTCTAAAGCCAAAAATGTAGCAATGCATTGTTTGAAATGTATGAAAAATAAAATGTGTAATAGCAATAATAATACAAAGATGGGAAGAAAAATTGGGAATATACTATTGTAAGATTTATATATTACATTTGAAGATGTGTAATATTCATTTCAATCTACACTGTGATAAGTTACATAACTGTATTGTAAATACTAGATGGAGGGAATATAAAGATAAACACAAACCCATAAAAAGAAGGAAAAAAGAAAAAACTGGAATAAATAGTTATAACTATCAAGATAGACATTTAATGTAACCAGTTTAAAAATTGCACTAAGTGCAAGTGGTCTATTCATATTAAATTAGACAAAAATAGGTCCTGGTTATATTCTGTCTACAGGAATTGTACTTTAAATAAAATTACATACACTGTATGTAAAAATAAAATTATTAAAAATATATATTATGCAACACTAATAAAAATGGAGGCTTTTTTTTAAATCAGAAAAGGTAGACTCTAAGGAATATTTGAAAAGGAAAACGTCTATTTATCTAAAAAGAAAAGCCAAAGGTCCAGAGAATTTTCTAGTGAACAGTCTCAAGTATTCAAACAAAAAATACCTGTTAACAAAATTTTCAAAAATAGAAGAGAAATTTCCCATCTAAATTTATGACACCAATATTTTCCTGATCCCAGATATGGGCACATCATTCTTAGAAAACTCATCATAACAATAGAGAAAAAAAAAATCATGTGAAGATTGGAAAGGAAAATAAAATTCTTCCTGTTCATAGACCATATGATCTTTCTACATGGAAAATCTCAAGTAATCTATTAAAATGTTACTAAATCTAATAAATAAGTTGAGCATTTTCACAAAATACAATGTCAATAAGCAACACCTATTGTGTTCTATAAACTAGAAACAAACAATTGGAAATTCAAGTTAAAAAAAAAAAAGACCATTTAATCACGGGGTATTGTATGTAAGTGATGAATCACTACATTATACTCCTGAAACTAAATATTACACTGTATGTTAATGAACTGGAATTTAAATAGAAACTTGAAACTACAAAAAAAAAACCTACAATAACATCAAAAACATCAATTACTTCTACTGAAATCTAAACTGTGTGTGTATGTGTGTGTGTGTGTGTGTGTGTGTGTGATCTGTATGGGAAAAACTGTAAAACAACTTTGAAAGAAATAAATCAACACTAGATCTATTCAGCATGATTCTTTAAAAACAAAACCAAACAAACAAATAAACAAAAACCTTTGCTTCTACTTCACACTATGTACCAGTATTTCATCTTGAAATTTATTACCAGGAAATTCTGGTAGGCATCAAATATCATGAGATATGACTTCTTTTAGAAGGTTCTGTCAGTGTTAACCTTGGAATCCATCCTCAGAAGTCTTTAAAACCTTCTATCACTTTTCTTCTTTCTGAATATGGCCTAATATGGGAGACTCTTAAGGGGTGCCTGAGTGGCTCAGTTGGTTAAGCGTCCGTCTTCAGCTCAGGTCATGATCTCAGGGTCCTGGGATTGAGCCCCACATCAGGCTCCTTGCTCAGCAGAGAGCCTGCTTCTCCTTTTCCCTCTACTGCTGCCCCTGCTTGTGCTCTCTCTCCGTCAGATAAATAAATAAAAACTTCAAAAAAACAAACAATAAAGGAAACTCTTGCTTACACGTTTTTCAGTACAGTCTCCTCATTCAGAGCCAACTGGCACCAACTTAAAAGAAAACTCCCTAAAATGATGAGTTTTTCCCCTCTAACATCTGATCAATTTTTATTGATTGATTTTTGAGAGGGAGAGAGAGTCTGTGTGTGCAGGGGAGGGGCAGAGGGAGAGGGAGAGAGAGAATCCCAAGCAGGCTCCACATCTGTGCAGAGTCCAATACAGGGCTGGATCTCACGACCCTGAGATCATGACCTGAACCAAAATCAAGAGCTAGATGCTTAACCAACTGAGCCGGTGCCCCTGATCAATTATTTTGGTGCCCCTGATCAATTATTTTGGACAAAAATCAGTGTAAATCAAGCGGAATTGTTCTTAATATCACAGAAATCATATATAAATAATAATTAGAACATGCATGGGCTATGTCTGTCACTGTTAATTTCATTTCTTACTCTCTGAAATAGAACTTCTATGAGGAAATAGAATACTTGATTTATACTTAAATGCACATTAATTATCCAAAAGGATGCAATTCATTGCTGTGCAATGCTTTGCATTCATTCAATTTTATCAGTCATGTAAAAGACCTTATTCTCTGGAATAGCTTCCTCTTCTCTCTCTCTCTCTCTTTTTTTTTAAGCTGCTTTTACTTTTTTTTGTTTTTTAAAGTTTTTACTTAAATTCTAGTTAGTTAACATATAGTATATTTGTTTCAGAAGTAGAATTTAGCGATTCATCAAGAACATATCACACCCAGTGCTTATCACAAGTGCCCTCCTTAATACCCATCATCCATTTCGCCCATCCCCCACCCACCTCTCCTCCTTCACCCTCAGTTTGCTCTCTATAGTTAAGAGTCCTTATGGTTTGCGTCCCTCTCTTCCCCCCCTTTCTTGTATATTCATGTGTTTTGTTTCTTAAATTCACATGAGTGCAATAATGTATTTGTCTTTCTTTGGCTTGTTTTGCTTAGCATAATACACTCTAGCTCCATCCATATCATTGCAAATGTCAGGATTTTGTTCTTTTGATGGTTGAGTAATATTCCTCTATATATGAATATGCCACATCTTCTTTATGCTTTCATCAGTCAATGGACGTTTGGGCTCTTTCCATAATTTGACTATTGCTGATAAAGCTTCTATAAACATAAGTATTTGAATCAGTATTTCTGTATCGGTATTGATACAAAATTGAATCAGTATTTTTGTATCCTTTGTGAAAATACCTAGTAATGCCATTGTTAGGTCATAGGGTAGTTCTATTCTTAACTTTTAAGAGTTTCTTCTTTAAATTTTTATATGTTGTTAGTATACTTATTTAAATGCTTACCCCATTCACATTTTTTACCCTTGTCATACAGTTGTGGATACTCTAATTTTCCCAAGAGCTTCAAAATTGTCTCTATTTTTTTTTTTCTTGTCTTTACTATTTTCTATTACTTCTCTCTTCCTGATGCTTTGGCCCAATTTTTCAGTTCTTCATTACTTTTCTGTCTGCATACTTCTTATGATCTACTGAATCTTCCATTTCAGTCTATTTTCAAACTATGTATTTCTGTCTAGTTTTTCCATAATTAATATATATATTTTATCTGATCTCACTGGAATGTTTACATATTTAACTTGATGTGTTTGATCCGTTTTTTGATCATCAAATTCTATTATGTAGATTATTTGGTTTAATTTGCGTTATTTATTTCATAGTAGTTATGCTCTCATTTTCCTAGTTATTTCTTCTATTTAGCTCATACTTTTCTATGGGCATCAATTATCATTTTAGCAAAGGGTACCCTTGGTGGGAGATACTCTCAAACTTTGGCCCCAGTCCTTTCTTCTTGTTTTTAAGAGAAGTATTCAAGGGTCCAAGGTGGACTTCATTTCTGTAAGCTGCCCCTCCCACATACCAGGAGACTTAGTCTCAGAGAAATTTATTTTGTTTCTAACAAACCATGCCCCCAAGATAGTACAAATACTTAATAAGTTCTCAAATATTTCATAGGCTCCTCATATGTTTGCTTTCAATTAGTTTCATGTGCTATATCTTGTTTTCTGACATCTCCAGATTGTTGAAAAGGGTCCAGAATATTAAGTGTTTAATAATATTTGATGAGTAAATGAAGGAATAAGCACATACATGCTTTAAATTAATTAATGACGTATTTTGATAAATAACATTGTGACAAACACTGATTCCTTTTTTAATTTTTCAATAGGTGGGTTTATTACATCTTTACATACCACAATTAGATCTTAAGAACTATCTAGCATTATGGGGCACCTGGGTGGCTCAGTTAAGCGTTGGACTCTTAGTTTCAGCTAAGGTCATGATCTCAGGGTTATGAGGTCGAGCCCCGTATCAGGCTCCATGTTCAGCACAGTCTGCTTGGGATTCTCTCCCTTTCCCTCTCCCCTCCCTTCTGTCCCTCCCCCCTCACATTCATGCTCTCTCTAAAATAAGTAAATAAATAGAGTATTTTTTTAAAAAAGAATTATCTAGCATCTTGCTTTTTTTATAGCCCATCATCCCTCAGATTCTATTCATTGGCCTGCTGAACTGTTCCTTTTCCAGAGACATAGGTACTACAAAAATATTTCAATAATCCTTGTTTTTAACTATTTTGGCCTGGTAAATGAAAGCATCTGAATTTGATATACATTCAATGTTGTTTCCTATGAGAATTAACTCATCTTTTGAGGTTTGAGAAACTGAACGAGCAATGACTGGTCTCATCAGAACCCTATTTTTTCACCCAAGAAATTTCAGACTTGAACAAGAGACTCATTCTTCTAAACAACAACACTGATGAGGAAGTGAGCCTACACTGATATCATCTTGTAAAGGAAGCCCAATGTGACCCCCTGATCATGTTCTTCACATGATGACAAATAGAACTGTAGCCTATTCCTTTCTATGTCCCCAATTTTGTCAGTCTGAAGCCTTTTTCTTTCCAAGGTAACTGAGTTCTGATTGATGTTAGAGATTAAAATTCTCTGGTGGCCTTCGCAATGACTGTGTGTCCCTTCAGAATGATGTTCATATTTTCTGGAATGTCCATGGTCCAATTGCTGAGAATGTCTTTGTTCTTGCAGTGGATACAGAAAAGAGAGTTGACTGCTGTTAGAAGTCACCTGTCACTACAAATGACTGACAGATTTAGATTTTGGTGGCCCTGCCTATAACCACACCCTTTAATTATTGTTTGCTGCAAAATTCAAAACAGAAATGATCTTGGCTCCTCAAAGACCCCACAGGAATAGAACCAATATACATTTCACTATTGCAGAAAAGTGACATATGAGTTAGGTGAGTTAGCTGGGATAATAATTCTAATTTATTCCAGAAATTGTTTGGTGCACCTTAATAAGGGATGTCTTAACTAGTTGCTCATCTGGCTATTCCTTACATAAGCTTTGGTTGTGAATAAGAAATAAGTAAGATATTAATGTGGTATTCAGCCATACATAGCCATGATACAATGTGAAGTGTTAAAATAGATGCTCAAAATGTCATGAAAGCACAGTGGAGAAGCACGTTCATTTGGAATTGATTTTTAAAATGCATAGAGCTCTGTGAAAGTCTTTCTTTTAACCAATAGTGAGGTTGTTAATCTCACCACCTGCCCCACTACTTCCTCCAACCCCTTTTATTCTGCCATGTCTTCCTTCCCTCTACTGAATTAACTTTATACCGTTATTCTACCCACAGGTAGATATTTCTTACAGGAGCTGAGGTTTGGTCAGTTTGACTTATTTTTTTTTAATATTTTATTTATTTATTTGAGAGAGAGAGTGAGCACACAGAGGGGGAGACAAGGTGGGGGTAGAAGCAGACTCTCCACTGAGCAGAGAGCCTGATGTGGAGCTCGATCCCTGATATCAGGACCTGAGCTGAAGGCAGATGCTTAACCGACTGAGCCACCCAGGCGCCCCTTGGTAAGTTTGATTTAGACAATAACAGCCTGAAATGCATTTTTTAAAAAGATTTTATTTATTTATTTGACAAAGAGAGAGAGATCACAAGAGGCAGGCAGAGAGAGAGGGGGAAGCAGACTTCCAGCTGAGCAGAGAGCCCGATGCGGGGCTCGATCCCAGGACCCTGATATCATGACCTGAGCCGAAGGCAGAGGCTTTAAATCACTGAGCCACCCAGGCGCCCCCTGAAATGCATTTTTTAAGTTGTATCCTTCGTTGTTTGCTTCTGAACCTCAATTAAGTATTGAGTCTTACTTCTTAATTTAAATATGATTAGCTTTATTTTTAATCTTTTCCTAATCTGATCTTTACGTTACAATCTTGTATTTCTCAAGAAATAAAGAACTTTGCTACACTGACAGAAAACACTTCAGTGTAGGTTGATAAAAAACTTGGAAGCCAAAAAAATCATATTAAAGCCATTTCATATTGGGGAAAACGTACAATGAATTTTGGAATTAATTTTTCATGTTAAACCCAATTGCTAAAGGATCTTCGAAAGAAATGTTAAGTTATAGATGGTAAGCATATGTTAAAGGACGTTATTGTAGTCTCAAAATATTCCGGTGTTGATATTTTTTAAAAAATCATTTTTCTAGGCTTAATGGAAATACACAAGTCACTAAGGAGGCAAGGAAATATTGTGTATCGCTGGGGAGAAAGGAAAACAATCATCAATGTTTAGTATTCCAAAAGTTTGGGGGAAATGAAGCTACTAACTGTGACGAGACTCTGCCTTTTCTGATGCTCAAAATACAGCTGGGGATTGGGAATTCTGCTTGGTAATAAGCTCTTAAGCACATTTGTAGTGTGGGATAAAGTTCTTACTTGGATGAGTGATGTTCATTCAACTAGAGCAGATTTTAAAGGGATAGAATATAGGCCAGCAGATTTCTGTGACACACTCATAACCTTTCTGTAAATGCACTGCCTTTATTTCTTATATCAAATGAATGCTAGGGTTTCAAAAGATATTATTCATAAATAGAATATAGTTTCTCAAAGGGGAAAGAAACCAGCCCATAACATACTGACCCCTGGGAAATAAAACACCAAATCATTTCTCCTTTAACTCCAAAGGAAGCCTATATTTTTTTATCAGTCACTTTTTCAAGGGAAGAAATCACTAGAGTTTCACCATCTATCTCTGTTTCTATTAGGTTGTCAATTTGGTTTGAGTTTTCATCAGAGTTGGATTAACAGCTGGAAGAAGAGTTGTCTCATCTAAACATTCACCAGGGGGCAATGAGAAAAATCTATTAAATTTGACATAGGACAATGGTACTTACTCAAGAAGACACTTTGAACATTTGTAATGGAAAGGCAACTTTTTGTAAAATTTGTTCAGATAATTCTCACAAATGTAGGATTTGTGATTCCCTTTAATTGAGAAAGCAGTCTAATTTAACAAAGGAGAAATAAAGAGCTATATCTATATGTAGTATTAATTAAGGAAGTATTATAAATTAAGGAATTAATGTAGGGTCCCAAAGGAAAATGCCATAAGATTCTAGTGCCAGGTCTAATGTAAAAGAATAATTATACATAATAAAAGACACATATTATCCCCAGGTTCGTTGAAAAGAATGAAAGAAAAAGCGTTTGGGGATTGCTATAGTTACAGCATTAGTGATATATATTTAAAAAAATAGTTGAAATAAACATAATATTAATATTTACTAATTTGGCTGATGGCAACACAGGGTCCATTACATTCATTTCTAAGATTTTCTATATATTTTAAATAATTTGTGGTTTTCTTTAGTTATAAAAATAATGAAAACTTTTATAAGAGAAAGAAAGTCTTTATTAATGATGTTGTGAAAAATAAATTTGATAAAGAAAGCCAAAATATTTGCATGGTTAAATGTAAATTGTAAATAATTTTCTACTTGTTTAGACTTTCTAATAAAAATTTAATAAAATATTAACTATCACCAATGATGAAATAAAATAAACATATTCAGGCGCCTAGGTGGCTGAGTCATTAAGCATCTGCCTTTGGCTCAGGTCATGATCCCAGGCTCCTGGGATCCAGCCCCGCATAGGGCTCTCTGCTCAGCAGGAAGCCTGTTTCTCCCTCTCCCACTCCCCCTGCTTGTGTTCCCTCTCTTGCCGTGTCTCTCTCTGTCAAATAAATAAATAAAATCTTAAAAATAAATACATACATAAACATATTCACTTTAGAGTTAGAACAAGGAACTACCTATATGAACAGTAATCAGAATATATATATAACATCTGTTTCACTGAGCTTTAAGGAGTGCTACATATTTATCAGTTGAAAATCCTGGGTCAAATGGTACATGAGTTAATGAGTTAGAGTTATGTAAGGTGCAATTTATAAATTATTTATATTTTATTCCAATATAAAACATACACCAATTCCATGTTGTAACAGAAAAATAAAGTTTCTGTGTGTGAATTCTATAGTGCTATTGACTTTAGGCAGCCCCATGAGAGAGAGAGGGAGAAAGATTTTTAATCATCATTCTTGTATTACTCATCGGATATTAAAGGAAGTATCACGCTGTCTCTAACCACATACACTATCATAAAATTTTAAGTAGTAAGATATGAAATATATAACTTTCTCCTTTAATAATGAAGACTTTCATAGGTATGTTTTCTTCTAGGTATGTGCAATCTGAATCCCACAAGTCAATTTGAACTTCAGGTTGCTGGCTAAAGTTGTGAATATTCCTTCTGTCAATTAGTGTTAGCATCATATGATAACTGGAATTCGCCCATGCTCTCACATCCACCAAGCATTAGGTATAGAAACAAAATATCTCCCTGGCCCATTTTAACGGGTTGACCTCTACTTCTTGACAGAGATGTTTCAATTACTTTTCCTTTGTGACTACTCCTCAAAATTGAAATTCACTTATTGATCATGATGCATCTACAGAGATTTGAAACATATTCATGAAATATTCTGAGCAGTTACACATAATAAACTATCAAACTACTATAATGTGTCTTCTTATAGCCCTTTCTCTCAGGAATATTTTATTCATAGTAACAAAGTCTTATTCTTGGGTTCACATCTCTGCAAAAAATGTATCAGAAGCAATGTTTACAATACAGAAATAATAGCTATATTACCTGTGATTCTTTTGTGGCTCCCTATATAAACAATACAATCAAAACAGTGTATTTTCTACGATGGGAAAGATAGTATTTGAAATTGCAGAAAATAATTGATGTAATGGTGTATTCAATTATTTGTTAATATTCACTTATCTATATAATATGTTTATTTCAGACCTGCAAGAGGAGATATCAGGGAAAGTGACTAATCTGACTGATGGGAATTTTTAAAGGTTAACATTCAGAGAGTTGTTTCACATTCAGGTGGAATAGGTCGTGGATGACTTGTATGTGGCTCAAGCTCTTGTGTATTGCTTTCTTTTGGATCTTTGACCAGGAACATGAGATATTTCCCTTTTTTTGGTCAGAGCCTATTTCTACCATCTAACCATGCTGCAGCTTTTCTACCTTTGACAAGATCACCAGTTTGACCCTGATGAGTTCTTTTTCTAATCTATGATTAAAGAATGGTATCCATCCTGTCTTGTGAGAATGTAATATTTCACTAATGTATAATTTATGAGATATTCATAAATATATGAGTTCAGACAAAGAGAGTTGGTATAAAATGGAACAATCATAAAATGAGAGACTTCATGATAATTACAATATCATTGCTGAAGTAAAATTTTTAAGATGAAATCCTAGAAGAGAAAGTTGAGAATATTTTTGGAGTGAAAAATAAAATGTTAGAAAATGCTATATAAAAATTTAGAAAATATGGAAAATCAGAGAGTTCTATCATCTATGTAATAATTCCAGAAAAGACAAAGAATATATATACAAAGCATATATATAAACATATATATGTGCATATATATTTTTTTTTTCAAAGCCAAAAGAGAGAATAATTTCCTGAAGCCAAAAAAAATGTGTGTGACTATTGACTCTAGAGAAATATAACTGGGGAAAACAAAACAAAACAAAACAAGAAAAATTTCTCCAAAATTATCACAATATCTAATCTATTCCATGTAAAGTTAAATTCCAAAGATACAGATAGATAATGGATAGATAAGTAGACAAATATACAGGTAAATTAAAAAATCTAACTGCTCACCAGGAACCAGACTGATACCAAGTAGCAGTAGAAGCATCAAATATAAATATGCAGATTAAAATATAGTGATAAATATGTGTTTATAATATGTTAAAGATTTAACCTAGAGAACATTTTTCAAATCAGCTGTCAAGTACAAAGGATTAAAAATATAAATTTTTTTTAGAAATTTTAAGTGCTGCAATCTATACAAATACTGCAATCTGTACATATACTTGTACACATGCATTTATTTATCCTATAATGTAACCAAAACATAATCGAAGGAAAAAAGTTGAGTCAGCTTCAAAACAGACCATGAACTGATTATGGACGAAATGAAGCAAAAACCTAATATAGTCAATGTAGGGGATGTCTACAGAAATTCCTGTAAAAACCACAATGATGATGATTTCACAGGCCATGTGATAAGATGCTAGATCTTCTTGGGGATGAAAGGCAAGGGAAGTTCACATTTCTTTTGTGAAAAAGGCACAACTATTTTTTTTCTTTTAAGATTTTATTTAGTTGACACAGAGAGAGAACACAGACAGGGGGAGCAGCAGAGGGGGAGAGAGAAGCAGACTCTCAGCTGAGCAGGGAGCCCTGACAGGGGACTTGATCCCAGGATGCTGGGATCATGACCTGAGCCGAAAGCATCTACCGACTGAGCCACTCAGGCGCCCCAAATGCACAACTATTAATTAGAGGTAATTTGTGTCAATGTAGCTCACTGCTGCCACCACAGACAAAACTGCATGCTCTCCTCAGCCACGCGGCTGAAACACATAGGCAACAGTTCTACTTTTAGTCTCTGTAGCTTTTAACTCTGTCGAGGAAATTGTAGGAGAACGCTGGACTCTGCCTCCCATGAACTGACAATCACCTGGGCAGCAGCATGAAAACACAGACCCGAGGGCAGAATACCGTCCAGGACATTGAGATTCTTTTAACTCAGCGAGGCAATACGACATCTACCCCAAACTATAGACATGCCATGTCTGTCTGAGTTCTAAAATTTTGATAGTGAATCAAACAGATATGTAGAATAATCTCTATCCTTGAGACACTGAATAGGCAGGAAGTGTTTATGGCATGGGGTCCTACAATAGGACAAAACGGCCTGTCTTAAATTACATAACCAGTGGAAAATTAGCCTCTTGGCTTTAATCAATACAGGATCCCCGATACTGAAAATTGTCCAACAATTTTCTGAACCATCAGACCAAATGACCTACCAGAGAAGCTGTCCTTTTCTCTTTGGGGTGCTAGAAGTTAGAGACAAGGAATTCATAATGAATAAAGAGATCCCATGTCCAGTGGAATAACTACTAGAAGAAATAAATATACCAACATGTGAACATAAAGAAAACAAGAGAATTTCATTGACTTCAAAAGAAATTAAAGTTTTTTAACATACAAAAAATCTTTAGATAGATAAATATGCATCAAAATTAATGGTTTGGAAAGTCCAGCACAGGGCAAAAATACAAAAACAAATAGGCACTCAAAACCCCCAATACATGTAGGATGAGCCAGGTTATCTCTTTATTGAGTACTGTTATTTTGTCTTTTGAGAAATCTGTCAATTTTATCTAAGTTATATTTGTAGGCATACCATTATTTATAATATACTCTTATTTTCATTTTAATATCTCTAGAACCTGTACTGATTTTATTTCTCTCATTCTTAATAGTAGTTATTTGTATAATCTTTCATTTTTCCTGATAGTCTGGGCAGAAGTTTATCAATTATATTGATTTCAAAGAACCAATCTTTGATTTCACTGGTATTCTCTACATTTTTTCTGTGTTCTATTCATTGACTTTTGGCTCTGGTATTTATTTTGGATTTAATATTTTTTTCTAGCTTATTAAGGAGAAAATTGGGGTCAAATTTAATTGAGAAATGTCTTTCTTCTAAAATTTTTTAAAATCAAAATCAGACATATTCTGCTTTATTGCCCTTCAGTTCAAAATAATTTCTAATTTTTATTTTGATTTCCTAATTAAAACATTGAATTTCCTATTGACCATATCTAGTGAAATTTTCATCTGACACATTTTATTTTTCATCCTCTAAAAGCTTAATTTCTATAAGTTTTAATATTTACTGTGTCTTTGCTTATTTGGATATCTGGAACATAGTTATAATAATTTTTTGAAGTTTCTTTACTACTGATTCTAACATCTGTACTTGTTCTAAATTGATTTTAACTCACTACTTTATATTCTAATTCCAGTTTGTATTATCCTGCTTTTTTTTTTTATGTTCTAGTGGATTCCAACTGGATGCCAGTCATTATGATTGCTTTTAGTGTCACATCAAAAATAATTTTGCATAGCTTAAGATCATAATCATTTTATCCTTTTTACCCTTTTATCATTTTTCTTTTAGAGTATTTACAGAATTATATCTTATAGTTAGGTCTACAACTGATCAAGAGTTAGATTGAAATCTGTTTCTTCTTCTTCTTCTTTTCAACTTTCAATTGTTCTACTTCCTTTCCTTGGCAAACTATCCTTTATATAGCAAATACCTTCATAAATTTGCACTAAGTTTATAAAAAAAATTAATGTCCCTGTCGGCTAATTCTGAAATTGAGTCAATTGTGGGATGATTTCAATACATATATTATTCCCCTCGGTATGAGTCCTTTTTTTTTTCCTATTGCCTTGCTTGCCTTGTAATTTTATGTCTCAGACATTCAGATGAGTGACCAATTGATCTGTAGAATGGATAAGCTATTTATTATATGTAGTATTGAATTATTATGATAGCATGGGCAAAGGTTAAAAAGTACCATAGAACAGCTGGTTCTGTGCCCAGCGTTCCAGAGTAAAGAAAGAAGCTGGTGGAAGAAGAACATTTCCTGAAGCAAATTCTGACAAATATTTATTCAGTGCCTTACTATTTCTAGAAAACTGGCAAAGAAAGAATACTCATCAATCTGGGGGACAGATTTATTAGCTTTTTGGATCATAAAAATGTCCAAAATGTCCAAGTAATGTAATATGTCCTTATACATTAATGTTGGTCCCTCACTAAAATTCTTCCCATACATCCTACCCCACCTTCTTAGATTTTTTTTTTACTCATATCACTTTTCTTATTGTCAAATTCCAGGAATCGCAAAGTGTTATTCCTGGAGCCTTCTCAAGAATCATGTTCTGTAGTTTCTTTTAACATTTGGCCCTTAAATGATCCAATACATTTGGTAGATATCAAACCTTTAAAAGAGCAAATCATGCTTCAAGTAACCAAGGAACTGACTTTAGTTTGTTGACAACATATTAACACCAGATTATGAATAACATTTTCCACTAAGCTAAGACGACTAGAAATCATTCTGAATATGCTGGAGGATCAAAGCACAAGCATAAAAACAGATCTGTGACTAAAAAAAATATGTTAATACCATCTTAAATAGAGATTAATGGATATTTCCTGCAAAAATAGGAAAGATACCTTAAAAGAGAGGAGAGTCAGCAGGGGAGGAGAAAAAGACCATATGATGAAATGTGAGATGTAAAATTTTGAAATTCTCTTAATTCTAAATTACGTAATAGGTAGGAGGCATTGTTTAAACATGGACTGAGGAGCAAATGCCAGACTTCGGAAGGTCAAAACCAGAAGTATTATCTTTCTATGCTACGAAACATTCACAGTGTCCAAAGACACTCTGGGTCTTCTTTCTTTTGTTCGGACAGATATTGAAAGCAATTGTGTCTTCATGTCTCTCCAAATTAGTAAGGTCACTGACATAAATAAAGTCAGATGATAATAATTATAACTGACAATGGTAAGATTGGATAAATTCTAAAACTGTTACTCAAACAAATGGATTACATAATTAGAGCCTGAAATAAAAGGATTTTATATCATGATCACTGAGATTTATTTAGGGATTCTGGGATGGTTCGACATCTGCAAATGAATCAGTGTGATATACCACATTAATAAAATGAGGGATAAGAGTCATTTAATTGTGAGAAATGTAGAAAAAGCATTTAACAAAATATATCTTCCTTTCATGACAAAATATTCAATAAATTAAGTATAAATGCGATGTACATCAATATAACCATATATGATAAGCTAATGTTATACTATATGGTAAGAAGTTTAAAGCTCTTGCTCTAAGATCAGAAAAATAAGACTGCCCACTCTTATCACTTTTATTCAACATAGTAGTGGAATCCCTAGCCAGAGCAATTAGGCAAGAAAAATAAATAAATAAATAAATAAATAAATAAATAAATAAATAAGTAAAAGACATCCCAATAGAAAAGATGCTTGCAGATGACATGAACTTATATGTAGAAACACTGAAAACTCCTCCAAAAAACTATTAGAACTAATAATTTCAGTAAAGTTGCAAGATATAAAATCATTATACAAAAAAATACCTGTTTTATTTTTATACTAACAAAGAACTATTAAAAAATGAAATTAAGAAAACAATCCCATTTACAATAGAATCAAAAAGAATAAAACATTTAAGGAAAAATGTAACCAAGGAAGTGAAAGTTTTATACACTAAAAACTGTAAAATATTGGTGAAAGAAATTAAAGAAAAAATAAACAAATGGAAAGATATTATATGCTCATGAAATGATAGAATATTGTTAAAAGTTTCCAAAACTCATGATATTACTCCAAGCAATCTACAGATTCAACACAATTCCCATCAAATTCCAATGGCATTTTCTACAAGAATAAAAAATAAAATCCTAAAATACATATAAAACCATGAAGACCCCAAATGCAAAGTGATCTTGAGAAAGAAGAACAAAGTTGGATGTTTACACTTTCTAATTTCAAACTGTATTATAAGTTAAGAGTAATAAAGTAGGGAATTAGCACACATACACACCAAAAGGCATACAGATTAATGGAACAATATAAAAGCCCACAAGAAAACTCAGGCATATATAATCAATTAATTTATGACAAAGGAGCCAAGAATATACAATATGAAAGGATAGTTTTTTTCAGAAAATGGTGCAGGGAAAAATGAACAATGACATAAAAAGAGTGAAACTGGACCTTATCTTACACCATACACAAAAATCAACTCAAAATCCATGACGGACTTGAACCTAAGACCTGAAACCGTTAAACTCCTAGAAGAAAACATAGGGAGTACATCCCTTGACATTGATCTTGGCAATTATTATTTTTTAATTTGACATCAAAAGCAAAGAAAAACAAAGCAAAATAAACAAGTAGGGTTATATCAAACTAAAAAGCTCCTGCACAGAAAACAAAAAACTAAATGCAAAGGCAACTTATGAAATGGGAGAAAATATTTGCAAACTACATATCCGTTAAATGGTTAATATCCAAAATACACAAAGAGCACATACAACCAAATAGCAAAACTACAAATAACCCATTTAAAAACTGGGCAAAAGATTTAAATATACATTTTTCCAAAGAACGCATAGAAACGACCAATTAATACATGAAAATTTGCTCAACATCACTAATCATTGGGGAATGCAAATTTACACTAGGACAAGATATCACCTTCTACCTGCTAGGATGTAAACTATCAAAAAGACAAGAAATAAATAATGCTGGCAAGGATGTGGAGCAAAGGGAACCCTTGTGCACTGTTGGTGGGAATGTTGGGTATTGAATACCACTATGGCAAACAATAGAGTTTCCTTAAGAAATTACAAATAGAACTAATATATGATCTTGCAATCCCACTTCTAGGCATACCTAAAAAAACCAAAATCACTATCTTAGAGGCATAGTTGTACTGCCACATTTATTGTAGCTTTATTCATAAGAGTCAAGGTGAGAAAACAACATAAATAAAGCTCAAAAAAAAAAAAAAGCATTAGATTTAGAGCACAGTTATCTGATTTTGAACTCCTTCACTGACTTAGTTTTTTTCAGCTTTATTGAGGTATAATTGATAAATAAAATTGTATATATTTAAGGTGTACAATGGAATGCTTAATTCTATATACTTTCATTTTGAAATGATTACCACAATCAAGTTACTCTGTTTTTTGTATCTTTGCAATGTATATTTGTGAGTTTGGGAGGAAGGAATTATGCATTATTTCAGAAAATTATGCAAAACAATTCTATGTAATCTTCTGAGTTGTTGTAACTCAAAAGTCTATAAAGATATCTGCTTTGATTCTACTTCAAAGTGACCACTTTATCAAAAACCCCAAAGTTCATCTAGGCCTAGGCATATTTCACTGTAACATCAGAAAATCAATATGGAAAAGAAAATCTTAAAAAGCTGCCAGTCAGAAACTATATGTTTTCTCTAAAGTACCAATATGTAAACTAATAGCAATTTTTGCCTTACTTGAAGTTAATATTTGTATTAGTTGGGGTCAACTACCAAAAGCTCCCAGTAATCTAAAATAAATCAGCTTTTATTTTTTTCCCCTAATAAATTCCTATGCAAATCTTCCGCAGATAACTTGGGTCAGAGATCTTGGTTCCTTCCACAGGTGCACTTCCTGAAACCCTAGGGACTCAGAGTTGCCCAGGGGAACCTCTGTGTCTAGCCAGTAGATGCGGGAAGGGAGAATGAGTTCTTATATCTATTCTTCAATGCCTCACTTCTATCCACGGTTCATTCATAAACACCAGCCCCTGGGCATCCTTACCACCCAAGTAAGAGGTTGGTCTCAGTCTAGCCATCCCAGGCAGAAGAGAGCATTAGGACTGTTTATGAGAATTGGCAATCTTTCTACATTATTAGAGGAAAGAAAGGAAAAATCAACCTATCAAATAATAGAGTAAAAATATATAACTACTCAGAGAAAAGCAAACAAATACTAGGAAAGAAGAGCTCCATCAAGCAGTTATTAAAAGAACTATATGACATAGAGAAGAAAGATTTTCTCTAATCTGTTTCAATCTATACTATCGCAATATTAATATAAAGTCACGTATATACATACATACACACATAGTAATGCTATTTTTCTTTTTTTGCCTTTTTGTGTGTTATGTTTTATAATTTTTTTCTGAGAAATTTATTTTTTTAGTGACAATGTTCCATTACAATATATGAATGATAGCAACATTCTTTTCTTGCCGTTTTTTTTTTTTGTTTTTAGTGTTAGTTGTACATTACTAGTATTGGGGCCTCAATCAGATGCAATATCCTATTCAATAAAACATACCTGAAGCCTTGCCCAAGCTGATTTTACAATTTGCAGGATTCTGTTATGTTAGCTATACTCAGAGTCAGGTCTTTTTTTTCTCTACCCATATTCTGTTACTCTAGGTCATAATTTTCCCTGGGTCTTTCCTGAAAATTGATACAAATACAGAATTTTATCACATTAGCTTTTTTTTCTAACAAAGGCCTTTCTTCACTCTAGCACGGACCCTAAAGTCCTTAGGCAAGTGAGACTACCTCTAAAATGCTTCTGTCAATGGCAGGGAAGACATATCTATACCATCCGAAGATCATATTTCTGCTTATTATTTTGAAATCCTGGAGAAGTTTATTTAGTTTACTGAGATGAAGGATTCAGCCAAAAAGAAAAAAAAAAACCTTATATAGGTTTTTTTATAATAGGTATTATGATTGATATGCCATACTTTATGACTCACAGTTGCCATATATATCATGCTTGAGCAAAATCTATACTGCTAAAATGGGTGGATTTAGGAATCTGAGAGACCTTTGTATTCTATAGCAATGATGCTTTTAATGTTCCATTAAAAATTTCAGAATTCCCAAGAGTTTCCTTTCATCTACTTTTAGCATTCCCTGGCCAGAATACCATATATTCCATACCAAAGTCCTTTAGCTGACAATTTATTTACGCAGTTATTTAAATATTATTCATATACCATATTTTATCAACTCCAAGTTACCATTTAATATATAATTTGTACTAATATGTAAAAGAAAATTATGATTGTAAATTGTTGATTGTGAAACATTTCTGGATTACTGATAGGCAAATTTATGAAAAAAAAACATGCATCTTAACGTTAGTGTAAAATGCTATAACTTTAGGGAGATAAGTATAAAATATTTTGAGAATCCCATCAGTCAAATGCTCCCTCTTTTTCAATGAAATCATGGAAAAGATTGATTTTGCAGTGTATTGTGTATTTCTGTGTATTGTGTATATTGGTGTATTGTGCAGTGTACTGCACTATTGTGCAGTGTATTGTGTATTTCTGTGTATTGTGTATATTGGTGGCATACTATGTGAAAATTAAATTTTAGTGTGCATATTTTCTTGTGTCTATTCTGTGAAACCTAAATTTGTAAGGCTGGCTGCAGACTGTAGTGCGTCATATATTTGGGACCCTGGGGACACAGTTGATTGATTCTTTTGGCAATACCATGGCAATAAATGGCAAGACTTTAGACAGTTTAACTGAGCATGCAAGTTCTTCAGTTGTGCCTCTATAATTAATTGGTCCATGATCTCATATTGTAAGTGTCCACTGCTAGAAAAAATGGATTATCAACTTTCTTCAGAAATTCCAACTACACATTCAAAGAAAGAAAAGGAGAACTTAACGCTGTGATAGGGTGCCATTTTGATGAATGGTACTTAGTATAAGATACCACTTCCAAGGTGCCATGTGGTTCTCTTTTAAATAAAAGTTTATGAATTTGCCCAGTGTGTTTGTCTTGTGCATTCAGTCAGATTCAGGGGGATCTTATAAATAGAAAGTTCCTAGAGATAGTAAAATAGTTTGTAAGGGCCACTGAGAAACAGCATATTTCAAAACTGTTTTTACGTTGGGAAGCCATCAAGTCATTAAGTGTTTTTCAATCCTTATGACTGAAAGTAGAAAAATTCAAAAGTAGGTACCAGTCTATGATGAGGTATTGTTATCATACTTGGGTATAAAGTCAACAACTTTTTGTGGAGAAGGATGTCAGGATAAAGCTCTAAAAGAAATCTGAATTGTTTATAATAATGACAACCACATAAATTAAAACATACCTGAAATGCAGAATAAGTCTCAAGCCTTTGTGATTCCGTGTAAGGGAAGACTGGAGAAGACTCAGACTTTAGTCAGGCCCCTGGAAACTTCTCTGAAGTCCGCCTATGCACTTTCTTATAAAACCCAGTTTTAGCAAGTACCCTGCTAAGTCAGTTAAACCAGAATCCACCTTGAAAGTTTCCTCTTAGTAATTTTCATTCCACTGATCGCCATCCGACTCTTGGCTATAAATTCCCACTTACCCATGCTGTATTTGGAGCTAAGCCCAATCTGTCTTCCCCACTGTAAAACTGTATTGCAGGGTCCCTATACCTATCGCAATAGTTCTGAATAAAATCTGCCTTACATCTTCAGTAAGTGTCATCAATTTTTTTTCTACAATACCTGCTGATTTCTTACAGAGTTATAGAAAAGATACATATAAATGCAATAAAAAATGTAATACCTGGCATTATAAGAAGAAAACAAAATAGTTGTCGGTACTGATTGGCCCACTTGCTTTAAGTCAGCACACTTACTTCTAGGGCTTTGTAAAAAGCCCTGTATATAAAATTTTAGTTGGGGACACCTAGGTGGCTCAGGTGTAAAGCATATGCCTTTGGCTCAGGTCATGATCTCGGGGTCCTGGGATTGACCCCCACATCGCTGAGGACTCCCTGCTCAGTGGGGAGTCTGCTTCTCTCTCTCCCTCCCTTTCCCTCTGCCCTTCCCCCCGCTTATTCTCTCTCTCTCTCTCTCTCAAATAAATAAATAAAATCTTAAATAAAATAAAATAAAATAAAATTTTGGTTGGGTGCTGTACAGCTAGGACATAGTCAAAGACATACAGAATCACAATTTAGAAATGTTAAAGATTCGTAGAAGCTGGAGTTATTATGTCTAAAAAGGCACTTTTCAGCACATAGTAGCCATAATGTCTCCATCTTTCTTAATTTTTAAAAAGATTTTATGTATTTATTTAATTGACAGAGAGACAGCAAGAGAGGTAACACAAGGAGGGGGAGTGGGAGAGGGAGAAGCAGGCTTCCCGCTGAGCAGGGAGCCCAATGCAGGGATCAATCCCAGGACCCTGGGATCATGACCTGAGCCGAAGGCAGATGCTTAACGACTGAGCCACCCAGGCGCTCCCATCTTCCTTAATCTTAAATTAAAAATCTAAGCCTTAGATCTTTCAGAAGAATTGTAAACTGAGTGAAGACTGAATCCTATGTATAAAGTCCTCAAATCGCACCTTTCAGTGTAGTTGGTCATGGGACTCTATTCCACATTCATCCCTGCACACACAGACTCTGAGAAAGGGGACCCCAAATTCTAGTTTCATCTTAGATGAGAATGCCCAGCAGATCCAGGAAACATGGCAGATATGGTAGCCAACAGTTCATGAATGGGCATAAACCACCCAAGTAAAAACTGTCTGGAGTCCCAGTTCAGACTCCTTCCGATGGGAAGTCACAGTGTTTCTCTGTATATTCTCCATGCTTGTAACTGTTATAAACATAATTGGCAGGATTTCAACCTGTTTTTCTGGTTTGTCTTGCCAGCTGATAAACTCCATAAGCTGCATGCATAAGCCAAGACTGCATGCCCAGGCTGTCTACCTGCACTAGCCGACTGCATAGATAAGCCGAATTTTCTAGAAAATAGAAATTTGTAAGGGCAGTCTCAGAACAATTGGTAGAGGCAGTTTCTGCATTTTGCCCAGTAGGTCAGACTGAACAAAAATAAGCATTGGTAAATTGAGCAAAGGTGAAAGAGTAGGTGAGTACCTTCGGAGAATGACTAACATATTTGAATGCCATTTGGGAATTGAAACCACAGAAAATGCTCTTCGGGGCCACATTTGTCCATGGCCTCCACCCCGAAGTTCAAAAGCAATTTTAAATCACGTTAGTGAGCAGAGCTGAGATGCAGAGATTCTGCAGGAACTGAGACAGATGACTGATCACTGTGTAAGCTGTCAGTCAAAAAATGGGGATGACACAGACTCAAAATGTATGGCCCTCCATTTAGCATTCCCAAATTATAAAGAAAAAGAATGTGGGACCATCAGGATCAAGGGAGGAACTGTCGATATAAGAAAGTCAATGAGACTGGTTCACGGGATTTTACTTTTTTGTGTGTCTAATAATATAGTAAGTAGTGGAGACACTAGAAACCCAGTGTTTTAAATGATATTTGTCAAACACTCCCAAAAGCTCCTCTGGAAAAAAAAAAAAAGATGAAGGAATTGTCAAGTTTGAGTACTGTGAGCACAGTCTGAAAAGAGAATCCACCTTAAACTCACTTGCATCTCTGTTTCTAGAACTTAGATCTCCTTGTTCTGGTATGAAAATCATATCAAGCAAATGGACATTAGGCTAATTAATCTATGTTGCAAAAAAATATAAGTATCTGCTTTCAAGTTCACTCCCCCCACCTGCACCCTCAAATTGTCTAGGCTCTTTGTAGAAAGGAAACGATCACCTGTATAAGGCATTTTAGATACATGTCAATGTAAAGTTTAAAAGCCACAAAATTATTATGGATTCAACCCTGTTCATTCTTTCAATCATTACAGAGTACAGAGGCAAAAGAATAAGATACTAAATTATAATATATGTTAGGTAGAGAATATGTTATTTAGTTACCCAAGGCAATCTCCTTTGCCATGAGGAGAATGAGAGCAAACTCCTAACAGAAATACTCATCTGAGCCACACAAAATCATGAGTAGGAAAACCCAGCAGATTATTTTCATCAATTCTCATTCTATATAATATCTTAAATTATGATAAGTATGTTTTAAGTTCTTATAACTTGCATAGAATGTAAAATCTTATTATTCATATATCAGAAAAGTATTTCCAGACCCCTTACTAACCTTGGCTACCAGCTACTTCTGGTCAACTGGGTCCAGGTGAAACATAGCAAAGAGATGGTGGGCGTAGCATTAAATAAACAAAACTAAACTGAATTCATCTTCCTAATAAGTAGTGACTTTCTGTTTTACTATTTTTCTTTGAGGTTCTGGACTCCCAGTTCACAGACTCATTCTTTTCTGATGGAATGGGCATTTGCCAAATGATTTTTCTGTGCCGTATCAGTTGTTCTTATAAACATACTTGTTTGATAGCTTCCCACTGCTTACATTTCTTTCCCAGTGCTCTATTTTTCTAGATACACATTCCTTCAGTTAAGTGATGTGACCTGAATGCAAATATCAGACTTGCACCAAATCCTCTGGCTGGCCACACTGAGGTTGCCAAGAATGGACGTTTTACATATATGCTATTGCAAAGCTAAGTAGTACCAAGAAGGTTAGCCTGCCCACCTGTCATTAGCAGTTTCATTTTTCCTTAGCATTTACCAACTTAATGAGTTCCCTAAAATCTTAGTAAGTATAGCTTTACTAAATCAGACCACCTACCCTTCAGAAGAAATCCACTTACTGAGAAAAGTACACTGCCCTATAACAATGGATTAAAATTTCTAGGTGAACTCGATTAGACCATAAGGAAATTCTTACTAGAAAAAATTATCAAATGAATAAATTCAGTTGAAAACCTTTCAAGAATGTTTCCCATCTTGACCTAGACTATTTCCACCTTAAAAATACAAATAAATTTCATCTTTGTGACAAACCAGACTTTAAGAAAAAAAGACAACTTTTCACCACTGTCTTCACCAGTCCACCTCTCATTTCTTTAGGAATAAGCTCATTTTTGTTGCTGCATGATCTGGTTTTTCTTCACCAATTCCATTGACCAAAAAATCCCATTGCTAAGAAATGGGGAATTTCTTACTTTGTAAGGTAACAAGCTAGGAGGGAATAAATAAAGGACAATGATCTAATCTGCCATAACAAATTTAAATACTGGAAACTAGGCTTATAAAGCCTTCCTTGGACAGCAAAACACCCTATTCTGTGAAAACTATAACAGAAGAAAATATTTAGCGTGACTTCCTATGAAGTCTAGTGATATAATCTTTAACAGAAAAAAGAAAAATAATAGTCATGGTAATTGAAACTCAGGCTCCCATGAGGCAAAGAGAATCATGATTCAGAATCAAAAATAATTGAGTTGGAAAAAATCTACTTTATCTAAGAAGTTTTGAATAGTAGACATATTTCTCTGCAGACAGTAGGAGGAATCTTCAACTGTCTGGATATTAGAAGGAATAATCACAAAAAATTAAAAAGGGACATGTGTTATAATCCACCAAAGGAGCTTTTGTTATAATCAATCTTTCTTCACATATAAACATATGCATATTCAAAGCAATGTAAACAAAATCAGCCTGTCTGAACATGTGTGAATGTTATACTGGGCAGCTGCCAAGATTGGAACCAAATGACCCAGTAGGCCAAAGAAAGAATCTCAAGTTCCTCTACTTGAAAAGAAAAAGATATTATACAGAAATGGATACTATTGATTAGTGAGATTGCATGACTCTCCCTAGGGATATATTGGAAACTATGTTTCATTCACTTGTTTTTTGTTAAATGGGTAGTTGCATCATATTAAGTGAAGGTTCAGTATTATTATATTTCAGAAGTTTAAACACCATGTGATTTTGTTTATACAGATTGGCTAGTTAAAGGCAGGCTGAGGGTGTATGAAAATTATTGGTTCCCTCAATTACAGTCCAGTCCCCTGATCTCTTGCAACGTAGCTCATGGTTTGTGTCCCGCATGCAACCGGGTTCCGACCAGATGATTCATGAAATGGGATTTGGAAAAGGAGTGAGGCTGAGCCATGGCTTTCCTGCCGCGGGGGTAGGCAGACGTATTTGCTTCTAAACGTTGTGGCTGTCGGGCAGCAGGGCCCGCACATCTAATCTTAGTGTGTGGATCACAGTGGCGGTATCGTGGCCACGCAGTCGGAAACTTCTTTCTCTCCATATCGTGAGCAAGGCAGGCACATTCTGATAGCAGTTAGATTTCCTGGATCTCCAGTCTCACGATTATGGCAGGAGGAAGAGTTTCCTCAGAGGACAAATTCTAGGATGTCGCTCTGACAATTATACTTGGAACCTCAACCTAAAGCAAGCTATCCTGCAATTCACTGAACTAAACATATGTTTTCGTAAAAAAATAGAAAGTTTTGTCTAATCTCAAGTTTAGCTGGTGCGTATCATGAATTACTCTGATTTTCTGATAGGGCTCTTCTGCCTTCATAGGATATATTATACTTGGTTATGGTAACTTCTTTTGTAATTATGCAGACATACACATTGATCTACTACTTTCTTCAAGCTATGTCAACAGTTATAATTAAAACAGTTATATATTTTATTTTCTCATACTGTTGTTACTCATTCTGGAAATCAAGTATATTAGTCAGGGGTCTCCAGAGAAATAGAACCAATAGGATATATATGTATCTATAAAAGGAGGTTTCTTAGGAGGAATTGTCTCATGCAATTATGGAGGCTAAGGAGTCTCCTCATCTGTTGTCTGCTAACTGGAGATTCCAGAAAAGTGGGTGGTGCAACTCAGTGTGCATTCAAAGGCCTGAGAGCCAGCGGAGAGGGTGATGTAGATCTAATCCAAGTCTGAAGGCCTGAGAACTAGTAATGTGGAGAACAGAAGATTGGTGTCAGTCATTAAGGCCAAATTCTTCCTTTCTCAGACCTTTTATTCTATTTAGGCCCTCAGTGGATTGGACGATGCCCACCGACATAGGAGATGGCAAACTGGTTTACTGAGTCTACTGATTCAAATGTTAATTTCATCCAGAAATATCCTCACATACCCAGAAATAATGTTTAGCTAAATATCTGGGCACCCTGTCATGCAGATGAGTTGACCCATAAAATTAACTACTACATCAGGTTTATTTTTTTGATACACAGAATGGATTGGTCATCTCATTCCCTTTTTACTATTTTGAAGAAAACTTTCCTACGAGAGAATTTACTGGTTTCTGGACATATCTTTATAACTTACCCATGAAACCATATGTCACACACATACATACACACACACACACACGCACACACAGAGGGTGTATTTAATATGGTTTAGTTAATAATACTTGTATTTTATCATTTATGTGTTTTTCATTGTTATCAATTATTCAGAATTTTCCAGAAATTTTTTTCAGTACTCATCAGCACTTTTATTTAAATTTCCTAACCTATTAGTAAACAGTAGTTCGTGGTGGTCCTTGTTTCTACATACCTGTTTTACCTACTGTATTCATCTTTAATTTTATATTTTCCCACTCTTCTCCCTTTCTTTTATGCTTCTTTTTAAATTTTATATATCTAAATTAATAAACTATTTCAATTATCAAAAATCAAAAGGTTAGGACAAAGTATATATAAGATGTCTCATTACCAAAACTTCGTCTAATCACGCTGTCAGTTTTTACACACATGGTAGTATCTCATTCTACTACACCTTACTTTTGTCACCTATCAATACAAACTGAAGGTGTCAGCACTTCCGTATATTCAGAACTGCCTTTTTGCTCCAAATGTACGGGATTACAAATTTCATTCAGTTTTTTATATGAAGTTATTTCCAATCTCTTACTTTTATAATCATTGATGAACGAGTTGTTTTGTACATGTACCAATTTTACATTAAACTATTTCTTCTCAATGACTAGGAACACCTATGTTAGCTATCTGTGTCATAGATATATATCATATCTATACATCTCTATCCATGTGTGTATGTATATGTAAGGGTTTTATTTATTTATTTTTTAAAGTAATCTCTACACCCAACATGGGACTTGAACTCAAGACCCCGAGATCAATAGTCACACACTCTTCTGACTGAGCCAGCCAGAAGGCCCCATGTGTGTGTGTGTATGCATATATATGTATGTGCATGTGTGTATACATATATATACACACACAGGCACACACTAAGCCATTGTGACATGAACCACAAATATTTTGTCCATATTTTGTCTTTGACTATTTTCACTTCCAAGGTAGTTAGTCTTGTAGATCTGCTTTATGTTTTAAGGTCACAGATTTATCAATGGACTCTAGATTTTGAATCATAGTTTAAGAGTCCTGCAAACAGGGCTGGTGAGTAAGCATATGCAGGGATGATTCCCCAGCTAGTGACTGGCCCTGGATTTTCCAGCAGCTGCTGAGTCACTTAGGCAATGTCCTGTTCTAGCCTGCTTTCTCCTCTCCTCTCCTCTCCTCCACCCCGGTGGCCTGAACACTGTCACACTGAGTATTCAAGCCAAATCAAGTTTTCTTCTCCACTTGTTGTAACGTTACTTGCTGAAATTAAAATGAAAGCCAATTCTCTACAGATAGACTGATCCCTTGAGGAATACTGATGTTGATTCTTTTATGCTCTCACATATTTTTACCCTGACATACATTATTTCACACATATTTGGAAATCCTCCAAGACTTCGTTATCAGCCAGGTATGTTTTCTACAGCATAGTTGCCTTCTCTTATCTGAACTCATATACGGCAAAGTATAATTTTGAACAAAAGTATAAACATTAGTATATAAATTATAAATATTTGAGAATGATTTTAATATATAGTGTGATTAGGAGTAAAGCTGTATCTAAACGAGATGACAAAAAATATATAGTTGACCCTTGAACAATGCAGGGATTAAGAGGTGCCAATTCCCCATGCAATTGAAAAATCTATGTATAACTTTTGGCTTTCCAAAACTTAACTACGTCTAGGCTAGTTTTGACCAGAAGTCTTACCGATAGCATAAACAGTAGATTAACACCTATTTTGTATGTTGTATGTATCGTATACTGTATTTTTACGATTAAGTGAGGTAGAGAAAAGAAAAGGTTATTAAGAAAGTCATAAGGAAGAGAAAAGACAGGTTATCAACAATAGTCTGTTTATGACCAAAGTCTGCCTATAAGTGGACCCACTCAGTTCAAACTCATGTTCTTCAAGGGTCACATGGATGACAGAATTTTTTAAAATCATAAATTTTTGATATTATAGATTATAACTCACAAAGCAGGGAAAGTTTGATCTTCTATTTCATTGCTCTATTTTGATCATTATATGTCATGTAAGACTCATGTGAAATGGCCCTGTGAATTTTGGTAAACATATATTTGGAGCCCCACATGGGATTTCTCTTGCGACCTATTTACATGTACCCCGGATGATTTGTGACATGTTTTTGGAACACTATGGATAAGACTGTAATATATTTTTCTCCTCCAAATACTTTAAATCAAAAATCAGTTTTGCCTAGAGGCAAGTTTCCCTAGAGGCAAACTTTTACATGTATATGTATAGTCAACGGTTTTTCCGTTTTCTAACTCATTAATTATTTTTTTAAAGGTTTTATTTATTTATTTATTTATGTGAGAGAGAGAGAGAGAGAGAGCACAAGCAGGGGGAAAGAGAGGGACAAGTAGACTCCACTCCAATGCAGATCTGGATCCCACAACCTTGAGATCATGACCTGAGTGGAAATCAAGAGATAGATACTTAACCAATTGAGTCATCCAAGTTCCCCCCATTAATAACTTTTTTATCTTTGCTCCTTATTTACTTCTACTTTCGAACTGCTTTCTTAAACATGTTTTAGCTTTGGATAAATAATTCATGTACTTTGTTTAAAAAGTGTTTTAAATTATACACACACAAACATGCACATGCATAATGACATAAGTGTTTCAAGCCACTTATTGCTTTAGCTCTACTGAGAAATTCTAATATGAGATCTTTTCATTATTATTTATTTATTTTTTATTTTCGAAATCATGCTTCTCGGTTTGTATTTTCCTATAGACCTGAGATTTTTCTGCTTTATTTACTTTATGCAGAGCTTTTAAATTTCACAGGGAAATTACCTGTTGCTTCTAAATTTATATTTCAGTTTCAATTCTTTCTTTCTTTGGATGCAAAATGGTCATTTCTAGTTTGGGGAACTTACTGAGAATTTTCTGGTGGGCAAATATACAATTTATCTTCATGACTCACACATGGGCACTTGGAAAGATGTATATTGTTTTCTTCTACATTATTTATTATTACCTGAAAACATTGTATTGAGAAATGCAATACAATATGGGAAACAGATATATAGCTTAATAAATTATAATAATATCCATTCATTTACCATCCAGCACAAGAAAAAAAAATACTGTCTCCATGCCCTTCTCTACCATTCCATCATTACTTTTGAGATTTTCTTGGATATTGTATTTGAAAGAAAAATAGAATCATACATAATTATATGAATCCAATATCCATGATTCAGAATTTTATGGACGCTCTGATGACTTAAAGTTTTGGGAGGCTCAGTGAGTTAAGCGATCTACTCTTGATCTGTGCTCTGGTCTTGATTTTGTTCAAGCCCCACACTTAAAAAAATAAAATTTAATTTAAAAAATAAATAATAATAATAATAAATAGAGCTTCTTTCTATATCCAAGGAGACACGAAAATCCAGCAAGCATCAGCTGAGTCCTTTAGATTCATGGCATCCTGGGACCAGCAGACATGAGAAGGAGTCACCAGCCTAGCAGGGGTAATTGACTCTGATCACCAGGAAAAAGTTAGGGTTGCTGCTACATATGAAGGCAGTGAGGACTGTATGCGGAATATAGATGAACATCTTAGGCATCTCTAATCCTCTCTGGCCCCAGAGTGACTATGATTGGACATGTACAGCAATCTTAATGTAAGAAAGGTCTGGTTACAAGGCGTGCAGATCTCTCAAGAGTGAGGGTGTGGATCACACCATTAGGTATGCCCCTAAAACTTTAGCACTTGGCCGTGCTCAGGCAGCGGCTGAAATTAACTGGGAAAAGGAAGACTGTCGTGAGCATACTATAAAGGCGCACACAGGAGTTGTGTCTCTCCACAATGTTAGCTGTACTCAATCATAAAGCAAAGTTAAATCACAGTTATAAAGCAGTTCAGGATTCCAAACTCAATGATAATTCACACTTGATTAAAGTTGGCTTCTTACATGGCACTCAAAGCATGACAGAAGACATTCAGGGGTCATGTCTGGAGGTCTGACAGTTTGCTGCCAAAGTCCTTCCCTTTTTAAAGGGATTTAATTGGTTTTGGGTCCCTGCAGACCTCCTCTGGTTCTGCTTGTTATCAGTTCTGGGGTGTTGGCTGATGTTAGTCCCGGCGATATCTCTTAGCTGCAGAACCTTAACTGCCTGCGTCATTGCTTCACACAGGCTCCTGCCTGACACGAGAGACTCCATGTTGCTCTCTACAAAGATGTAGGCTCAAATGCTGCAAGAGATAACAAAAGCTCCTCAGCCAGAGGCTGTCAGCTAACTGCACTCATCGCAACTGATTGGTAAATTCTTTCTTGTAAGAAAATTCTGGCTGCAATCTATGGATCTTCTTTCCAGCACAGGGAGGAGCTCCTCCAAGGTTCCAGTGGACCTCTCTTTCTGAGGGGAGACTCAGAAGAGATCGATCGTTGCAACAAGCTGCAACCCCCATTGGTTGGTCATGGCCATCTATTGTCACTCAGCCTCTCATCCACTTTTAATTCTAAACCCTCCTCTTGCTCAGTGATGCCCATACCTGCAGGTGGTCTCACATGGGCAATTCGTATTCACCAACTCAGTCTTCTGCTCTTGCATCTACAGGCCACCGAAGACACTCAGCTATCCCAAAAAAAGCAAGTACCATAGCACACCTTGGATCTCTTCCTTCTTCTAGTCTCCCACTCTTTTTGCATGATGTCATCATCATTGTTTTTTTGTGGCCCTTGCTTTCTTTATGGAACAAGTAGATCATTGAGTCATCCTTTACAACCAACATACATTATTGCTTTCTTGAAAGTTCCATTTGTTACTATTGGATTGCTTCATCAAAGGGTGTTTTCGGCTTGTCTTCCTGTTAAGAACCTTTATATGCCTAGAGAGATCTTTACCGTGCTCCCTCCTTGAAATGTTATAATGATGGCCACAGAATTATAGAATTAAATTTGTTTTCCTTAATAATTCAAATATTGACTTCATTGTCTCCTTATATCCAGTTGAAAGTCTGTTTCCAATGCTCTTTTTTTTTTTTAAAAGGTTTTATTTATCTATTCAACAGAGAGAGAGAGAGATAACAAGTAGGCGGGGGGGGGGGGGAAGCAGGCCCCCTGCTGAGCAGAGAGCCCAATGCGGGGCTCGATCCCAGGACCCCAGGATCATGACCTGAGCTGAAGGCAGAGGCTCCAACCCACTGAGCCATCCAGGCGCCCCTCCAATGCTCTCCTTTTATCTTTAGTTTTCTCTCTCAGAATCTATTCAATTTTCTTTATTGTCATGGATGTCCTTACATTTTATCAAAATATTTCTAGATGCTTTCTATTCTCCTTTTTGGCATTTATTCTGGTAATTTATATCACCTTTGGCTGATTCTTCTTTTTTTTTTTTTAGGATTATTAACCTTTGTTAATTGATGAGAGGGCAAAAGGCAAGGTGAGGGCAAAACTCGAGCTGACACCCCACAAACCGCCCCCTTAAGGTTGGATACGTGTAACATTCCTCAGGCACTAGTGACTGCCTAAGAACAGTGGTAGGGGAGAAACAAATGGTCAACTGATAAAGATCCCAGTCATGCAGGACATGAAACTCCACTATAGTTTGTAACTGTCTTAATGATTTACAAGAAAAACACAATCTTAGTAATAATCAGACTTCCAGGAGCCTACAGACTCAATTTCCTGGAGCCCTAACATCATCTTCCTTTCTATAGGATAGAAAACCCAAATGATCAGTCACTCCTCACAATCACAATCCAGCTCTTTCTGCCCACGCATCCTGTCCCTGCACTTTAATAAAATTCCTTTTTGCATCAAAGACATCTCAAGAATTCTTTCTTGGCCATCAGCTCCAAACCCCAACATCTTTCCTACATCCCTGAAATACTCAACCTAAGAGCTGACCACAAGAGAATACGAGGCCAATTTATACTACACAGTAACATACGTGAAATATGTAGCATTTAATTTCTATGTTGCAGAGAAGATTAATTAGCTTACTCCTAGATTTGCATTTTGTTTTAGTTGATTAACTTCTAATATCAGATTGTTAAAGTATTACTCTAGATAAATACCTGCATCTCAATTGCTTTATGTAGATAAAAATATCTATGACATGAGTAAATTAAACATAAATAAAAGTCATAATTTATTATTTACTAGAACTGCTTAGTATGTCTGATATATTTTAACCCTTAAATAACTGATACCGGTTGTATTATCTTTCCAATAATCATTATTGGTGATAGATGTTAGGGGGTATGGTTCTAAGTACAAAGAATGTGGTAAAATATATATTCAGAGTAAACCCAAATATAATATCATTTTCTCTCCAGTTATATTTTGAATTATATGATTATGAATATCCAGGGTGGGATGGTACACACGTGAAATATTGAAGCCAAATATCATGAAACTAATGTGTTTTCTTCCCTGTAATAAATCTGTAGCTTGTACACATAAAAACTGAAATTTTTGATTTATTCTCTCTGACAAAGAAAAACGTTTTCTTTGGAATTGTTGTAAGCCTAAACAGAAATATACTAAAAATGAAGAAAAATACATCTACGAGGCCCCATGTGCAGACATAGTAACATCTCCAAAATAATGTATTATAATGAAGAAAATACTGGAATAGTAAGTAAGTAGCATGAGAACAGCATGAATAATTCAACAAATTTTAAATGATAATTCTGGATATCTGAAGGAAAATTAAAAGTAAAGGTTGACGCTTCATCCTTAATCCACATTCTTCTCCCTCAGTCACTTTATAAGACTATATTTTCTTGTTTATTTTCTACTTTACACTAGCACTATGGGTTTATATTTGATAACAAAAACAGTTGAGATTAACATGCAGACTTTTGAAACAAAATTTAAGGATTAAAATTTAAAATAAAATAATCTTTTCAGGATGGTACAGATAGGATTCTGTTAGGCACACACACACACACACACACACACACGATGTTTTTAGGGCAGACTAGGAAAATGCTGCCAGTCTACACCATCACTCTGTGAGCTTGATGTGAGCTTTGAGGTACTCACTGAATCTCAGGATGACAATGGTATTGTCTTCAGAATCTAATGGGACAGTAGCCTTCACTTCTTGGGCTCCCAAAGAAGGTTCTAAAATAGCTCTACTCACTGGAAAAATATGTTACCGTATCCATGTATTTGGAAGATTCCTGGGTTGAAACAGAGATTTATGTGCAGCCTATATTTTCCTATCCCTAACTCTTTGTATTTTAGGGATCATTTCATTTTTTTTGAAAAAAAAATTCTGAGTGACATCCTTTCCTATAGACAACTTTCTTTCTTCTACTCCATATTATTACTATGAGAATCAGTCATTCAACACTATTCAAAAACCTCTGAGGAATGAGTTGAAAAATATCCTTAATTCTTAGAATTTAAATTTTGCAAAGACATACTTAGATGTAAAGAAGTTGGGTCTGAATTATTATAATTGCAACACCCTCCTGATGAATCTTGTTTCAGCTTTTCAGATTCCTAGAGCTACTTGCTCTCCCTCTCTGTAATGATTGGTGGGGCCATTTTTTTCATAGATTAATTCCTTTCATTAACCAAAGGATACTCTAGAAAACACCTGATTTTGCTTTATGTTATCCAAATTTAACTGGATTGCCAGAAAAAAAATCAAACAAATGTAGGTAGTCTAAGGACCAGTACTTCCCCAGAGACATCATCACAAGTTTGAGCTAAAACTGCCAATATCAAACTTTGGAAAATTTATAAAAAAATATTCAAACATTTATAGCATATATGTGTACATTGAACAACCATAAAGCACTTAAAAAGATAAGGGAACTTAATGGTGTGTTTATTTGCCCCTGCCCCACACTCTCGTAGGCTTTGCAATGATACTGAAGAAATCAGCCTATATATCCAGGGTGTGACCCTGGTCCTTATTCTGGGAGAAGCAGAAGAGTCCTTATTCTCAAATAATTGTGTTTGTCTGTTTTAACCTGTCTGCGGGTTACTGTTTGCAGGCAACATGATTTTATATATTATATTATATATATACGGTATATATATATTTTAAAGAAACCACTAACAAACATTAGAACTAAAACTAGTTTATTAGGATAAAAAGATTAATATAGAAAAGCCTATTGTGTTTCAATGCACTAGCAATAAATTATCTGAAAAGGAACCTAAGAAAACAATTCCATTTTCAGTAACACCCAAAAGATAAAATACCTAGGAATAAACTTCACCAAGGAGGTAACAGATTTGTACACTGAAATCTACAAAACATTGCTGAAAGAGATTTAAAAATATGCAAATAAGTAGGTCATCCCATGTTCATGGATGGAAAGACTTAATATTATTAAGATGACAGTACTACCTAGAATGATCTAGATTCAATGAAATCCCTATCAAAATTCTTGTGACTATAGGAAGCCTAGGTGGCATGGTCAGTTGAGCGTCTGACCCTTGTTTTGGCTCAGGTCGTGATCTCAGGCTTGTGAGACCGAGCCCTGCATTGGGCTCTGCTATCAGCACGGAGTCTGCTTGCAACTCTCTCTCTCCCTCACCACTCTGTCTCTCTCTCTCAAATAAATAAATAAATCTTTTTAAAAAATTCTAGTGACTTTTTCGTAGAAATGAAAAAGTCAATCCCTAATTCATATTTAAGGATCCCTAAATAACCAAAGATCTTGAAAAAGAAGAACATATTTGGGGGACTCACATCTAATTTCAAAACTTGCTACAAAACTATCATAATCAAAATAAAATGGTGCTAGCATAAGGATAGGCAAATAGACTAATGGAATAGACTCGACAGTCCAGAAATAAACACACACATATATATATATATATATGGCTAATTCATTTTCAAAAGAGATCAAAGACAATTCAATGAATAAAAAATGGTCTCATCAATGTATGTGCTGAATCAACTGGATTTTGACCTGCCAGTGAATGAAGTTGGATCCATACCTCACGCAATAAACAAAAGATACCTCAAAATGGATCAAAGACCTAAATGAAAGAGTTGAAACCATGCAATTCTTAGAAGAAAACATAGCAGTAAATCCCTGTGACCTTAGCTTTAGCAATAGATTTTAGATATTATAACAAAAACATATGCCACAAAGAAAACATAGACAAACTATGCCTTACTAAAAAATAAAAAAATTAAAGGTTCGTGCATCAAAGAATATTATTAAGAAAGTGAAGGGATGAACTATAAAATGGGAAAAAATATTTGCCAGACAGATATCTGATAAGGGTTAGTACCTTGAATATAAAGAACGCATAAAACTCAACATCCAAAAGATAAACAATCCAATTAAAAAATAGGCAAGGGACTTGCCTTGAATGGAAATTTCTCCAAAAAAGAAATACAAATGATCACATAGCACATGAAAACACGTGCTCAAACAAATACTTTGTATGTAAGTGCTCATTACAGCACTACTGATTGTAACTAAAAGATGGGAAAAACCCAAATATTCATCAACAGATGAATGGATAAACACACTGTTACATCTATGCAATGGAATATTATTCAGCCATAAAATGAATTAAGTACTGATATGTGCTACAATATGGATGGACCTCAAAAGCATTATACTATGTGAAATAATCTAGACACAAAAATGTTACATATTATTCTATTTATATGAATACTAAGAATAGGTAAAGCAATAGAGACAGAAAGTGGACTGGTGATTGTCTGGGCTGGGAGAGCCGTGAAACACAGAATGGCTGCTTAGTGGTTATGGGGATTTTCGGGGTTGATGAAAATGTTTTGAAACCTGATTTGATGTCTTGCATGATACAGTGAAAGTACTGTCACTGAAATTTACACTTTGAAACAGTTATTTTTAAGGGTAAAATATTGATATAAATCAGTGTCAATAAAAAAACTAATACATTTATCTTCCAAAATTAACTAAGCAATTTGGAGCCAACCAGACTCTTCAGAGTGGCTATGAATGATACGAGCAACATGTTCTCAGAGGTGGTTATCATGCACCCACAGTTTTAAATTAAGGAGGCTTCTTTTTTTATTTTTATTTTATTTTATTTTATTTTATTTTATTTATTTATTTATTTATTTGAGAGTGAGCGCACAAGCAAGGGGATCAGAAGAGGGAGATTGAGAGGGAGAAGAGGGCTTTCCACTGAGCAGTGAGCTCGATGGAGGGCTCAATCCCAGGACCCTGAGATCATGACCTGAGCCGAAGGCAGACACTTAGCTTAACTGCCTGAGCTACCCAGGCACCCCTAAATTGAGTAGGCTTCTAATTAGGTATACTGATAAAAACCCACTCTAGCTTGATTTTACCTGCATGCATTTTTATTCAGCCATGTGACTACCCACAGCTACCTCCCCTATCATAATGTCACTGCTATATACTTGCAGAAATAGAAAAAAAGAGAAAGAAATTATTTCACTGAATTTTCCCTACCAGGACCCATTTGCTTCACTGAGACAGAAATGTTAGAAAATAAATCATTTATGTATAGAGTATATACATTAGCTAAATTGAATCCATTCTGAGATGTTTTTTGACTTGTGTGTTTTTTAAGCAAAAAGACACTTCTAATTACTTCCCCATCTCTCCTTTCTCTCTCCACACACCACACACACACACACCTTTATTGCATTATACTTATTAACATTAGTTTGCTGTAGTGAAAACATAATTTATATTTGAAATCAGAAATTGTTTGCAAAAGAAAATTATATCTTAAAATATTTTAGAACATTTAGGATCAAAATCAAAGGTTATAAAGACATAGAAAAAAAGGTTTTACTGTGGTAGTTTTACTGAATTCATCTATAAATGAAATACAGTGGTCCTCTGAGAAGTGGGAAAGAAAGGGTATCCAATATATGCTAGAACTACAAGGGTTAGGGTAGATAAGGTTAATTTCCAGCATTCAGTAGGATTAATGTTTTAACAGATAATATTGATTATGAAATATATAGCTGGCATTTTAAATGCAAATGAAATTTGTATGGATTTTTAAAGTCTATGTAAAATGAAATACATTGATTTAGTATTATCATTCAATACATATTAAATGATATAGACAATGATGCCTGAAGGGTTAAATTAAAATTGCTGCCTAATATATGTCATTTCCTAAAGCTTCCCGTCTTCGCTAAATTTAAAGACAGTGGTCATTGTGCTTATACCAAACATTTGGCAGCTAATTTGGAATCGACCTTTGCCTTTGAATCACAATTTCAGATCTCAGACAAGAACTTAATTTTCTCATTGCCTTAAAACACAGAAAGCATCCACCAACTGCCTTCCTGCTGATGTTGAGACAATAGATTCTGCTGTTTTAACCTCTACATTATACTATCACCATGCCCTTTTTTAAATGATCTTTTAGGGGGGAAAATGCTACAAAAGCTCAACTTCAGCAAAAAGCTGCTGTCAGAATTTTATTCACACTAAATGGCCTCAGCATGTCACTGCTTTCCTATGGGAACAGCAATGGCTCCCTGTCAAATACCAAATTGATTTTAAAATTGCTTGATGGCTTCAGAGGCAAAGGGGTTGGGAGCTGTGTATTTATCCGAGTCAGTGTCAGGGCACGAGCCAGGTCTCTTCCAGCGGTTGTGAAACATGTTTGCTCCACGTGCCAAGCACAGGGGACATTCAGCCTCAGGTCCCACACTAACTCGGACATATGCGGATCACGGCACTGCCACACTGCCGTCAGATATACGCTTGAATATTTAGTACACGTGCTGCCAAAGTGAGCACCTTTAGAGTATTTATATTCCTATGTAAGGCACCTCAAAATTTAAAAAATTGTTTTAACATATGTGACCTTTTGTAGTTCAATTGTGACACAGAAACATGCCATAGACCCAATATGGATGGGATTGAGAGAAAATAGAAGTTTGCAAATATGGCCAGGCTCTATTACATTCTGAAATTATGAAAGAGCACCAAGGATAAGTCAACAGGACTCATGAATTCTCTGAAGATTCAGTAAGTTTTAAGATAATTAATCTTTATTTTCATTGTGCCTATTAACATTCATTTGTTCAAAACTCACAGAATGAAAAAAAGAACCCTTACCGAATGAAAAATTGCACCCAGTGAGGTTCAAGAGCACACAGAAGGACAATCTAGTTGGTCATTTTGTTTGTTCGTACTGTGTCGGTTTTTGAAAGAATACAGATGCATTGATTTTGTGAAGAGAAAAAAGTTGATGATTAGGAAATTTAAGAACTCAGGAATGTAGAAAAAAACAAAAGAAAGTTTTTAAAAAAAATCAAGCCAATTCCCACTACACAAAATTACCATCTTTAATACAGCAAACATCATCCTTCCTAGGAGGTGTCCCAGGTAGCACAGATTGTGTGTGTGTGTGTGTGTGTGTGTGTGTGTGTGTGTGTGTGTGAGAGAGAGAGAGAGAGAGAGAGAGAGAGAGAGAGAGAGCAGGGAATACACGGGGTCACTTGGAACCCCACAGAAGAAATAGTAGGACATTTACTCCATGTCCTGTGGTACCTGGTGCATAGGATGCAACACAGAGGAAAATAAAAAGGCATTTTTTAGGGCTATGAGAAAGAAGTAATATTCACAGGGAGTAGCTAATTTTGCAAACGAGAAACTGTGACTGTGAGAGTGAACCGTGGAGGATTTGGGAAGGTCAGAGAGGCACTGGGGATGGGGTCCGATTGATGTATCGCCTAACAACACAGGCATACATTCATCCGACAATGACAGCCCAGAGACGCTTAAGCTTCTGCTGTGACTGAGTAGGATGATTTGGAAGGCATGCTGGGATCAATGTGATGACGTCTTGGGGAGACTATGTGGGTGGAATCAATTTTAACTTTATGAATTCTCTCCTTCCCCCATTTTATTTTTAGATAGTTAAAATAAAGAGGTAGGTGGTGTTTTAAAAAAAGTGGCAGGGGCGGGTGCTGCTCTGGTGGGCTTCCCTGAAAGCTCCCTGTAGCAGAGCCCCGGCCAGAGAAAAACCCATCTAGTCAAGTACCTGAGACCCTGGGTATGTGTGTGTGTATGTATATATATATTTTTTTCATTTATTTATTTAAGATTTTATTTATTTGAGAGAGTGAGCATGAGTAGGGGGAGGGGCAAGCAAGCAGACTCCCTGCTGAGCAGGGAGCTCAATGTGGGCTGGATCCCAGGACCCTGAGATCATGACCTGAGCTGAAGTCAGAGGCTTAACCCACTGAGCCACCCAGGCAGCCCCCCCAGGCATCTTTTACATATTATTACCTGGGGCACCCTCCAATACTATAGTGGCTGCAATATTGATCTTAGAAAACACTTCATTTTTTTTTTAAAGATTTTATTTATTTATTTGACAGAGAAAGAGAGAGATCACAAGTAGGCAGAGAGGCAGGCAGAGAGAGAGGGGGAAGCAGGCTCCCTGCTGAGCAGAGAGCCCGATGCGGGGCTCGATCCCAGGACCCTGAGATCATGACCTGAGCCGAAGGCTGAGGCTTTAACCCACTGAGCCACCCAGGCGCCCCCTTAGAAAACACTTCAAACAAGATGTTTTGTCATAACTTATAAAATAACAGGCTATTGAGGGTGAATGTTTGTATGGCTTTGGTAATGAGCAGAGGGGATACTTGATTATGCCAAAAATAGCAACAACAACAACATTAACAATCCTACATCCTAAACAGAGTTGCAAATAGTTAAAATATCTTCCAAGGGTTATTAACTGGCAGGTCAATTACCTCTCCTACTCCAACCCTTACCCCAGCCAGATGTCCATTATGGAGTCCTTGCCCCGGACCCAGGCACATGAGTAGTTAGTTTGTAGAGGGGAGTGACTGGACAAATATATAGATAGAATTAGAGGCGTGCATTTTGGAAAAGTTGAGAATATTGCAACTTTTCTAACCTGTTCACCTGTTAAGTAGAAGTGGAATGTTCTAACAGGTCAGGTTAAAATAGAATCGTGTGTAGATAGTGAGGTACTTTCAGGGGAGTGATGGCTGCTCATCTCAGCAAGATGTTTAGGCATTGGACCCATCTCTCCTGCACGTTCCAGGTAGGAGAAGAGACATTGACAAGGGAAATATTATATCGATGCCAAGAAATTTCATATATTTTTTATGGAAATAATATTTTTTGCTTGTTTCTATCAAAGTCTTGAGTTGGTCATTTATGAATGAAAACACTGAGCAACAAATATGCACAAGTCTGGACACGATGTAGTGTCTAGTCATTGATGATGTGGAATGCAATCTTACGGTGAAGCCTTTCCCATGGACTTGCGTGAAATGGGAATTGCTAGATACCATTTTTTAAAATCCCTTTAACTTATGACACATCTCACTGCATATTTTATGGTAAGCTACATGTTCTTTAGTGCAAATATTGCTATTAGATCATATTTATACTTCAATCTCATCTCCATACTGCATTTCACTCAGCAGATGTTAATGAGTTTTTTGTTTATTATTATCAAAACATTTTGTCAAATAAAGGGATACTGAATTTTAAAATTATATTACAGGATCCTGAGACCTGTTGGAATGCCCTGAGAAGGAAAGAAACTCTTATTTAATTGTTGCTTATTCTTGGCTAAGTCATACTTCATTTTTGAGCCTTAATATCCTTTTGTGTAAAATGATTTGCCTTGCACTAGATCAGTTTGGGGAAACTACATGGGGTAGTGTTTAAAATTAGGAGCTCAGGAGTCAAATCTCTTGATCTTCAAGTTATGACTCTGCCGTTTATTAACTGTGTGAAGTTGGGTAAGTTATTTAAACTCTCCATCACATCTATGATAGGGACACTCAGGGTTGAGTGCTAAATGCCTATGAGTGTACCTGGAATGAAAGTATATCCCTATAATCACTAATTATTGAATATAAATAATTGGACATAAATAGTTAATAACTAGCCTTAAAATTTTAGAAGAAATTGCCTGAAGGGTCAGTTACCAGATAAAATATTTACGAAATAGTTCACTTCAGCATATAACATAGGAAACGACATAATCTAGAACGTAAGATAAACTTATTTATTCAACTATCTAAGTTTCTTTAAAGTGATACAAAGCACTGCAGTTAAAAAATTTTTACTAACATCTTCAGCTTTTTTAATTTTTTTTCTTAATAAATGGATTGTATCCTGCAAAACTATCCATTTGGTGAAGTCGGTTTCCATGCATTTTTTAGAAGATCAGAATACATTTTTCTATTTAACCACAGGAAATTAAGGAAGCAGATGAAACATGAAATTGAATCTTATAAGAGATAAGGGGAACAATTACAGTAAAATTACTTTAAGGTGGTTCTAGGAGCCAGTGTCTCAAACAGCATTAACAGGAAAATCTTCTTAGGAGAACTATGAAAAAAATATATTGACAAATAACAGATGAAAAACATGTTGTAATAAAAAACTGCTTAAGAAAGTTTTTTGTATTTGGATTTCCTAGTGTGAACTTTAATGATATCCACGTGCTACATTTCTTTTCCCACTGAGGACTGCGAGGACTCCTATTTTTAGTTTATTTACAAGTGTAATGCTATGTATTTTCACTTCAGTTGCCATATCAAATTCTGGCTTTCATTGTTCACTCTAGGCTAAATGGGACTCTCCCATGTTTTAATATCCATAGTGTTCCCATAGAACACTTTTGGCACACATCCAAAATCAAAATGTGTGTATATGATCAAGTTTGCATTAAAAAAATGTGGCACTATATTACAGAAACTGTACTTGATACATGCTTACAATTCATCAGTTCTTTCATCTAATGCTAACTTCACCCATTGATCTCAGAATCCAGCGATGAAACTATTGTTTGACATATAATCATATCATATAATTTACTATTTGTTTATCCTATAATTTGCAGTTTTTGTGTTATATTAGTGAAGGAGTGCTAACCTACTTTGACATGAGATACTCAAGCAACTTAGTGGCTTAATAGCAGTTCATTTTTCTTACACAGAATGCTTCAGGGTGAACGTTCTATGTCTGTAGGCGATTCCCTCTCATTTGCGGATGAAGACTCAGGACCTTTCCTGGGGCTAACTCGCTATTTACATGGTTGAGACCTGGTTGCCTTGTCTAGGCTACAGGAGGCAAAATGGAAAGGGACGTGGGAAGGTAGCACGCTGCTGACATAAAAGTCCTCGGTCAGAAACAAACACTTCTGCCCACACTCTATGTCCTTCTCAGATAGACACACCTGCATGAAAGGGTGTCTAAGGAATGAAGTCCAACTCTAAGAATTTTGACAGACAGCTAACAGTCTCTACCACTCCATTAATTTTCTTAATTTTTACTGTGACGAATGTTCTCATCTGGTATTTCACGTATTATTAGAAGTTCTTAGAAAGGGAGAATATCATCTCAACATATTTCATTGCATTAATTACTTAATACGTTCATGTCAAAATGAAGTGATACAGATGTTATTCATTCATGTATTCATTCTATTCTCACCCAACAATGACTCCCAGAGGACAGATCGTGCCTGTGAACTCAGCATGTAGCGCGGCTCTGGAGAAGACTATAAATGCGTTCCACACCTTGGTTATGGTATGAAGAAATGTGGCTAGCCAAAATCATTGATATGATCTTACTACCTAGAAAGATGGAAATATTATTATCAAGTAACTGCTTTGATCATGACACTGGTCATATATCACAAATTCTGACACAATAAACTTAAAAATGTATGCAAACAAGAGCATCTGCAAACTAGAAGATAGTAAAGACTGACCCAGATAAAGTGGTAATTCACTACCAGGTTATAGGGAGAATGATAGCTGAACTATGACCAATTATCTTATGGGGGAAAATAAAGGATTATGTGAGAATATGAAAGCTGTTTCAAAGAGACATATTGTTGTTTCTGCGCCTTCAAAGAAAATATACACTTTTTAATTGGAAGGTCTTTGTTCAATTTAAATAAGTACACTCTTAGATATAACGTGAAGAGTCAACTAAGATTGTGACAGAAGACTCTTTGCTGCCTTCCTCCCAGGAATATACAAATGTATAGCCATATGAAGAGCAATTTCCTCTGTAGGGAGTCACTCCTATAAACCCTCATCTGCAAGAGTAGGAAAAGCTGAGGACACACACTTTCCACAAACCCCAGTGCTGACACAGCGCTGTGCCATTGGGCGGGACCACCCCACCAGCTCTGAGCTTCTCCCTGTGGAGTGGAGGGTTTGAACCCCACATCTGTGCTTCAACTTTTAGGATTCCCACTGCAGGGCGAGGCTTCTAAAACACCTAGTTCAACATCACTAATCATCAGGGAAACAAATCAAAATCCACAATAAGACATCACTGCATACTGGTTACAAATGGCTATTATTAAAAAGACAAGAGTTAATAAATGCTGGTGAGGTTGTTCAAAAAGAGAACACTTTTGTACTGTTGGTGGGAATGTAAATTGACACAGCCACTATGAAAAACAGTATGGAGGTTCCTCGGGAAATTAAAAATAGAACTACCATATTATTCAGTAACCTCACTTCTGGGTAGCCAAAGGAAATGAAATCAGTACCCTCAAGAAATATCAGCATTCTATCTTCATTGCAATTTCACAGTAGCCAAGATATAGACACAACCCAAGGGCCCATCTGTGGATAAACAGATAAAGAATATGTGGTATATACATGTAATAGAATATTATTCAGCCATAAAAAAATAAGTCCTGCCATTTGCAACAACATGGATAGAACTTGAAGACATTATGCTAAGTTATGCTAAGTGAAATATGACAGAGAAAGACAAATACCACATACACCACATTGGATCATCTATATGTAGAATCTAAAAATAAAATAAAATAAAATAAATTAAAAAAAATAAAGTTCAACTTATAGAAAGAGAGTAGGCCAGAGTATGGGAGGTAGGGGGAATAGGGAGAATTTGGTAAAAGGGTACAAACTTCCAGTTATAAAATGAATTAAGTCTGAGGATCTAATGTATAACATAGTAACCATAGTTGATAACACTGTATGACTGAAATTTGCTAAGAGAGTAGAGCTTAAATGTTCTCAGAAAAAATGATCAATCAACAAATTGATTGATCCCCAGTCATTTGAAGGTGTCATTGTATAAATTTTGAGTGTCTCATAGACAGCATCCCTGCATTCTACTTGTTGAAGGATAATGACACCTCTAGCACAGGTAGAAATCTTAAAATTCTAAATCAAAGGATCAAAGCCAATGTAAATATTTAAATACTTTTACTATAAAGGTAAACTTCAATGTAAAGTCTGTATCAACCTGAATGCTAGCTTTCTAGGCAATTTTTCAAAGGGAAATGATATTTAAATAATTTCAAAAATATTTCTACTAATTAATAAAAAGAATACATTGCCTCAGCTTCTGGATATGAACTGTGGGAATAATTTTTTTAATATAGAGAGAATGAGAGTATATAATATATACACTATATCATAATCTATGTATCTATAATGGATATCTATGTACACATATATTCATAAACATATACATAATTGACCTTTGCCCAACACAGGTTTGAATTGCATGGTCCACTTATGTGCGGATTTTTTTTTAATATAGTACAGTACTATACATGATTTTCTCTTCCTTATGATTTTCTGAATAACATTTTCTTCTCTCTAGATTACTTATTGTAAGAACATGGTATATAATACATATAACATAAAAAGTGTATATGAATAGACAATGTTATCAGTAAGGCTTCCAGTCAAAAGTAGACTGTTAGGAGTTAAGTTTGGAGGGAGTCAAAATTTTTATGTAACTCCAAAGGGGGTTAGTTCCCCTAGTCCCTGCATTGCTCAAAAGTACAAAAGAGATAGAATAGAACTGAGAATTAGTTCATTCTTGGAATTTTAGGGTACAACGTAAGTGTTAGGCTAACATAGAATGTGCCACAAAGAGTATGAACAGGGTCATGAAGAAAACAAAAGTTTATGTATGAGAAATGTATTTTTCCTGTTGAAGAAAAAAATTAGGGGGCTGGGCACAACAATTGTTTTTATATAATCAAAAGTGTAGTCTTGTGAGAGCTATTAGATGTGTAGAATAAAATCCCAGATGGGAGAGTTAAAATTAATGGATAGAAATTATGGTATGGAAGATTCTGTATCAAAATAATATTCTAACAACTACAGGAAAAAAATGGACTAAAACTTTTCTAAGCAATTAACTTTTGATTATGAGTTCCTAGTATTTTATCAAACCCCATTATGTTATAATTAATTCATGATTATATTTAATGGAATATTCAAGAACAAGAAATATTCATATACATAATATGTATTTCTTTATTCAAATGATTTGTACCATAATACATGTAACACTTTCATTTAGAAAAAATAAATAATTACTGACAAATTCAAAACAGCCTAGAGGTATGGACTCATTTATAAAAATAAATACAAAATGTTACAGTATTTTCTCACACTCAGTACTGCTGAAAGTCATGGCTAAGATGTATTGATGTTTTCTTCATTTTGCCTTTTATTTATTAGGGATTTATTTTCCTACTATTAATCAGTGTTAAAGTAACTTAAATAAACTAAACTAACATTGTTTATTTTGTTCTGTTTTTCTGAAACTTGGCTTTGCTATACATAATAGTGATTAAAATTTTATACAAAATGCCATTTATAAAATGCCAAGAGAAAATGAAGACTTTAAATGTTTATTTCAAATTTTCTAAATGAATTTGTAACCAGGAAGTTTTCATCAACTTTAATTCTGTTATTTTACTGCCAGTTAGTAAATATATTAAATTTATATTGGTGAACATAAATGTCATCAATTTCACAATGTACCTATCTGCAAGCAACCTGCAGCATATGGGCTAGACAATTATTAGAAACCTAAAACAATTATCTCTCAGTCTAAATACTTATAGTTCTCTTGTATTTTTAACAAATATGCTTTTTAGAATAATGCCTTAAACAATTTCCCAAGAAACCAATGAGCTATGACAACATTGAAAATGAAAATGTTACCCTATGTGAATGATTAATTTTATGTGTCAATTTGGCCAGGCCATGGTACCCAGTTATGAGGTCGAACATTATTCTAGATAGTTCTATTTAGTTAGTTTTTTTTTAAATAAGGTAAGATTAACATTTAACTCAGTAGACTTTGAGTGAAGTAGATTATCCCCCATAATATGAGTGGACCTCATCAATCAGTTGAAGGCCTGAGTACAATAAAGACTGATGTCCTGAGGAAGAGGGAATTCTATTAGCCGACTGCCTTCAGACTGGAATGGCAGCATCAGCTCCTCCTTGGGTCTCCAGCCTGTTGGCCTATCTTGCAGAATTTGAACCGACAGATACACACTCCCTACCCTCTGTACAATATGGTAACTTTGTCCTCAACCACCCCTGAGAGCTTCGATCCAGAGACTGCTTTTTGTGTTCTGTAAGAGAAAACCTGCTAGTCCTCAGACTGGGTACAGGGAAGTGACTTTAGGGTGCCAAATGGGACAAGGGATCTGAAGTCCTGAACTCTGCCTTCATAGACATTTGCCTTGTCTTTCTGCACAATTTCAACTCAAGTGTAAGGAAACCCGAGGCCACTAATTCCTAAGCCTTTTGTTCTCATTCAATTTCTCATTCAATGCACCTTGACCTTCTTTATCTATGAATTTAGGGTTCTACTTTCTTGCATCTGGCAGATCAGTTGTCACTATTACATTGCCTCCCAACTTTTGATATTTTTTAGAAGATTTATGTATTTATTTTTAGAGAGAGAAAGAGAGACAGTGAGCATGGGGAGGGGCAAAGGGAGAGAGAGAATCTCAAGCAGATCTGTGCTGAGTGTGGAGTCTGATGGGGGTTTGATCCTATGACCTGAGATCATGACCTGAGCTGAAACCAAGAGTCAGTTGCTCAATTGACTGAGCCACCCAGGCGCCCCCTAACTTTTGATATTTTATTGTTTTCTTCATTTATATTCTCCATTTTTTTGTGGAGACATCTTTTTAAAATCCCCAATATTGTCATTTTAAAAGGGGATTTTTTTAAGGTTTATTTATTTATTTTAGAGAGAGAGAGAGGTAGAGAGAAGGAGTGGGAAGGGCAGAGGGAGAGGGAGGAAGAAAATCTCAAGCAGACTTCATGGGCGTAGAGTCCGACTCAGGCTCGATCTCAATCCTGAGATCATAACCTGAGCTGAAACCAAGAGCGGGTCGCTTAACTGACTGCACCACTCAGGTATCCCATTAAGGGGATATTCTGAGGCAAGGGAGGTACTCCATATATTCCGTTCAGTGATTTATATGAAATGATCATAGGGTTTTGAAAATAGCATTTTTATAGCATTGTCTATCATTTATCTGTATCCTTGAGGTGCTCAATACTAGAGGAGGAAAAGAAAAAAGGGTAATCATGAACGTGGATGGAAAAGGCGAATACCGTTAGGAAGTGACATTTCAAATACAACCTGGATGATATTACAGTGCTTGAAGAAGACATTTCTTTCAAAACTATTTGCTCCTACAGTCCTAGTCTATTAATCACACATATAAAAATGATAATGTAAGTTTTACCTCAATCGAAGTATACTATCAAAGTCAGAAAAAAAAAAAGATAACACACAAGTCCAAAATATTTATGGCGCCCTAGATCATCTGGTACTTTCAATACTGTCAATTTTCACTTCACAGTATATGAACTGTTCAAAGATGCATTGGCACGGGTGCCCTAAACATATACTCAGTAAACAAATCTAAGTGTAATTGACTGGTAGGTCTCAAATATACTTGCCTTGTTTTAAACTAATATTTTAAAGTTCTTTTTCCAAACCGTGTTTTTTGAGGAGGAAGTGTAAAAGTTGAATCTTCAAGAGGCGAAATATGCTCTTTCAGTAATTAATGTTTTCATCTGAGAGAGTTAGGATGTGTAAGTCAATGTGAATTTTATCATTTGGAACTATTTACCCTGCTGAATAACATAAAACTTCGCTTACAAATAATGAACCCCATGACTAAAAATTATACAATTTTTTACTAGTATGTAAACATTTCTTTTAGCTTTTCATTTGTTTATCATATGGGATGGAATAAAATAGGTGTATTGAGGAACTAGTGTTAGTAATTATCTGGTAATTTTCTTGCAGTTAACTAAAAAGATTTTTATTGCTTTGAAGGAGGCAATATAATATGGGAGAAAACGGAATATAAATATGAACTAAGCATCAGCATCAGAATTCTGGGTAAAAGAAACTAAGTGTACCAAAAAGCACTATTATTTCACCATCTTATCCCACAAGGTAATAAATTGAAATATCTGTTCTATGACCTGCAGAGGTTGGGAATCCTCTTTGTTTCTACTGAAGGCAAATATGACCTCTATGTCACTGAAAGAAGGTCACTCAGCTTGGAAAAAAAATAACTTTGTGACTATTTTTCCTTATACACTCTATCAGATTCACACACATACTTACCCCCCACACACACACACATACACATGCATACACAGATACAGAATGAGTTAATTCTGAAGAAGAGAAGAAAGCTCAAATATAAACTCAGGAGTATGAGAATGAAGCAATATGGCACAGAGAGAGGAGGAATCTCTGGATATCTTTAATTTACATCATTACATGTTGTTGGAATTAAAGGGATATCAAAACGCATAGAGAAAGGTTTGGTCCTTTACCCAGATTTTTAAAATTAGAAATACATTTATTGGGGCAAATCCAAATCAAGTGTGATCTACATGTATGCAGTTTCATTTACCCCATTTTATCTAGATAGTGTTTAAAAAGACTAACATATTGAACCCAAATCCCAAGATATTTTTTTTTATTTCAAAGAAGATTAATTTCTTAATTTAGAATGAGACATGTTTCTGCTAATTCATGGTACTGTCTCCTGGAAGAAAATCCTTGACAGAGACTAAATTATAGACAAGAATGGTGCTAAATAAGAAAAAATAATTAGACCACCAAAGAATATTTCCAGGAAACAATGATATATGTATCACTTCCATACACTCAGGCTTACTTTGCATTAAAATACAAACAACCACAACAAACATGAAGAAATTATTTCCTATGTCATTTCTCAGTGATTTCCTTCTTTATACACAAAACATACCAATCTCTTTAAAAACACTGCTATTTCAACTACATTCCAATTTGAAGGCACTATTAGGTAAACTTAAATGCTCAGTTTTCGTAGTTATTTTTTAGCCCTAAGCATAAAATGGAATATTGATAACAGTTTCTCCAAATGCTACTCCCATTTCTAAGATGATGATTTCAACTTATAACATTTCAGAGGAAAAGACATTCTATCTGGTGTAATGTTACTGCCTACTCAGGGGCATTTAGCACGTAGCTCACCTCCTCAGTACTCCTTGTTTTTTTCTAAAAACCTTAGCGATATGAATGAACCACAAACAAACACAAAACATGTTACTCCTTTAGGAGAAAGAAATGCCATTTTTTGCGTTTTTTTCCACAGCTAGAGAGAAAGTTGGATCCCACATCAGGAAGGAAGAAACGAAGGAAGGAAAGCAGGAAGAAGAAAAGAGATTACATATACCATGCCAAATTAAAAGTAAATTCTCTTCTCGGACTATATAATACCATGAGAGCAAGACTTTCAAGGTTTACCAAACCTCCTTACACCTAAAAATTCACAATAGTAATAAAAATAAAATGATGATGGCGATAATAATAATGTCAAGCAAGAATGGGCAATGGAGGTACAGAACAATATTCGATCAATGAACTTGTCTTCAAAGTCCAAAATTCTTAAATCTGTTATTCAAAATTTTGGTGGCCATATATTTTTTCATCACTAACTTTATCAAAATTAAAAGTTATTTTATTAATACATAATGCCAAGACAATCTGATCCCCCGACACAAGACTGAAGAAATGACATATATTGCCATCTGCCAAGGCTGAGTGTTTGTATCCTCATAAAATCCTTATGTTAAAATCCTAACTCCCAAGGTGATGATATTAAGAGGTATAGTCTTTGGGAGGTGATTAGATCATTGGTGGAGCCCTCATGACTGGAATTAGGGCCCTTACAAGACCCCTGAGAGCTGGTTTGCCCCTTCTGCCACGTGAGGGTATAGTAAGATAGCTATCTATGAAGGAGGCACTGATCAGTCATTGAATCTGCTGGCACCTTGATCTTGGACTTCTAGAGCTGAGAGAAATAAGTTTTTGTCATTTGTAAGTCATGTCAACTGTGATATTTTCCTATAGCAGCCTGAACAGACTAAGATACCAACATATATCTCATTTTAATTGTTGCATATTTGACACCTTAATAGTATTGATCTTTTGATCCATTAATAGGACACATGTGCTTAAATTACACAGATCCTCCTTAGTATTTCCCAGCATTAATGTTCACTCTTGTCAGAATTTTTTCCTACAGATTTGATTTTTGATGCCATATTTTGTTTTAGTAACAATTTCTGTTTCTTCATGGCTATATATAGAATATAGCTAATTGTGTGTATTCATCTTGTCTTCTACAGCTTTACCAAACTTAGTTTCAGTAGATTTTTTTGTAGATTTCATAGGATTTCCTAGGAAATACTGTGCCATTTGCAAACATAGACAGTTTTATGATGACTGCCTCCATTTTAATTTTCCTGTATCATTTAAAAAAGAAGAAACTGAAAATTTCCAGAGGACAGGTGTCTGAAGGGATTGAAGAATATATTGAGTAAAATAATAAGAAAGGGATTATGTTTAAGAATATTAAGGATATTAATAGAAATGACTAATTCCTTTCAATTATTGTCCTACAACTAAATGTGACATGTGTTTTAGGAGTGCTACCAGGAATAATAGATAGTGCTTTTACTTGTAATGCTCAACAAAATAATTGACAATAAGCTCTGACTCTAAAAAACTAAAGTGATTTTTGTCTGCATTCATCTTTGTATTAGGATGAAGCTACTGCCATTTCTCCTTCCACACATGAGATTATGCCTGTCTTATACATTTCTTTTTTTACAATACACTGTAGAGAAAGAGGATCATAGTTCATTTACAGAGAGTCAGAGGAATATCAAAACACTTGTATGTGAGAAATGATTGGAGAATGGGACCCACTTAATTAGCAGAAAAGAAAACTTGATCTGAAGAGAAAATTGCATATAATAGTTGACAATGGCATCTACATATTTGAAGGGCGATCACTACAAAAAATCTACCCCATCCCACCTACCTGCCTTAATGTTCCTTTAAACAAATCAGGTGGTACTAGGTTTTATTAATTCAGTTGGCCTTCAAAGTTTTAACATGGTGACATTTGTCCTATTACTGCCTTGCTGCTGAAAGTCCCAAATCCAAACTTCACATGTTGGTATTGGTGACAATGATCTGGCTCTATTCTTCGCAATTAGAAGAAAGATAATCATTAATGTTGTTGTTTCTTGAATTCGTATTTGGCAGAGGTAGAATTTTTCAAACTTTTCAGCGTCTTGGCAAATAAATTCGAGATAAAGGACAATTACTGCAAGTTGGCAGGGTTTGTACCATGAATTATTTACTAGTTTTTATTAGAAATACTTGGATAACACTAGCAAAATTTATCACATTCGGAGGAAGGGAATGTGTGCCTATTTAAACAGTATTTTCAGAACAGAACTCAATTAAATTTTTATATGAAATAATACAACTTTTAAAGTTATTGTCTGTTGTCTTTATTATAATTTTTCTACAAACCTAAGTTAAGAAAGTTTTTTATTAAATATTCTACATAACTGAAAGAAATAGCTGTAAGATCTGAAAAAGAAATACTCAGGTTCCATCCCCATGTTTTTCTAGTTCCTCTTTCCCCTATTTATGTGTACATCTCTCACTTTTAATATTATTTGCACTAGAAAAGTGATTCTGATTAATTTTCATGTGGGCTTACATATTTTGGTAAGTATCACAGATGATTAAAACTGAGTGTTCTTTCAAGCTGTTAGTCTCCATGAATATTTAGTTTAAATCAACTTAGTCCAATCATGTTTATGAAATATGCTCCATTACTGAATGAATCTGGGAGTATAGTCCCTTATGTACAATAATCGATGTACACAAATAAAGTAATAATATAGGTGAATTTAAACATAACTCATTTTCAAGACTACATCAAATAACCAAGGCTCATAAAGCACTGTTTTTATCCCCAGGAACTGTTTGTTTTACATACATTAAGTCACTAAATGATTGTACATTTATTATTATTTCCCTCCTACATAGAGAAAACAGGGACCCAGAGAAGCTCAGACTCGCTCAAGCCAGAAATAGTTGATCTGGGTTCACGCTCAGGCTATGAGGTTTGATAGATGCCCTAGAAAGTATTTCCAGTTTACATCTCGTTGGATGCTTCTTGAAATTAAGAATGTTTGTTGACTTTGCATTTTATGCAATACATTTTATATGATTAAAAGAGTGATTCATGTGCATAAAAGTTTTGAATGTGAGAAATTTATAAAGATCGACTCCAAGTTTCAACTGAACCATTTTTCCATTTCACCACAAATATGAACAGCTATTCACTAACATAAATCATTTCAGTATCCGTAACATATTATGGTATGAGGAATGCTCTCATCCTGCTAAATAAGTCACAAAATTTTCATTAATTTGCATATCATGCTTTTGATAAACTTCAAACCTCAAATCGAAATCCCAATTTAAATATGAATAGTTAACATTACTACTGTACGAACCAGGTACCACTTTTAGAAGCTTTCCAAAGTCAGGCCACTTCCGAATGCTTTCGGTTATGTGTACAATGGTAATACTTAATATAGAAAGAATGTTCAACTATCACGGAGATAACGTCATACAATTTTGAGAAGAAAAGGAATAAATCTAAATTATTAGATTAAAGGGATAACCTTGCTGCAGTGTAAGTTTATTGATTTATTATTTATCCAGCATTTACTCCACCCCTATTTTAAAGCTCACATCCATGTTAGCCATGATGATGGACCATTTGTGGTATATTTAAATCATCCAGAGAGTCTACAGTCTCCTTTTAATCTATGTTTCATAGAAACATCAACTCTGCTATCAAGCTGCTCAGAAATACTTGCGTCTCTCTTCCTGAATGTCACTGAGATCTGACTTCTGCCTAAGGACGGTGCTTCTGTGGGAGTCCCCTACAATGACCATATTGTCATGTTATTGCTCCCTCTGCCTTTTTTTTTTTTCCACACCCTGCTCTTATACCAGGTCCATCTCTAGAGTGGAAATTTGCCTTATTTACCTCTCACACCTCTTTTCACTGTTGTCTACCACTTATGGTCATTTCCCCCCATTTTTCATTGCATCTCTCTCTCTACCCAAATCTTACCTTCATTATAGATGTCTAAATTCTTAATACAGATGAGTCATCCTCTCCACTTTACCCACCCACTCTCAGGATCATACCCTGAAGCCTGTCACAATAAATAATTATTTCCCATGTAAAAAAAGAAAATTTAGACATCTCATTTTCTGAACACCACATAAAGCCTCCCTGTGGTGAATACTGTCACCTATTCACTAAGAGATTCTCTAACTCATCTCTAGGTCTGTCCCCTACAAAAATGCAGCACACTCTCTACAGCTGAACTGGTAGTTCTAGAAGCTAGATATGATTACAAAATACATATATCATATATATCAAATATTGCACAAAATAAATATTTAACAAATGTTCTTATTACTGGCATCTTTTTTTAAGGAGTTTCATTTTATATTTGAAATGCAAAGGCAGACATGAAATACTTTAAGTAGTGGTGGGACATAATGCAATAAGCATTTGAGGACAAGGACTCTGCCAGCTGAGCAAATTTGAAGGAGACAAAGTCTATATTAGAAGTGTTTAGAGAATAAGAATAGTCGTAATAGTCCAGGTAAGAACAATGCCTGGTAACAGGATGATAATGATAAATGTGGAGATAAGTGAATACATTTGAGATCTGTTTAAGAAGTAGAATCAACAGAATTTGATGATGGCCCATGTGTGGATGAGTAAGAAATGGGGAAGATGATATATGACAACTAACAATAACCCTCATCATCTTCCGTCGCTCCCCGAATTAGGACTGAAATCACTGACAGCACAATTCTGGTTTGAGGTTTTGCCAATAAGAAACATTGAAAGGCAGAAAAGCAAAGCCAATTTGGAAGGCAAAAGAGGATTAAAATCCATATTTCTCCCCTAGTGGTCTCAGGCATAAGCCAGGGCTTTGGCAGGCATAATTTGCAAAGCTCTTCTGGTGTTCCCCTAAAAATTCCCCTGCATGCTGCTATAGGCAATTGCTATTATTGTCACAAGTTTCCTTGCATTTCTGCAAGTTACTGATTCTTCTAAAAAGTAAGACTGAAATCGAGAGTCAGGAATGCTTTTCCAGGCCTTGTCCTCTCTGGCACTCTAAAGGAATTTTAAGAATGACATTCCCTGTACCACATACTCATCTGCAGAAAAGAATGATTTCTTTTTTTCTTCTCTTTTCTTTTCCTATCCTTTCCTTTTCTTTTTTTTTTTTTTCCCTCTCTTTCTCTCTCTTTTGTCTGACTCTGTCTAAACTGTGTTGCATATCAGAAATTGGTTCAACTTCTCCCCAGTCTGCATTTTTTCTGTTTTAACTCTATTGATAAGAAGTAGTTGTGTGAGAGCTGGAAATGAAAAGAAAACGAAAGCACTTATTCCAGCAGTGGCGGGCAGACTCACAGGCTTCTGAGAAAGGAATGGTCTGCAGCTCCTTCAGTCTTTTTTTCTCCCCCTATAAAATTCCTACGTGGTGGTATAGGCATCTATAGTCATTAGCATTTTTCTGCTACTTTGGTAACTTTTCCATTCTCTGAAAACTAAAAGAAAACTAGGAAAGGTTCTCCTAGACTTTTGAAAATCAAATTTTCCAGTAATTATCATCCGTTTATTTCCTTCAGTTATATTCTCTCTCTTTGATTTACCTAGAGTGATACAAATGAAACTTCCATAGACTCATCACCTAGTCCAGTAAATTATATTTAACAATTACAAGATTAGGACACAGAGTCAGTAAATAATCATCTGGATGTTAACAACAAAAACAACCACAAACTTGACAGTGTTTCTTATGATAGTCTTATGGATCCCTCTGAATGATATGGGCTCTGTGCCTTTGTTTTTAGATGTTTACCTGTTAAGGAGAGTATCTAACTGGAGTTCACCAGATGAGACCTTAAGGTATGATACTAGTGATTTTTCATAGATTACCATTCAACTCTAAACTTTTAAAAGGTTTGCCCAGGACTTTGATTAAAAAGTAGAAGATTTTTTTTTTTTATATCATCAGATGGCATAAAGCTGAGAGTTTGAAAGAATAAATTGGATACTGTTAAAAATTGTCTTTGCCTTGTGATTTTAGCCAGTTTACTACTTATGTTTATTTTGACACTTGTCAAATGCAAAACTTTAATTTATAAGAAGTCACAGGAGATCTTTCACTTGCTTGGCACTTTTCTTATGTTTGACATGACTATATAAAAATAATATTGGTGTAAATCCATGTAATATAAATGCATGAGAGCATTCAGTCTACAGCAGTTCATTTAATTCTTATTAACTTGAAATAGGAGGCATCTATGACCCAAAAAGAGCAATCATCTCTCTCAGCCCAGCTTTAGCCATTCTTCTTTTCGAATAAGTGAATTTTGTAAGGATAATTTATACCTATCCTAAGAGCCTAATTTATGATTTCATTGATGACCTATTAAGCACTCAACTCTGTACTCTGCCCTGTGATTATTAAAGAGATAACTTTTTGGTGTGATAAATTAGGATCAATTCAGAAAGGAGTAACAGATATGAATAAGAAAATCTAAGTGAACTAGAAATAAAAAGATAAGTAACCACTATATCTTCCTATGTCCTGTGAAGTGTCGCTATGGGACTTTGCAAATGAAGTGACTTGCATTTAATCCCTTTTCTAAGTGTACTCGCTATGCATTTACAAGTTTCTCAAAAAGTGAATGTGGATGGAAACAGGGTTTTAAAACCATTTCGGAATATGCTCCACTGGTGTTAATTCTGAAATCAAGAAGGCTGATTCACACCGGACCATGCTTCAAAATAAAATTGCCCATAAATATACTGTAGTTCTATCATGACAAATTCATGTTTTAGAAAAGTTTCCATAATTCTTTAGTAAAGCATTAAACTCACTTCACTGTTAAATTATAAAAGGACAAAATGATCTACAGGCTTTTGCTTTAAAGAAATGACAGGGATGGCCACTACTTAAAGAAGATCACTTTCTTATGGGAAGTACTGTGTATGATAATCACTCCACCAAAAGTGTCCATTCAAAAGAATGGCTGTATTGGGAGAAATTATCAATGAAATGTGGAGTTATATGTGAAAATGTAGGTTATTTCAAAGTCATACAATCTTCTTTGAACCAAGCGAAGTTAAAGCAAAACTGGCCAACGAAGCCAGTGCTATAGAAATCTCCATTAAGGGATGAAGATACCAGAGAACCAACAATAAAAAGTAATTGCTGATCAGTAAATGGATCAAGTAGTGCATCAATCCCCTTGAATATGTCCAATTCCAAGCTTAGATAATATTCACCTGGATATAAAGGACAGAATATGTTTGCTAGTTATAATTATAATAAATCTCAAGTATCTAGTATCTTATAATTACAATATATTTTCAGATACATTTTCTGATTTGATCTTAAAATAACCAACTATGTAAAGCAGATGTGTTTAATGAATTCTTACAAAGAACCGTAATTGGCACAGAAAAGTTATGACAATCTAATTTGTTTTTCTCCATTCTGTCCTCCTCTCTCAGATAGATAGGAGCATATTCGATTTTGCACACGAATAAACTGAAGTAGAGAATTTAAATTATCTGTTCATACATGATAGAACCCATACAAACCCTGTTCTCCAATCATAATTCAGGCAAATTCCACATATTGTTTAACTCTTAGGACATTGGAAAGAAATCACTACATAAAGTATTAAAGTATTAATAATAGCTGTAAGCCTGGTGGGTTTCAAAAGACTACCTGAGAACAAAAGTTGGAAAACTTTGGCCTGTGGGCCAGCTAACTGATTTTACAATTAGTGTTTTCTTCCTGTTTTTTTTTTTCTTAAGATTTTATTTATTTATTTGACAGAGAGAAACACGGTGAGAAAGGGAACACAAGCGGGGGGAGTAGGAGAGGAAGAAGCAGGCTTCCTGCGGAGCAGGGAACCTGATGCGGGGTTCGATTCCAGAACTCTGGGATCATGACCTGAGCCGAAGGCAGATGCTTAGCAACTGAGCCACCTAGGCACCCGTAAATAGCATTTTTTTGGAACATAGCAAACCCACTAATTATGTATTGTCTATGACTGTTTCACTCTACAAAAGCAAACGTTGAAAAGTAGCAATAGAAACCATATCCATAGCAAGCCTGTTATATTTACTACCGGGTCCTTTAAGGAAAGCTTTGCTGACCAGTGCCTGGGATTTACAAGACCCACGGATAATTTCAAATTACAACACAACAGCAGTGAAAAGCAGAAACTCATAATCAGGAAGGAACTCAAAACCCAGAGCTTCTCCCCGAACAGTGAATGTCTTAACCCGCATATTGAGCACCCCAACATTTAAGATCTGCACCTGAGAGATAAGCCCCCCAAACAGCTAGCTTTGAAAACGACCGCAAGACCCACAAAACAGCAGTGAACTGAGAAAAGGGCCCAAACTCCAAACTCCCCAGGGCCCAGCCAGAAGCAGCCCTTTGAAAAGCACCCAGAATTTATATGAAAGAAACTCATTTGCTAACCTTAAAGCATTGTCTTGAGAGTCAGAGCCTGTGGATATGCTCCGAAGAGGGAGGCTGGTGGGCACCACCATTTTTTCTTTCTTCTTTCCAGCTGGTGCCAACTTTATGCTCCCCCTCTGCCTTGCTAAAAATGTGGGGAAAAAAATTCTGGCACAAGCAACAAAATGTAAAGGGTTTGAAAGATGTCACTCCTATTCTTACAATAATAGCAACAAAAGTGGAACAGATTAAAAATCACTGGCTTCTCTTAAACGCAGAGAACGGACAACATTGCCAGGAATATTGCAGGACAGACTGCCACGCTGAAATCTGTAGCCAGGTGAATCCAGTCAGTCACAGCTTGATTGGCTTGCCTGGAGGATTAACTAGGTAAGTGGGAGAATTGCTGAAGAGTGAAAAAGTCCTGGGACCTGCATTCTTTTTTGGATTTCCTCTCTGGAATTCCAGCAGGTTCTCATGCTAAAGAGCCAAAGCAGCAGAAGAGGAAAGGAAGAGGGGAGGAAAGAAGGAAGAATAGAAGGAAAGAAAAAAGGGTTTCTTGTATTTCCGGCAGTGGGAAATGTGAACATATATCCAGAATGTTCTCCACGGGCCCATAAAACAGCCTGGGCCCATAAAACAGCCTAGCTCCATGTCTACTCTCTAGGGGAGACGACCTTACCAGAGACATACCCCCCTGGAGACAAGGGCATTTCTGTCACTCTCGCTCTCAGTAGATTTCTCTCTCACCTGAGGGGAGAGAGGAGCTGAGAAATACTTTTGAAGGTCAAAGAACAGGGACACAGGATCATGAAAAGAGATTAATCATACACTGGAATTTAATCATAACGTTATAGAATGCTTCCCCTCCTTCACACCTTATCACCACATCACCAAAGCTCCAGTAAATGAAAGTGGATTATAGATGAAATAATCGCAAAGCATAGGCTCTATGCAAGGCGACAAAAAGGACAGTAGAGGAATTTGAAGCAATAAATAGAAATCAACTATTACCATAATAGCTATTATTCATATATATCCATAATCACTTTAAATGTGAATGGTATAAATATAATCATTAAAACATTGTAAGAGTGGATATAAAAATAACTCATTATATATTTAAATGTAGAGACTCAAATAAGTTAAAAGTACAGGCATGGAGGGGCGCCTGGGTGGCTCAGTGGGTCAAAGCCTCTGCCTTCAGCTCAGGTCATGATCTCGGGGTCCTGGTATCGAGCTCCACATCGGGCTCTCTGCTCAGCGGGGAGCCTGCTTCCCCCTCTCTCGCTTCCCCCTCTCTCACTTCCCCTCTCTCACTGCCTGCCTCTCTGCCTACTTGTGATATCTCTCTCTCTCTGTCAAATAAATAAATAGATAAATCTTTAAAAAAAAGTACAGGCATGGGAAAGATGTACCATGTTAATATTAATAATAAAAAAACTCTTTAATCAGTATGTAAATTTCAGAAGAAGTGGATTTTAGAACAGGGAAAAGTATCAGGTGTACAGAAGGAGATACAGACAGATATGTCTGTATCTATAGATAGTGATTTATATCTATATATGTATCTGTATATTTATCTGCATATATATAATGATAAATCTTTATATCTATATCTATAGATAGATTGATAAAGAAATGAATTCTCCATGAAAACACAATTTTTAATGTGTGTGGATCTAACAAAAAGCACAAACATATGAGGGGAAAAAAGCTTATAGAACTTAAAGAATAAATTGAGAAGTCCATTATTTAGTTTGAGATTTCAACACCCTCTTTCAGTAATTGACAGTTCAAGCAGGCAGTAAATCAGAAATGATATAGTTGGCCTGACCAGAACTATCATTCAATCAAATTGACATTTATAGAATATTCCATCCAACAACAGTAGAATACATATTCTTCTCAAACTCCTATGGGACACTCATTAAGATAGACAACAGTCCCGGTGATCAGAATGCCTTGACAAGTTTTAAGGAATAGAAATCCCACAAAGTATATTTTCTTACCAAAATGGAATTAAAAGAGAAGTTTAAATGAAAGATACCTGAAAAATCCCCAAATATTTGGAAGCCATAGAACACACTTCTAAATAATATATGGGACAAGATTTATTTTGAGAATAAATCTCAAAAAATTTTAAAAATTAAAGCAAGTGAAATAAAATCATAATTTTAATTAAATTTAAATTTAAGTTAAACTGTTATAAACAACATGATCTAAAAACAATAATCTAAGTTTCCATCTTGGAAAACTAGAGAAAGAACAATTTAAGACAAAAGCAAGCAAAGGAGAACAAATCATAAAATCAGGTAAAAAAAGGCTTGCTTTAAAGCTATTGTAATTAAAACAGCATGGTATTGTCATAGATCAATGGAACCAAATAGAGAGTCCAGGAGAAAGAAATACACATATACTCAACTGATGTTTGAAAAAGGAGCAAAGGGAATTCAATGCAGAGAGTTTAGTCTTCTTAGCAAATGGTGTTAGAACAATTGGATGTATTGTTCTACAATACATTGCTGAAAAAATAAACCTACACAAAGACATCATGACTTTCCTAAATTCACTCCAAAATGGATCATAGATATAAATATGGAACAAAAAACTATAAAAATCTTAGAGGAGAACTTTGCAGAAAATCTCTGTGACCTTGGATCATTTAATGAGTTTTTTTGAGGCAATATCAAAAGCATGATCCATGAAAACAATTGATAAAATATACTTTATTAAAATAAAGTCTTCTACTCTGCAAAAGACACTGTTAAGAAAATAAAAGACAAGCCACAAACTGAGATAAAATGCTTGAAAGACATATCTGGAAAATATATTATATTTATTTTTCTGTATTTTATCCAAAATATAGAAGAAAGACTTAAAACTCAACAAAACAAACAACCTAATTAAAATATGGGCAAATGATCTGAGCAATCACCTCACCAAAGGAGATATACAGTTGGCAAATAAGAATATGAAAAGATGCTCATCGTAATTTGTAATTAGGGAAATGCAAATTAAATTTAGATACAACTGCAAACCTATTTGAATGGCTAAAATCCAAAAAGTTCCCAACACCAAATGCTTGTGAAGGTGTGGAGCAATAGGGACTTTCCTTCACTGTTGATGGGAATTCAACAGTATAGATATTTGGGAGCACAGTTTGGTATCTTTTCAGTAAGCTAAACATAGTCTTACCCTACGATCAAGTAATCACACTCCTAGGTTTTTACAAAAGTGATTTGAACATTTATGTCCACACAAATACCTGTACAGGAATGTTTACATGAGCTTTATTCATGATTGCCAAAAAGGAGGGCAACCAAGATGTCCTGCTATGGACAGTGGTGAATGGTGAATGGATAAACCACTATGTACCATAAACGGTACATCCATATAATGCAATACTACGCAGTAATAAATGAGTTATCAAACCACAAAAAGATCTAAGGGTGTCTCAAAAGCACACTGCTGTGTGAAAGGAGCCAGTCTAAAGGGCTACCTGTTGTATAATTCAAATTATAAGATATTCTAAAGAAGGCAAAACTATGAAGAAAGTAACTGACTAATAGCTTCCAGATTTTGGGGGGAGAGGAAGGGAAGAAGAGTTATATAAGAAAAGCACAGAGACATTTTTAGGACAAAGAAACTATTCTGTATGATAATGTGATTGAGGTTATACAACACTACGCTTTTTTAAAAACCCATTGAACTTACAGCACAGAATGAACTTGAGTATATGCAAATAGAAATATTTAGGAGGTTGAGGGAATCTCAGAATGGAATGCAGAATGTGACAAAACAATAGAATTGTACGATATAACTACATAAATCCATGAAACAGTCTCACTGAGAGATGGGAGGAGGTGCTGACCTAAGTAACTTTGGAAATAACTAGAGTCTGGAAAACTAAAGGTAAAAGAAATTGTACAAAAGCCCTGTAATCTAGGGGATAAAGTTTTGTCTCAAAGGGAAACCGGCTCACAACTTAACACTGCTGCAGATGTATATAGAATTGAATAATTAAATAAATGTCAGATATGAGAAGCTCATTTGCCTATTTTTGGAGCACAGTTAGATACAATAATCAAGTGTAGAAGGCCAGGATGATCCATGGGCTAGTGGGTTAGTGTTGGAAACATGAGCATAAACTCATATTTTGCTTAATGCAGATGCAGGTGATAATGTGTCGAAATATTTATGATACGATTAAGATATGTGTATATGCAAGTAACAGTAAAAACACACATACATTTCCTTGCTCTGTCAGCTGAAAGGGTCTAATAGGAGAGAAATAATATCCCAGTAGCAATAACAACACCTATAGCCCAAACTTGGTTTCTCACATCATTCTCCAATAACATTTACCATAGCTCTTTGGAGAAATGGCTGCTTCCGAGAGTGGAGCAGGAAATATACGAGATAAGCCTAGAGCATGGTATAGTGCTGAGAAATGAGGGAGCGCGCACACACACACACACACACATACACACGGGGGTATGTCGTAAGGACACAAAAGCCAAATGTAAATACTCCCAATGGCCCAAGGTGAAACAATTTCAGCAACAAAATAAAGTAATATTGTATTATAACCCAAAATAGAACAAAAATATCTGCAAGTACATACTGATATAAATGAATGAATAAATAAGTAAGTAAGTCAGGAGAACAGACACATATTCCATACAAAATAATCCTAAAAATTATGTACTTACTCTGTCCGCAGTGAGGGGAAGCGTAATTTTCCATGTCCTAGATGTGGGCTACACACAGGTAATTCCTTCCAAAAAGTATAGTACGGAAAGGGAGAAAAAAGCCAAAATCCAACAGAGGGATATTCTACAAAATATCCAACCAGAGCTACAGTCAAGGTCATCAAAAACAATAAAATCCTGAGAAACTGTCACAGCTAAGAGAAGCCTAAGGAGAGTGAAAACAAAGTAATGCGGTAGGTATCCTGGATAGGACACTGGAACAAGAGAGACAGCAGGTAAAATCTGAGGAAATTTGAATAAATTGTGAGTTTTGGTAATGATGTATCATTATTAGTTCATTAATTATAATAAACGTGTTGGACTAATGGAAAATGTTAATACTAGGGGGGAACTAGACATGTGTTTAACGGGAAGACTATACTTCCATCACAACTTTTCAGTAAATCTAACATTGTTTTTAATAAAGTATATTCAGAATTTTCTTGGGTGGAAGACATTTGTGGCCAGAGTTGTCTCATAAATCAAACACTGTACAACACCGACTGACAAATGAAAGGCAGCCCTTGAGTCGTGCAGTACAGTGCTCCCTTTCCACAGCGGGATTAAGCTCCCTACCTAGGTATTTGCCTTGGCAACACGACAGGTATTCACTACTTGTGTCTTTGGTGCAAGCCTAGCTTTTTTTTTTTTTTTTTTTTTTTTACTTTTTATTGTGCAAGCCTAGCTTTGAAGTAACTCTCGTGTACCTACAAGCAGAACAAGGTGACACAAGCAAGTTCTAACATTCAAAGAAATTCCACTGTGTGGAGGTACACGTGTCAGGGGTACGGTACGGTATCTGCAAAGATCGTGTGAATGACCACATCCTTATCAATCTTCTTCAAACCAAGGCTCAAATATCACCTTCTTGTGAAACAAAGTGTATCCTCGCTACTTTTCTCTGCCGTCTCTCCTACAGTGAATGGTTCCCTCCACCATGTTCCAAGTCCACTTTATATTTACCTCCAGTAGCATCTGGATCGTGATAAATGTACTGCTGTGCACCTGTCTCTTGTTTAGAATGTGTTTTTGGTGTTAAGAGACCTTGTGTTATTCTCCCTGATTTTCTCAGCATCTGCTAAAATGCTTGCCATGTAGTGGGTACTCAGAAAATATTTGCTGTTTGGGATTAAAAATGGAAGTTGAATAAGTGAGATGGCTTCATGTCATTAGGAAGAGCCTAGGATGAGAATATAGTAGAATAGATTCTCACTATCTTATGGTGTGACTTCTGCAGCCTATTATATACTTGTAAGAGTATTTTACATTGCATAGCTTGCTGTAGCACTTAGGGTAAGTGTGTGTGTGTGTGTGTGTGTGTGTGTGTACGTATATATTACTTAGTATATTAGAACCAAATTGTCCTAAAAATGAAACGATATAGGGATCAATCATATAGAGATCACATTCTAAATATATTTAATGGTATTTTTAAAGTGGATCATTCAATGAAAGTAATGGCTTAGGACGTAAAATATCTTATAAAATTTGCATTTTCACCTCTTGATATTTTTAGTAGTTGAAGGACACTTTAGGGACATATCGACTTACAAGTAGTCTAACTGGTTTAACTGTCTGAGATTTAACTTTTGAAAAGATTAACAATGCTAACCATATCCTATATTTCCCCAAAGAATAGCTACTAAATACTTGAGTATTCCAAACGAATATCCCTTGACTCTTCTATTATTAATGCAAAGCAGCGTAGGTATGTTATTTAAAATTTCATTATTATTCTGATCTTTTCTCATCGGGGGCAATGTCTTAAGGCAAAGGCTAATTATAAAAGCCACATCTCAGATCACTTCTACTTGAATTAAAGAACGGCCTGGAAAAGAGAAGCATCTTCAGTTGCTTTACAAAGGTGATGATGTTGTTGAGATCCCTATGTCTCTCAGTGGGACTGTTGCCATGTTTAACATATTTAATACATTTAAGAAGCCTACCTTTCAGAAAAGCAATTAGAGGTCATAATGGAATACTCTGATTTACTTAATGTTATATACAGTATAAAAATAAATGGAAGTGATTAGGGAAGGGAAAATTGGGGGCTGAAATCTACCTTAGGGAGTAGCAGACTTTCTATGTCATAGAAAGTAGCATCTGGCTTTTAGAATCGTTTGGCATGTGACAAAACAAGAACCAACTTGGAAATGAATAGCTCTGCCTCCATAGTGCTCTTTGAGTTCAAATCCCAAGGTTCCGCCACCTTTGTGCAATCAATGTAATTAGAATAGAGAACACTTTATAAAGTAGCAAATGATTTACAAGGGCAGAAACCCTTCTGCAATCTGGAATGTTAAATACTCTAGGATGATTCACTCATAAAAGTCTAAGCTATGACTTTTAGTTCTATTTATCTTTATATATTTCAGTAAATCTATTAATGTTTATTAATGTTGCAAACCAATAGGAAAACAAAATTAGAAGCCATAGGAAATTTAGGATTTTAATATAATATAAAGTTTACAATTCTGTGTCAGTTGGTGCTACTTCCTTATACATATTCAATTATATTCCTTACCTCTGAGCTGATAATGGTAACGTTTGCCTTGGCGCAAAATACAAAAGGGCAGTCTTCCATCTAAGTCAAATGGGTAGAATGCACCTACTGCTGGAGCAGATCTTGCCTATGACTTGTCAACCTTGCCTTTGCCAGATAGGAGCCAAACCTCAGCTTAGTAGTAGGAACAAGGCATTTTAATAACCTAGTAAGGAAGACATTAGTGATTCCATGTTACAGATTGGCCCCCCATGTTCTAATATTTTCTTTAAAAATATTACAGAGAAAGGATTTCAGAGTACTTGCTTTCCACCAAGAAAAGTAGAAAGAGAGCACGGAATGCTGTCTTGTAAGCACAGTTGCCTTTTTAAAATGGGTCTGGATTTACGGCTCCTGATTTATTTTCTGTTTCTTGTTTTCACCCTCACTGGGTTTATGATTTTAAAGATTTGCCTGATTTGACCCCAATTTGACCAGAAGACATTCTTAAATCAGGAATTTCAAGTTAAAAATGCATATTATTAAATCTACTTGTATTGTTCTCTCAGCCACCTTAAAAATATTGGAACACTGAAAAAATAAAATAAAATTTAAAAAAATCAATACCACATTCGAATATATTTGGCAGAAGGTCAAAAATAAATCAGTTACAGTTCAGATGTGCAAAAAATTGGGTGATGCATGTGCTTCCCAATTCGTTTATTTGATACCATGAATTGCTGGGAATCAAAAGGAACCTCCTCTTTGTTTTTTCCTGAGTGAAGTGGACACATGCTAGAAGAATCAATAGGCTTGACCTGATGTGCACTAGTGATCATGCCTATTATCTTGGTATTTGGGGTCATCTGTTGGCCAGTGCTGTCTCCTTTAATCAAGGAATACTACATCCCTTGATAGGATAGAGACCGTGCAGTCTGATATCAGAAGGGAAAAGTTAAAAGAACATGTCGGGCTTATTATCTTGCTTTTGTTCCTAGAGCACAGATCACTGCTGAAAGATAAATCAGTGAACCCGGTCTGATATTAAGGCAAGCTTACCTTGTGTTACCCCCACGTGCGAATCACTCACCAGCCCTGTCTCAGTCCTCCGTTCTGTCTCCACGATCTCAAAAATCATTGCTTAAAAAGAGCTAATCCCTGTCTCTAGTTGATGATTAAATGATGGAAAAAAAGACAAAAAAATCAAGCACATTTTAGTGTAAGTGGTATGTGATACAGAAAATGCCAAATAGAAGGAAGATTCAAGGAAGAAGCAGAAGGAAGGAATGAAAGCAATGCAAACGAATGGCAATTGCTGTGAATTCTCCAATGTGAACTTAGTGGGTTTTTTAAAAAAAAATTTTTTCTTTCCTTAATCTTCTTTCTTTCTTCTGCTCATCATTTATTTGCCAATTATGATGATATAAAAATTGCACACAATTATTTATTCAAATATCCTTTATGGGAGGATTGTTACTATGGAGACAGAAAAATATAAGTCATATTAAAAAGCCCTGAGGTTAATAACCTAAGGAGCTGAAATAAATGGGACAGACTGCATGTTATAATGGCTAGAAGCCTGGAATCTAGAACTAGTTTGCCTAGGTATGCATTATTACTACTTATTACATATATGACTTCAGGCAAATTACTCAGTGTCTCTTTGTCTCAATTTCCTTGTTAGTATCCTGGGAATAACACCAGGGCCTCTCTCACGTAATAGATGATTAAATGAGATAACACATTAAAAAAATTAAAGAAAGAAAAAGAAAACCACTGAGAATAGGACCTAGAAATACATGTGCTTAAAACAAAAAGAATGGGAGAGATTCAGGGGAACAGCTTTGTTTGCTCTATTCAGAAACCTTTGAAAGAATACAAACCCTCCCATCATTAATATTTTCCTCTTTTTAGCCAGTAGCCTCAGGGGAACACCACTAAGAGGCAGCTGTTCCTTGCAAAGTACAGAGGGAGCTATACTCAGCACCAAGTCTCATGTTAGTTAGCTATAACCATTCTGGTCACATCCACTCCCTTCAATTCCAAGTGTTCCTCGCCAATATTTTTCAGGTGAGGACCCTGACATTTCCTTTGCTGAGATTCTATTCAGGGTTTATTACATAGCACTCCACTTAGAGATGCTCCCTAGATACTACGAGTGGATAAAATCTTCGCTGTTTGTTAATTTACTTATTGAGAATGAGTGAACGTGATGGAAGAAATACTTAGAATTTTTACCGTTCTCAATTCTTCTTAGCCTGTGCCTTGGTACAGATTTCATTTTCAAGTATTTATACCAAGATAAAGTACTATGACTGTAAACCCTATTTTATAAAGAAGAAGAAATTTTTGCTCTTAAAAGCTGTGTTATGATTAAACAATGTGTGATAATGGTAAGTTGCTATGGGTAAATATACTATGTGATTTATCCACTTCTAATTTAGTGTATACATTTAGTAAAAAAACATTTTCAAACAATCAGGTGAAATTCTCTCTATGTAAACTGAATATGTCAAGTGCAGGTATGTGTTAAGTTTTAATGAAAGTTAAAATTAGGTAATTAGTGCTGTACAGGAAGCTTCCAGAATAACGTAGAGGTCATCTGGAATAAGAAAGAAGTATCTGAAACCTGAGGTGTCTTATGAATTGGACAATTGCCTAGAACTTGCCCGAGCCCTAAGATTGGATAACAAAAGGAAAGATGATAAAAAGGTACTCAGCAGAGAACATATGGCAATGTGTTCCTAATTTTTGTTTTTTAAAAAGGGAGAGGATAGGGCAATGTAGGTAAAAGTGAAGGGTGCAGATTTTCATTTTGTATTGTCAGAGGTGATGAGAACAATCTGTTTTGTAATTTAATTTTAAATTCGTAATATAAAATTAAGAACTTTGGGCATCAGATGTTATTAACAACAGGTTTGAAAGCTGTCTTTTGGAGATGTTAGCATGTTTCTTGTATTTCTTCTATGTAATCTAATATAACATAGAAATAATTTCATTTGTGCATTAGTGTCTAAGTGAGCAAACCCCTTTCTTTTTTGATAGTTTTTTCCCCTAAAATATCCATACCTAAAAAAAGTTGCCATGATGTGCTTATTACTTAGCAGAGTTTTTTCCCCCAAATAAATGTCATAGGGGAGTGATTTTCAATCAGAATATCTCATACATAATGCATAATTTGAGCAATTAATTTTTTCCTTTGGTAATAATGGAACATTACCCAGGAAGGGTCAAGGTGGAGAGGCAATAAGTAACAGCAAGCTAATTATTGTCCTGCATTAATTCATTTTCTTCATGTCCACATTAATTGTAGAGTAATGAGCTTGGTCTATGAGCATTTCTAAAGATAAACCTGATACAATCACAATAATTATGTTAACAATAACAGATAAAATGTCATAAATTCTCTTCGTAAGGCATAATTCATTCTTTATATGTTTTATTTTTGCTTATTCCTACAAAAGTCTGATTATGTATTTTTAGTATCCCTATTGTACAAATTAAGGTACCAAAAGAGAACAGTTAAATAATTCATTAAAGTTTACACAACAAAGAAATGTTAGCAACCAGAAAATAATTAAAAATATACTTATTCTCACTAGCATATAAATGAGATATTATGGAAACATGTGAATACTTACATCAGCTGCACTCCCTTTTCTAGACAAAACATTCTACAGATTTGTACCTCTATGTAATCATGGATATGAGTTATTTTCCATGTCCAGCCTTATTTGTAGCTGAGATAAATCACTTAGCACTGCAGAACTCAATAGAACATACCACATTTTAAATATTAAAATGAATAAGTACAAAAGAATGACATGAAATAAAGTGAAAACTATTTTTGTATGCTCACAAATGTTTTAAGGACACTATAGATTAGGTTTACTTTTTTGTATTTTGCTTCTGATTTAGATAAGAATTGATTTTTGAATTATTTAAAATATATGAAATTCCAAGTTGATTTGATATGTTAACGTATCCAGGTTATTGATTAGTTTGAACTTGAAAGAAACATCATGAAATGTTTTATACTACTCAGTTTTGACGCACATTTGCATTGATCTTTCTGACGCCCACCTTGGCCAAATCCCAGTTTGCACAGCTTCTGGTCATTGTCAAAAACACTTTTTAAATAATTTTTTTCCTCACATCCAATGTAAGGTTCTTTCTCTCACCCTTTCCCACTTACTCTGCTGCTTCTGGACCTCTGCTGTCCGGAGATAGAGGTAAAGGGCACAATAAACATGGCTGGTGCTTCCATAATCCCACAGCTAGATTCCTCTGCAATGTCAGCCATAGAATGCTGGCACTCTATCCTGGGCTATTGCATAGGGTATGTGGAAACATTTTAAGTACTTGAGGTCCCTATTTTTCCTTAGCCTGTATGACACATCCTTTGGATGAGTGGTTTAAGCTCCCTCTCAGCACCTTCCCTCTGTACAAAATTTCTACAGCTGCAATCTCCTTAACCTATGGGAAATTCATGCAGCTTTGCTTTATCAACAGCTAGGAGCTGCATTTTGTCCAGCTTCTGCCTTCTCTTTGTCTGCCATTTCAGACCAGTTGGTCAGCCTTTCATCCTCAGAGCTCTCTAGGAAAAGAAGGCAGTGACACATTCTAACGGGTACTAAGGATCTGCTTTGTGATTGAGGTGCTATTCTCCCTTCCTCCAGGAAATCATAATTTATCTCAATAGATAGATAGATGATAGATACATAGATATATAGACAGGTAGACATAATTGGAAATATATAAAAAAAACACATATTCCTTTCCTCCATTTATTTCTCTAATTTGTCTCCCAGCCTTTAGTGTATTTGATATCTAATGTCCTTTCCCATCATACAAAAGAACATGAAGCTACCTTGTAGGTTTCCAGTAGCCTTGTAAGTCGAACAATACATTTGTTACCAAGTATTATTTTGTAACCAGGAAGCAGAATTCTCACACATTGCACATGTTTTCATATTCATCACACTTCATGGTAACTTATTCATATGAGAATTTCTACAGCATTTATCATAGGACCTGTTTTGACTGCACAGTTTAAAGGCATTACCTTTTTTCACTCCTGGGGATAATACCAATACGTCCAAACAAGTTAAAACGTCAAACTCGTATAACGACTAGAAACATTTTGAAAAATCTTAGTGTACCTGAGAACTGCCCAGTGGTGACCTATTCTGAAAAATATATTAATTCCATATTATTATTTAACAAAACTCAATATGGTTATATGCATGACCAAGTAAAATAGATTGGGATTCATTGTTGTATTAAGGAATATTTATTGGTCCACTTACTATGTGCTACAAACAATTTTAGACAAGAACAGATGAACAAGACAGAGGATTCCTTGCCCGTTATGGTTTACATTCTAGTAAGTGATAAAGACATAACAAGTAAATATACTGTAATACCAGGTGGCTAAATGATATGAATAAAAGCAAGGAGCAGCAAGCGCCACAGTGAAAGACTATGGCCAGTAGGCGTTTCTAAGGAAATCAGTTGATCACAGACCTGAATGAAGCGAGGGAATGCAAAAGAGAAATGTCCGGGGGCGGAGTGTTTCAGGCCTAGAACGCGAGGCTGGAAGAGGTACGACTGCAGAAATGCGCAGGGACAGAGGAGCACCGGGCCTTCTAGGTCGGGTGAGAAAGTTGGTTCAGATCACAAACACGCTGTGAAGCCGTGGAGAACACTCAGTCCTACAAGGGAAAGGGGTCTACGAGGTCCGGCCCCATCACGTCAGCCCCCGTAACGACGCAGTTCTTTATTGGGTCAGGGACTGCCTGTCCGTCACAACAATCAGGTGAAATAGGTGAACTGGGACTCAGCTCGGCCAAGAGCAGACAGCTCGACAGAGTTCACACAGTTATTAAGACAAAAGCGCACTAATTCATACTCGGAACCCGCAGGCTCGAGCACAGGTGTGCACTGAACACCTATGATCACTGGCAGTTTCTGGTCCCTAGAAAGGCCTTTAAATTTTTCTTGTTTCAACCATTAGTAACCCCAGACTTACATATAAACCTGTGAGTTAAGGGAGGGTAATATTTAAGCATTGCAGGTATTAGTGCGAAGCTGTGCTATTTTCATAAATATCTGCACCGATTTAGCCTTTATGAAAATTTACATAAATGAGATCTTAATGCCATGTCTTTAGCTTAGGATACAGCTGTGTTCTTGCAGCACCCAGGTGACTACAAAAAGGTCAGGTGTGATTGAAATGTGACCGAACACAATTTCTAGGAAATTGCAACTTCTGTACAAGAATCAGATAGTATTTTTTGATATAGTTTAAAAGGGCACTTTTTAGACTAGCAAATAGATATGCAACCATGTATGTTCTTTTCCTATGTACCTAGAGTTAACAATCTCATCATCAACTAAGCCAGAATTTATTTTAACACATCTGCTTTAGTGCCACTGGACTCAAATGTGGGCATTTTTTAAAGTGTTCATCCAAATTGATAAGTTGTTCGTAAGGCTTTCACCCATGACAGAACCTACTGGAGCCTCAGAAAACCCTATTTCTGTTTTTCTCATCTATTTTCCATGGACTGATTTATCGGCTGTTTTTCGTACTTTCCAATTATTCAACCAAGATTACATATAGCACAATCTTTTAAATACAGGGAATAATCCTTATGGAATAAACTCTGAAGGTATCCCCAATTATACTCTTTCAATTTTTATGTCAATATGATAGAAATAGAAATGTTCTCTCAACTCATACATTTCTATTTTACTTGCAAGTTCTTCTCTTTTAACATTTTGTTTTGTTTAATATTCATACTCTTTCCTAAGTAAAAGATGATATGAATGCATAAGGATTTTCTAAAGTTTATGACTTCTCATCTACTTTTAATATCTTCCTAAGTTGTTGTATTTCCAGTCTTGGGCTTTTGTAAAGTGATGATACCTATGTTGCTAACATAATGGTACCTGAATTGATATTGATGGAAAACCTCGCTTCTATTACATGATGTGTTATGTTTCCAAGTACAGAGGAAAACAATACTGTAGCTATTCCACTATCTTTAAATCCACTATCTTTAGCCAAACATTATTCAAAATATTTTCTCTAAACATATATGGTCAATTTGGTTCAACTCATTTCCTCATGCTGCTAATAAGAAATGAATATGTAAAACAATTTTGAGGACACTGTATTCACCATTTTCTTTCTATTCCACCTTTGAATTTTGAATTCCATCTTGATTTGGATAGAATAATAAGGATGGTTCTTAAAATGCTGATTAAAATTAAAGGGTTTTATAATCTTATTATCTGATGTTATCATAAAGCTTGTTATCTGGATGTTACCATGGATTTTATCATGTCCAGCAGCTTAGCATACTTCCTTCGTAATGTTACAATAAAAGTAACTATTGCACCTAATTTTATATCCCATAATAAAAGAAATGACACTGAAGAATCAGTTCTGGTCTAAGCTCTTAATAAAAAGGAAATGCTGAGAATTTTATCATGTTTTATTTTATGCGTGGTGAGAATCAGTACGGGTGATCATAATATTTTGGATGAATATTAATTCAACTTTGAATCAAATACTTCTTTCATTTACTGCTACCATTTTTAGTGGCAATAAAAATTTACTTAAAATTTTTCATGCTTTCCACAATTATCATAAAGTTAAAATTTAATGTTGAGTAAACTTTGACATGTATTTTGTTATTGCGTTGTGACATGATATAAAAATAACATAAAAATGTCCCAGACATATCTTCATACTCCCTTTTTTATACAAATCTGTAATATCAAAGACAATACAAATATATACTGTATCTCTGATTAATCAGCATATACCAAGAATCTGTCTAAATTTGAAATCAGTTTTCAAGTATGGCCTTGACAATGATTTTAAAATATCAAACTACAGTGAATCATAGAATCCCAGTCAGAAACTTGTTTATTCATAAAAAATAAGCTGTTTTTAAAAGTTTTATGTCATCACCCAGATTCTACTAGGTGTTTAAGTTTATCTCCATATAGCATCAGGAACTTAAAACACATAAACACTTTACTCTCACTTTGTAAGATTTAAAAAAAAAAGGATAACTGAAATAATATTAAGTTGATCTAGTTCAGGGCCTTTCTCACATTAAACATTCAAAACTTTCGAGACTTTGTATTGGATGGTAGTGAAAAAAATGCCAGAGGAACACTTCAGTTACATGCCAGAGGTGGCCTGCATTGGCACGCGAGAGCTGACCGTTAGCATCACTCCACATCTGCATTCAGGGACAACGTGTGGGTCGCTTGAAATAACCAAGGGCTATTTACTCCAAGGAAATCAGAAGACGCTATAACTTTTCTCCCCCACCCTGAGAACTGGAGTACACAGCTCTTTACTAAGAGACTACCAGTTTGCCCAAACACGTATTAGCATTTTTTCAATTTTAATAATAAAAAAGCCCTAATTATTTGACTGCATAGCAGACCCGAACATGCATGCTAATCTTTTAAAGCGAGGTCCCAATTCATTAAGGTAATCATAATTTTCATCCTGATCAGAGGCTGCGGATCCTAAGGAGCTCAGGGATCCAGCTAATGACCCTGTTCCCTCAAAAGCGTAGGTCTGGAGGGAGTCAAAAGGAGGAGCACAAGGATCAGTATTAGCTTCTTCGAGCTTTTCTAGAATGAATTTCCGGAAGATGGCACTATCTGGGCCAACCTGCAAAGACTGCCTGTACCGGCTCCTGATCTCTGCGCTGGCAGTTTTCCGTGGCGTGCGTGCCCGCGCGATGGTGCTACTCCGCAGCTCCGCGATATCAAAAGCCTCTGTATCTTCTTCCCCTCCCCCTTCATCGTCATATCGGAATATGTTCTCACGGAAATCTTCACCTTTCTCTGGAAACAGAGTCTGCTTTCTTCGCTGTTTCAGGCCTAGGATCAAAAAAATAAACCCTGACAAAGAAAGCGTATGAACATTAATTAACATACTATAATAAGTATAACATAATATGTTGATATATATTAATGTACTAAGTTTATATTCATCAATATTATATATTATTTTTAATAAACTTTACAATCCTTGCTTTTGTTAAAAGCTCAGGATATGAGTTTAGATTTTAGGATTATAAGACAAAAGAGAACATATAGTGGAGCCTTGAACAATGCAGGGGTTGGTGACATCATCCCCTGCATAGTGGACTATCCCTGTAGAATGTTTGGCTCCCCGAAACTCAACTACAGTACTTGCTGTTGAAAATTTACAAAAGGGTCATGCGGAATGACAGAAGGCAGTATAACAATATTTCTGGCTGATGATTTAGAGCAGAAAAACATCATAAAAATAAGGGTGAGCTGTTTTGTGATAATTTAAAATTGTATTTTTTATATATTGAAAACAGAAAAAGAAAAAGAGCATACAGGAACATTTTCTAATCTATATGCATTTGTCAATTTTAGTAACCAATAATCCATGTTAAGAGAAGTTAAGCACAACAGAGCCATCTGAAATTCCCCACTGAGACAAATTCTGTGGCATAATTATTTTCTAAGTTAATATTCATGACTACAGAGTATATGCCACCAGATAGTTGGTTTAGAACCTATGCTCAGTGATACCACATTAAGTTCGGAAAGCCCAAACTACCATTATTTTTTAAATCATAACCCTGGTATGTCTACAATCAATATTTATTATATAATTTTGACATGATGTAGAAATAGAATAATTTCAAAGCACCTTTTTTCTATTTTTAGAGAAAATTGTGTGTGTGCATGCATATGTATGTATCAAGAATAGCTAACCCCTTCCTAGCCTTTGAACTATTCAGGACTTCACCTATAGGAACCGAAACAAACATGAAATGATGTTATTAATATTATCATAAAGAGAAATACATTAGGCACTACTTTATATAAATCTTACCTTTTAAAAAGTTGAAATAGTGTTCTTGAAATAAGGCTATTGAGTTTGACTCCAGGTACTGTGAAACTCAGTTCAGATATATGGTTGATATAGAAAGGGAGCTAATAAATAATGTTTTTAATCTATAAATTGGAGAGAGTATTCATGACACTTTCAAAGAAAACTACTGTCTATTGGTTGACCCATACTTCCCACCCTCTAAATCTTACTCATGCCCTTGACTGTGAGGCTGCCCTTGGTTTACTCATAGGGTCTATGGGCTTGGTTTAGGTCTGTCCCTATGGGTAAATCAGTACTTGTGACCCTTCAAACACTACACTGTTTTTATTACACTTGATTCTGATACCCAGCTATGTAGCTCTATATTCAGTTTTAGGATCAAAGACCATCAAAAATTATCTTAAAACAGGCTGAGTAGGAAAGAATGGTAATTTGGGTGGTAAAGAGGAATACATGATTTTTTGAAGCTTTGAGAAAGATGGGAAGAGTGAGGGCAAAGCAATCCCTGAAACCCAGATGCCATTTTGAGCAGTGAGTTTGGGATTCCAGAGCCAGTGGCTGACATAACTGTTCTCAGGACTCAATCAAGTGGGGTCGACCTTGACGTGAAGTTATAAGGGAAGCAAGAGAGGGTTCAGTTTATATATACTGACTGGTATCCTGAAGAAAGAGAAAAGGTTATGCTAAATGAATTATTTGTAGTTGTGGAAGCCTGACTAAAACATTTTGGGGTTCATTTGCCTCATCTGTAAAATGGATACGACATCTGCGTCTGAAAACAGCAAACAAACAAACAAAAAAAGAAAACAGCGAACAAACAAACAAAACGGAGCTTGGGGCGCCTGGTTGGCTCAGTCTGTTAAGCAGCCAATTCTTGATTTCTGCTCAGGTCATGATCTCAAGAGTTGTGAGGTCCAACCCCGCTCCGATGGCGCTCAGCGCTGAGTCTGCATGAGATCTCCTTCTTCCTCTGCTCCTCGCCCCTCTGGCACGCTCTCTCTCTCTCTCTCTCTCTCCCTCTAGCCCCTCTTGAGTGTGTGCTCTCTCTTTCTCTCTCCCTCACTCTCCCCTCTCTAAAATAAATAAATAAATAAAATTTATTAAAAAAAACGGAGCTATTTTATTGAAATTTCTTTTGTGTTTAGCACTTTGATCAAGTAAAACCCTCCTTTTGCATTCCTCCAACCTGTTTACCTTCTTTCACAGTGGTCCTAGGGCTCTAGTGAGCTGTAGGACAGGGTTAAATAGACTTGTGTACAGTTATGGAAATTTAGCACATCTCCATGACCCTCTGTAAAGTACTTAATGCTTGGAGTTTCACTTTCTTCATTCATACAACACAGGTGATTAATAGTTATTACTTCATAAGGTTATCGTGAGAATCAAATTACATACTGTGTGTGAACAAGACAGTATCCTGGAGTATAATAAGCACTCAATAGAAGGTCACTATTATTATTACTAATTGTTCTATAACTGTATACGCTGGCAATGCACAGTGTCAAAAACATTCCTAAACAGATGTGCACACACATGCTGACATACTCAGAATTCAGAGATCATTCATTTTCATCTTGAAATGCATGGTCACTCTATTTTTCATTTACTGCATGATTTAAGAATTGCAACATATTCAGAAGAGCAATTAAACACACACACACACCATACTGTGATAATGGAATTAACTATTTTTTATTTTTATCACATTATTTTCAATAAATGAAGATAGGTTCAGTTCAGCACTACTTACCAAATATTATCATGATGCTTATCAAAATAGCAAGTATGACTTCCGTTCTGAATCCCATGGCAAGCATAAGGTCCTTATTCCTGCAGGTCTGTGTACTGCCATAGTCATCACAGTCACAGATGTGTATGGTAAGGGTGTTTGTACTTGTAAGTGATGGGATTCCATTGTCAGCGATTAGGACGGATATGTAGAGGACAGGCTCTTCTTGAAGGTGAAAACCAGTTCTATTAGTCAAAATTACAGCTGTGTTATCTAAAACAAAAACCCATGTGCATAATTTTTCAATAATATAGAAGAAATTCATACCAGTCATATGTACTAGAGGCAATAGTATAGATATATCAAGCAAGTTTAAATAATAAAGAAGAAATTTCTGACAAAAAGTCAAAAGACCCACTCAAAAAGTCATCATTGATTTGACATTGCCTTAACCCTAATTACATAATTAGATGAATTACATGAATCAGTTCCAAAATGTCTTTGATAAAGATAGAAAACATAGAAAACAGCTTTTTAATCAGATCTCAATATTTTATAGAGGCTACTGATATTAAATTTATGATGACAGCATGAGTTTCATTTAGGTTATTACTCATGACCAGTCCTTTTTCTAATAGAAACTCACTCTTTTCACAAATACTATAAATATGAAAGATTTTCAAAGTCATCTACCAATATCACAACAAGTGGTCTCAAATCATGTGTTTACTAATGAGACAGAAGGCTTAGTTTTATTTGGTAGGAAAAATTCTATTGGGATGTTTCATTTTACTTTGACATTATTAACCCATTTTCTATTTAAAATTCAGATAACAGTTAAACCTCAGCAGCACTGATCACTCTTCTAAACAGAACATTTAAAAAATTAAGATGAACGATACATATACTTTATTATGTATGTATATACATATATATACCATGTATATATACATAGAATGTATATATACTTCTGAATTTGTTTTCCCCTGAATTCCAAAATATTCTAAGTAACCTTTTTTGGTGCCATTTCTTGTCTCTGAGTCCTATATTTCCCCCTTTTTTGTATTGCCATCCCCCAAAATATTTTCTGTAGTAATCAAAACTTAGGATACATAATCAAAACTTAGGATACACAAACAGTAAAAATGCAGATAAATGAAGTGTTTCAAAATGTGTGCCTGCCAACCACTTTTCCCAAATATCTTTTTAAAATGAATTCTCCATCATGCTTTGGAACCTATAAAACTTTTGTGATTTTATTGACTAGGCAGATTGAAAAGATAAGAAAGTTTACATTTTTCAACTCATATTTTATCAGATTATTTTTAATCACAAACATTAAACCAAATTAATTATTTTCTTTATGTTTTAATATACTTATTTTGCCCCAGTGACTTATATTGATATAAATAAATCTAAGTTATAACTTATTTCTTCTATTGATATTTGCATTTTTTTATCCTAACTTTAGTTGAGTTTCCTTCACCGAGAAATTTACAAAGAGAAAAGGGAGAGAATATGCCTGTATTTATTGTCCACAAAAGTCTCCTGTAGATCGAAAGCTAGAATCAGGTGTAAAGAAGGACATCTGCAGGTATTTGACTATGGATACTTGAGTAATAAATCCTATGGTGTTTCTTATCTTTACGATATAAAGTAAAATTAAAATAGAGTCATATTATAACAAGAAAAGTGGCTTTATGTAAAGTCAATCCATTTGTGTATGGAAGGAGAAGATATTCTGTCTCTCCACTCAAAATCCTTTGGCACACTGTGTCCTTAGATTGATATGATCATTTCATTTTGAAGGAAAGAGAATAATGTTACACCAGTTTGATATATTTATAGCTTCTAATTAATGACTCCAAATATCTCTGAATCAATCAAGCTAACATGACTATTAGTATATATCATTTCCTTCCCCATAGATTGAAGTTTGAATTTTACAAGGACATGAAAGGAAGTACTGGGTCAGTACTGCCATTATATTGCAGGGTCATTCAGTTTTTGCAAGGTCTTATAGCCAGTGATGACTTGAAAAAGTGCTTCTAATTTAAAGAAATCCAGTGCGAAATGGGGCTAGTATTTTCAGAACGTGACGTCAGGTTTTGTTTACCATTCTCACTGCCACTCTCCGCTCTATTTCTCAACATTATCATATTGCAAGAACCTTACAAAAAGCAACATTATAAATCCCCTTAAAATCAAACACATTCCTCAAAGAAAGGATCAAAAGCCATTATGAGCGAACAGCATTACCTTCATTATCTATGATTATGAAGCTTGAGTTCTTTGTGTCTTCTACAGATAGATTAAAGTAAAAATGGTGCTCTTCTATGGATTCATCTCTATCGACTGCACTGATGGTCTGAATTACCTAGGAAAAACAGAAACAGGTTGCTTGGTTTTTGATTCAGGAATGTAATTACTGTTATAAAGATTATTATCATTATTAGTATTAGCTTTTATCAAAATTACCTTATCAAAATTTTTGTGTATATTGCAGAGGATAACTCAATTTGGGGAGAATGTTAAAATATTTTCTCAGGTTAAAAATAGGTTTACTTGCCCCTTTCAAAAGAGTGTTTTGATATTACATAATAAATTCTTGTTGAGGGCTTAAATGATTTCTAGCAGTTAAGTTTGTTAGAAATTCTGAAAATACTGCTGCTATAAATCAAGATTTCTTCCCATCCTCCGGGCCTGATTTCCCCCTTTCTTCCTTTTTCCTTCTCCCTTCCTTATCTGAATAGCAGCCATTATGGTTTGTTGAAGTTATATATTCCCTGTTCATTTGAGAGCATAGCTGTGGTAAACTTATTGTCTTACTAAAGTATTAGCTAAACTAATGAGTTTTCAAATTGATTTGAGGAAATAATGCATTTAGAGCTTAGGGGGCAATGTACATGATTTCCTTTGACCCATAAAGATTATAGCAAAAGTGCTCCTCATCAAATAAATTCCTATTTCAGATCATAAAAAAGTGAAGTAATGCAGTTATGAACACATCAGTTCACATTTAATTCTTTTCTTTTAAGACATGAATGTGTCAGTCAAGTGGTTCATTATTGTCAAAAAAGAGATACGCTGTCAAGATCACATAGTGAGATTGTGATTAATTCTGGAAATTAAAGTAAATTGATTATAGAAGTTATTGTTTTGAATTTTCTAGAATTAAAGTGCTTTTAACAATGTGTCAAACAAAAATATCTTTAGTTGCAAGATGACAGACCCAAATTTTATGTTATACTTCAAAGAATAAAATCTCTCCACATGTAGTCTTATAAAACCAATGTAATTTGTACGTTATTTCTCTACATCGATTCATCTTTTTCCTTGTAACACATTCCTAGTTAAATCATATTCATATAGCGTTAATTAATTAATCTAACAAAACATTTTCACTCAACCCATGCCTACAATAATAAATTTGCACTGTATTAGGGTAATACTCTTATTTTGGATTATCATAATAGCCAGGGTGAAGGGAGGGGGGACTTGAAACTCTGATATTTTGAATCCTGGCGTTGCCACTTACAATTTTTTTTTTTTAAATATTTTATTTATTTATTTGACAGAGTGAAAGAGTGCGAGCACAAGTAGGGGGAGTGAAGAGGGAGAATCAGGGGCGCCCGATGTGGGACTCGATCCCAGGACCCTGGGATCATGACCTGAGCCAAAGGCAGACCCTTAACCCACTGAGCTACCCAGGCATCCCACTAGTTTTTTATTCTTTAAAAAATGGAGATATTAACACTTAAGTTTTAGGAGTGATTTTTAGAATTATATGTCATAGCTTGTCGGAGGGCTTGTCATAGTCAGTACCTGTGAATAAGGTGTTTTCTTCATGAAAACGTGCCATTGTTGGGATTTGCATAGACAAGATGGTAGAATACTATGTGTAATCTTATTATATGTATATTTGCTTGATTAAGATTGATAGCAAATTGTAAAAACTCATGTTTACCTTGACGACACAGGTAGTCTTGATTTTTTTAGACAAGGAATAATTTATCTCACTACCTGACTTTCTGTATTAAATACATGCATCTGACTAAAAGTTGAAAATATTTTCCTTTTGTGTGTGTAGGTTTAAGAACACAGGTGAAATTTTGACTTTGTATATATTTTTAAATGATTTTAATTAATTAATTATATTACTCTCTCTATATGTAGAGGTAAACTGAATATGCGTAGGTTTCAATACCCTCTTTAATGTACATCCCTCCACTTGCACTCGCTTTATAAATTGAACTTCCACATGCTTTATGGGTTTTACCACTTTACAAAATAGGACGCCACTGATATAATAGAGTCAGTACATAGCAGGTACCATTAATTCTTTTGAACTAACCCTGAACATGTACACTATCTTGAGAACACAAATTTCTAGAAAAGAGCCAACATTAATGAACACAAGTCTTGACTAGGAATGCTCATCTTTTCCTTTTCATATGACAATGGAAATGTTTTTGTTTCAATTTTCAAATAAAATTCTAAGAAAAAATCTTGTTGCATTGATTAGATTTCTAAACTATTTCCTTACATCTACTTGCCTGGGGCTTATCACCGTCGTATACATTGCTGAAAGGAGCAAAGAGAAATCAAAAGCATAGAGTAGACAAAGTAGACAAACATAGATGGCTATATTATGACAAATTCTGAGAGCTCAAATTTTTAAATTCCCCTTTGTCCTGGGTAGAATTTTGCCCAATTTTCTTCTGAACCAATACATGTGATTTTCCACTTATAACACTTTAAAATCTGTAATGGAAATACATTGTGACAGTTCAGAAAATCTAAAAATAGTCCCCATTTTATATTTACTTAGATTAAGCTTCAAGTCACCTAAGTATCTTAGGTAAGTAAAATGGCTTGGTCAGAATTTGAATGCAAGTTGATGTCACTGCAAGTGTGAAATCATGAGTAGTGCTTGTGGCCCCCAGAGCACATTTTCTTCAGATTTATTGAGAAAAATAAAATTGATAAATGTTTAAAATGTACATCATAATGACTTGAAATACATATACACTGTGAAAAGATTCTCTCCATGTAATTAATTACCATATCCATCACCTTGCATATTTATCATTTTTAAAAGTTCTACTTAGCAAATTTATACAAAGAGTTTTATCAGCTATAGTCACTGTGCTATACATTAGATCCTTAGACTTTATTCATCTTATAACTGAAAGTTATACTCTTTTACCAACCTTTCCCCATTTCCCCCACCCTCAAGCCCCTGGCAACCATTTTCTATTCCTCCCAGGCACATTGTTCAAGCCCTAGACCTGTTCTAGTTCATGACGCTGGCATACAAAAAAAAAACTGTAATGGGTGTGGTGTGCAAGAAGCAAACAAAACCAAGTCTCAAAAAAGACAGAGACACACAGAGAAATAAGTAATATAATTGCCATAGAAGAGATATAGACCAAAAATAATCATTGGGGAAAAAAAAGAAAAAAATAATCTGAGTATTAATTTAGGAAAAAGAAATGATTTTCCAAAGTGGAATTGAGCAAATGAGCTAATACTTGAGTAAAAAAATATGAATTAAAAGGGAAAGTGTGATCCAGAAAAAAAGAACGCCATGTGAAAACCAGGAATGCAGAGAGATCATATATTATTAGGTAGAAATACATGAAATTTGCATTTTTTAGGTCAAAGTGAGTTAAACAAAGGCAGTTTCATAAGTTTCAACTTAATTATTTCATGGAACTACAAACAGTATTTGACTTTAAAGATAATCATGGGAAAAAAGATAATCATTTTGTGTCTATCAATTACTTCACACTATGACATCTTTTCCTAAAGAAAGAGGCACACTTGGGCCAGCTTACTAAAATGTCATTCTTAGATTACTATTATGTTGATTAAAACAATCACTACAACATTCATTTTCCACAAAATATAGGTATGACCTTCATTAAACATGCAACTTTTTTGATAGCTAGGCAAAGAAGCAAGTATCCTAAGTGGATTTGGAGCAAACAGGTAGTACATTTGAGTCTGTTTCTTTACCTGAACAGCAGGTATCAATGAAATCTACCTCCAGTATTGGTTGAGGGATAAATTTTTGAATAAGACTACAAACTGTAAATTGAAATATGAACTATAAATCAATGTACAGGTATTGAGTATTAATTGATATGTTATCAATTTCTCAGAATGTGTTTAATAAACAATTTCTTTCAGTAGAAACATGTTAAACAAAAAGTGAGAATGCAATAAATGAATACATGGGAGGACTTTTAAAATTTCATCTCAATTGCTTACTTATATAGCTATTCTAGATATTTGTACCTTGCATCAAGCTACAGATGTGAATTATTTTTCCCATTGTCAAGAAATATTGTCAACAAATTTGAAGAAGACTGTCACTTTTTGTACCACTCCACTGAGGAAATGATACAAAATTAGACTTGTTTAGATAAAATAAAGGTTTCAAAAAGGCTATTGAATATCGTCTCAAAAGGCCAAAGTATAGAGGCCACAATAATAGAATTTAGAGCTAACAAGAAAATCTAGTCTAGAGTCTCTGTTTTCTCTCTTAGCACGTTATTAGGAGAAAAATGTTGAGAAACTCATGGTATTTTAATATTATGGTCTGGACAGAAGCAGAGATACTCTGTTTCCAAAAAGGACTTTTTAACCAAATTATATGTATTTAAGTGTCATAGATATGTAATGTTTTGCCATTTACTTGCAGATACCTACTTATATTCAGTTAAAAATTTTACTTCCTTAAATTTTTATCTCAGTATATATTTCATTTCTTTTGTTAAATTAATTTTTAAAACACATCTTATAAAATTCATATAAAATCATCATATATGAATGAAAAAGATTAAATTATAGATTATCTGACCAATATCCCAAAGGTATCCATTCAGACAATATTTCATTGGTATTTGGAGCACACCAAGCCATCTCAGGCACTGGGGGTGAAACAGTGGCTAGGACCAAGTGTCTCTGTCACCACTGCTAACATTCTAATAGAGTAGGGAGACATAATACCTAAAGCAATAAAAAAAAGCGCAGACTAAAACACTCACTATTTGGGGGTCAGAGGACCTGGCATCTAAACAGAAATTAAATTATACTTCAGAGGTGAGCAGTGGTGACATCATGAATGTTCTAAAAGGGCATATTACAGAGTTTGTACTTCATTCTAAGGTCCACTCCCAAGTTCTAAATTGGAAAAAAACATGATTTTATTTTTTATTTAGGATCCCATGATCCAAATGATTGGGAAAAATCTGCATTTTAGAATGTTCATTCTGAAGACATCCTTAGTGTGAATCCCAATGAACAAGCTATTGCCATGATCCCGGGGAGCAACTGGTTTGTACTCAAGACCTCCTGATGTGATCTATAAAGACAACAATAATCACAGTTATAGAATGTGATAATGAGAAATTTGATTTGATAGGAGCGTCCTTCAGCAGAACTGTTCATGGTTCACTCCAGAAGATGTGTTAGGTCCCTGGTACAGTCTCAAGAGGGAGGGTAGAGCAAAACTGACAGATTACAGATTTAGGGGATGGAACAAGAGAATTAGTGATTGATTGGATATGAAGAATACAAGAGTAGAATGAATTAAGGATGATGTCCACACATCCTTCCTGCATAACTTGGTGAGTTATGGTAATTTTGCAAGAGATGTCAAAAAAAAAAAAAAAATGGGGCAGGCTTGGAAGATAATTTGGTATAACCTTAGGGCATATAGGTAGAAATCTCTAGTTAATTGGGCATACAGCTTGAAATACAGGAGAAAAAAACTGGCATAAAGATCTAGAAGTCATTTGTGCAAGAACTTTAATTAAGACATAGGTATGACTGAAAGCAAAGAAAGTGATTTTGGAAAAAAAAATATAAAAGGACAGGACACACGAGAGAAAGGAGGTGAGAAGAAACCAGAAGATAATGCAGGATCATGGAAATTTAGGCAACAGAAAATTTTTATATGGAGACAATTAAATGTCTTTACATTAGAATATTGTTATGAAAGAATCTAAAAATCACTGATATTATACTTTACTTCTGGAAAAGATAGTTGGTATCAGTCAAGATAATGGGAATCATTAATTTGAAAAATTAGAACTATTTCCACCAAACAGGAAAGGCAAATTGCTCTAATGTCAGCTCATTTATTATACTCATTCTGCAAACCACTGAGCCCTCTCCCTTTTCTCCTCCCCACCCTGGGCATTTACACACTAAGAACAAAAACAAAAATTCTGTTTATCCACGTAGATCGTTAAGGAAGGGCCTGATTTTCTCCAGAATGGAGAGCAACTATTCTGGCATTTTGATTTTGTATGATGAATCAATCCAAAGCAGAGAGACACCTTTTAATTTGTTATCCTATCCAGCAATTAAGCCTGTGGGAAATAAGATCAAGAATGATCTTCACAGTGGGGCGTCTGGGTGGCTCGATTGGTTAAGTGTCTGACTCTTAGTTTGGCTAGGTCATGATCTCAGGGTCATGAGACTGATCCCCATGTGGAGCCAGGCCTCAAGGGCTCTGAGCTCAGCGGGAGGTCTGCTTCAAGAGTCTCTCCCTCTGCTCCTCCCCCCACTCGTGTGTACCCTCTCTCAAATAAATAAATAAATACATCTTTAAAAAAAATGATCTTCACAGTATGAGAAAACAAAATACTTCCTTACTGACTTTTATTTTTTAATTTGTTTTTGATTTTTATTTTTATTACATGTGAAAATGATAGCATTTTGTATATATTGTGTCAATACGCATTAAATTAATTCTATTTCTTTTTAAAATTTTTAAACTTTAACTTGGTAAGAACATTTAACACGAGATCTACCCTATTAACAAGTTTTTAAGTGCACAATACCATGCTGTTAATTCTGGGCACTGTGTGGTTCAGCAGATCGCTAGAACTCACTCACCTAGTATACCTGGAACTTTATACCTGTTGAACACCAACTCTCCATTTTTTATATTTTTAAATGTGACTTAAAGAAAATTTAAAATTTCATCATATATATTTGGCAGTATAGCACTAGATCTCATTTTCTCGACTAAATGTCCTTCTTTTCAGTAACTTTTTTGTATATATTTTACATATCATTGTATGGACCTGAGCATCAGAAGACCATGAAGTGGAAGTGTGAAAGCAGAGATTTTTTCCTCACCATTGTTTTAAAGCATGCTACTACACGTGTTGTGGTTTTAAGTGAGATTTTGACTATTGATTTGAGTGCTAGTATCATTTTATTCTTACTATATTTATTATGGCTGCTATTTGTCTTGGTTTATTTGTTACCCTAAATTTAAGTTTTAATTTTGCCAAAGGGCTTCTTAGCATCATCAAATGAAAAGTTTATGTGTATCTTTTTGTTCCTTTGAGATATTGATATAATGGAAGATATTAATAGATTTTAAAATATTGTTTTGTTTTCCTCCTTAAAGACACTTTTCTGTTCTCAGTATCACCATTTAGTACCTTCAAAAATTGTTTTTAATTATGATTTACATATAATGCTTACAGCCATATTCTTAACAACCTTTTGTGTTTATGTCTGCAGGTATTTAATTTTGTCACTTTTCTACCAGTAAAGCTACTCAAAGTAATTTGAGGAGAGCCCCTGCCTTTGTTTCGAATGTTTTGGGAAAGTTTATATAGCATGGGGATTAGTAGTCACTAATAATTTTGATTTCTTGGCCTAAAATATTCTTAGTAATATTCATGGTGCTTGTCTTTCTCTGACTTGTTTTGCTTAGCATAATACATTCTGGCTCCATCCATGTCATTGCAAATGGAAAGATGTCATTCTCTTTGATGGCTAATAGTCTACTGCATATACATATACCACAATATTCTTTTTTTGAGAGGGAGGGAGAAGGGGCAGAGGGAGAGAGAATCTCAAGCAGGCTCCACATCCAGCACGGAGCCCAATACAGGATTGGATCTCACGACACTGAGATCATGACATAAACCAAAGTCAAGAGTTGGAAGTTTAACTGACTGAGCCATCCAGGTGCCCCTACCACGTCTTCTTTATCCATTCATCAGTTTATGAACATTTGGGTTCTTTCTATAATTTAGTTATTTTAATAATGTTGCTATAAACATCAGGGTGCACGTGCCCCTTTCAATCAGTATTTTTGTATCCTTTGGGCAAATACCTAGTAGTGCAATTGCTGGGCTATAGGGTAACTATATTTTTAACTTTTTTGAGGAACCTCCATGCTATTTTCCACAGTGGTTGCAGTAGTTTGCATTCCCACCAATAGTGTAAGAGGGTTCCCCTTTCTTCGCATCCTTGCCAACACCTGTTTTTTCCTGTGTTGTTAGTTTTAGACATTCTGACAGGTGTGAAGTGGTATCTCATTGTAGTTTTGATTTGTATGCAACTGAAAAGATTTACTAAGTTTGATACTGCTTGCAAGCATTATATTTTTTGTGCAATTTGCTTTTGCATTTTTTGTCTTCTACGATAGCTCCTAATATTTAAGAGGGTTTTTTTTTCTCTTTTTGGTATTATGACCTTTAAGTATTGTCCATATTCATTCAACCATATTTAAGGCTAGAGTTCTGTACCACTCCTAGGATTTATGTCTCTATTAGAAATTTAAAGTATTTGGTTTAAAAAGCATTATTTGCCATAACTTTGGATAGCTGTACACATATGTATGTGTATTGATGCACAAATACACACACACACACACACACATATGACAAAACTAGCCCAACTAGTGAATGATGAGTGGGGTTATCATTTGCAACTTGAGGGAAAACTGTTTACCTCTGAATCCTTATATTTCTAATTAAAGAAAACCTGAAAAATTACCATATCCATATTTCTCTAAGGTACATTAATTACAAATAACTAAAGAAAATAAACAAGAAATTACAGACTGTGTTGGAGTTTCCCTTAGAGTGGTCTTCCACGTTATTGAAAATAAAAGAGAGAACACGAGAGCTATAAAATGAGAGCAAGAAAGAAAGAGAAAGCAGGATTTTTCTTGGTTTTCTGGGATTGGTATCCCAATTTTATTTACTGACTATTCTCTCTGTATTTTCTGCAATATTCCACTAAAATATCACAAAATGTTAGGAAAATGAATGCTTCCAAATCTGAGGCAGAAAATATAAAAGATGGGCTTATGTATCAGTCTGGGTCTAATTGAGGGAAAGGAAGCACACAGTAATTTAAAAGGAGGAGTATTAATATTAAGAATTATTAAGCTATATTAGGAGAGTAACTATAAAGATGTAATGAAAACTCCAAAGAGGACTTGGAAGTTCAGTGAAATTATCCAAAGATACAAATGTGGAAGAGAGGCCCTCTCCCCAGGACAAGCTTTAGATCTCCTTGGAGAATGTGTGATTGCAGCATCTTGTTTTCAGGACAAAGGAGTTCACTGGGTTGCCTGGGTCAGAGCTGGTCCACATTCTCCAGGCAAGCAGAACAATCCTCCAAGGTGCAAGTATGTGGGTGTACAGAAATGCAGATGGAGTTGGGAGGCCACTGCGGTACAAGGCCTGAAGCTCACAGCATCCATAGTGCAAGGGCAGCAAGACCTCACCAGGCCTTGGATGGAGTTGTATGGTTGCTGAGGGAATTGTACCTTTGGGACATTTGGGGCTATTCTAATGGCTGGATAAATCACCACATACATCTTCACACTGACCAACTCTGCAGGATGAGAAAGGCAAACATACACATTCTACACACAGGACCAGGAAGAGAAGACCTTTTCCTTCTTCAACGTTCACCATGCCCTCCTTTGACAAGGCTCAACATTGCATTCACAATAAGAGAAATGCTCTAAAGGGACCAATCCATTATCACGGTATCACGGAACAGGTACTTTTTAGGGAGGTACTGAAGGATGAATGTGAAGCTAGAAAGCAGTAAATTAATAAGAGGCAAAGCCTAGAACATATGGCTGTACCCGAAACGAAAACAATCAAAGACTAATAGGTCATGTCTAAAGTACACAGAAACTGATACGAATGTCTAAAGATCTATTTTTTACCATTCTTTGTCCATTTATAATTCTCTTTGTAATGTAGATTGCTTACATTTTTTTCTTTTGTTTCTACTTGTGTATGTGTATGTACGTATGGGTAAGCACATGTAAGCATGCTTTAAACCAAACGGTGCCGCATTTTTGAGTATCTGAGAGGCCTGCTCTTTTGTTAAGAGTGTTGTGGGTAAGGAGAGAATGTAGGAGAAGAAAGGTGGATCTTCGCTTTGGGATGCTTAAGATAAACAAATTCACACCAAATTCCATCTTCCTTGGTACAAAGGCTCCCTCAGGTTTTGCTGTTATGAAGTTTTATATTCCCTACCCCAACATCTTCTAAATTGTATTTCATTTTAGCGATTTACTTGGGGGGTATCTCAGGACAGGAGGTGCATCATTGAAGGTTCCTCCTTTGTCTACATTGCATTCATTTCTGATTCTTCAGTCTAGAGAAGAGATTCTTTCCTCTTTGCTTACACACCCGAATTTCCTGTTTGCTGTCTGGAGAAGTATATGCTGTTTCTGCATCTTTCCTTGGCTTAGTTAAGAATTCATACCATGTGACATGTATATTTCCCAATTTGTATTTTGATTGTGTAGCTGCTTCCTTATTTTATTAATAGACTATTTATTCCTTATTTTTAAATAGAGTAAAATGCATTTCCTCTGAATGTCTAAATAGAATGCTCTTAATATTTTGCTTATAGGCACCATTAAATTAAAAATAATTATGTTGTCTGCATAAAAACCATTTCAGTTACACAAAATATGCTTTATTATCTTTTAAAGCAGATATTTTTTGAGAGCTTATTCCATTAAATTGTAATGTTCACACATTACTATCTAAGTTTTAGGAATGAGTAAGAGATTAAGGGTACTTTTGAAAGTTTTTAATGTCACTCTGGGATGTACATATTCATATTAGGTGCTTGGTTTCGACTGTACTTGAAGGAAGCCTATCAAGTAAATTTCAAATCAGAAATCAGAGACCAACTCAATCTGACTCCACATGTAACATCTGAGGAAACATGGTACAAACAATGACAATCCAGGAGCCAGGACAGCCCTAATACCCACCCACTAAATAAGGCATCAGCCACTGTATGTCAGGAAGAAAGTATCTATGGTAATGTTGGATATCTTGGCAGCAGTCAAATAATCTGTACATTGATTTTAATTCATAAACCACAGCATATGTAGCAATGTGAGTGGGAATTTTTGGATTCCCTTTGGATTCAAGTGGAGGAGCATTATAGGTAGCCATGATGTGTATCATTTTTTTCAGATACTTATAGACCTTGGACAAACTTCTAAATTTGATAGTGACATCTATGAGTCTCCTTATTTATTTGATGATTTGTGATGTTCCTCCTTAAAGGATACTCATTATGAAATAGCACTAACCCGTGTGATTTATTCTGAGTTTGATCTACCCATCTCCCAGAAAGGAGGTGAGATTCAGTCATATTGGTTTCATTTTTATTTTTGCCCTTAAAATTGTAGGTGTAATTAATTTATTAGTACAAAAATTAAAAAGAAAACTTTTTTCTATTTGTTTTCGTATTGTGTAAATACTCTAAGGATGGCTAGTCTTTATAATTATCAGGGCATAGTTAAAATAAGCAACACTCTTGGAGATAGACAGAAATTATAATCCTTGCTCACTCATAAACTATATGATGTTGAAAAAGTTACCTAAACTTTCTGAGGCATAATACACACGTCTGTAAAATTATAAAAAGTAGGGGCACCTGGGTGGCTCAGTGGGTTAAAAACCTCTGCCTTCGGCTCAGGTCATGATCTCAGGGTCCTGGGATCGAGCCCCGCATCGGGCTCTCTGCTCAACAGGGAGCCTGCTTCCCCCTCTCTCACTGCCTGCCTCTCTGCCTACTTGTGATCTCCCTCTCTCTCTGTCAAATAAAAAAAAAAAATTATAAAAAGTATAGCATGTCATAGATTTCCCAGAGAGCTTTGTTTGTACGCTCTGAGTAAGTCACGCAAGAACTCCACGCCACTACATCCAACAGATCTCTTTCTTCCTCAGCAAAGTTCAACTCTCAATATGCCTTTAAAGTTTGTTGCATCAAAATTAGCATTTGGGTTTCTTTTTGAGCAGTTCTACCCATTTTTAAAGATTGTTATTTCATTTTTTGATTCTTAGAAGTATTCCTGATAACAAGGAAATATTAACTTATTAATAAGTAATCTTTCCTTCAGTTACTGAAGAGGCACATTCTATAAATCTAGGATACATTCCGGGAACCTAGTGATATGATCCTTTTTATGCCTTCAGCATTGTGCTATTTCATCATCTTACAAATCATTTCATCATTACTCATAAATTTCTCCTAATGTGCTTTTAAAAGACTTATATGAAACTTGTAAGATGAATGGCCTAGAAGGATGATATAATAACAAAATAAATCTTCCCCACTGTATCATTCTCTTCTTCCTCTTTTTAAATGTGTTGCTTAAAGTATTACATCATTGTTCAAAAAGATGTAAAAAAATCTGATACACTATCTTTTTAGTTTGATTTTATTTTTTCTTTAAAAACAGTTGAAAATTCAAGATTTTTCATTTTACATTCATAATGCTAGAGGGAAAAAAATTGACAGAGGAAGTAATTTCACAGTAGTGTGTGAATAGAAGATGAAAACCAAAAGCAGAAACCAGCACTATAGACTCAAGATGATGGTGAAACTGATCATGTAAAAAAAGGTTTGAGACAGAGTCTTCAGATGAAGATAAAACAGATGAATATTCTCAAAATCAAGAATCAGCAAATGAACAATATGATTTTAAGGATAAAGGAAAAATATAGTAATCATCCTTTTAGTCACTCAACAGGAAGGACTTCATCACACGATATTTTGTGATAAGAATCTGGGCTGTTCTGTTTTGCTAAAAATAAATGTGACAGTATTTTTTCATCTTTTATAAATGTTTTGCACCAAATTTTCTTGATTTATCTTGCAAATGGAAAACTGCTGAAGGCAGAATGTATCTAAATGTCACCGGAAGGAAGGGAATGCAATAGGATTTTTCTTTTTAACTAGATTATTATATTTGCTGCTTATAAATCTAAAGATTAAATGCTTTGCAATCATGGAGCAAAGAAGATAGCCATTCTTTCTTCAACAAAAATATGAGCTGTAAAGGATATTTTAAACTTCTCGAAGCATTACACACCGACAAGTACGTATTTGGCATGTTTACATTTTGTTAACATTAGACCAAGAGGACCATAGCATTCCCCTTAGCCTGACTCAATTTTAGACAGGTTTCTTGACTAGAAGCTCCTGACCTCCATTTTTTTCTGACCAATTACAAGAGACAATTTTCTCATAGCAAATTCTTTCTCTGCCCCTTCGTAATGTAGATAAATCTCCCAAACTCTTTCGATTTTGTGATGCAGGATGGTCTTTCTCCAAAGCCTGAAAACTATCCTTTTAAAATGTAAACATCAAGCGAAATAGGATCTCTATCTCTCAGTCTCTATGGGAGGGTAGGAGCCTAGCTTCTCTAAGAGCCAGTTACACAGCTGGCCTAATCAAATTGGCCAACCTCCCCCTCCCCACATGTGTCCTCTAGCACTTTTTCGCTAGCCCAGCCCAGCATTTAAAAACTCTCCTGAACTTTGTTTCAACAGAGTTAAATTCATTCGTCTCCTCTATTGCAATGGTCTTGACCTTTATTGCAATAATCTGAATAACATCTTCCTGGCCATTGCTAACAAGTGCCCAGTGTGATTTCTCTTTGCCACATTTTGGTCAAGTTGTTTCTCACTGTCATTTTATTTATATAGTTGTGAATGACTTACAAAATTACATATTTTTAAAGAGTAAATTTGACCATATGGTAAACTGTAAGGATGATTTTTTTTTTTTTTTTTCCGGAATAGTGGGAATTAAGTCTATTGACACTTCCTCCTCAAAAACTGTTGCACTCACGCATGTCCACATCAAAACTCTTGTTTCTCTCCTACATTACTGGTCCCACCTACTCGGTCTACTTTGCAAGACTCTCTTTCTCTACTGAATCCTTATATATTGCTATTCCCAAAGGTTCTGCCCAAGTTCGTTCATAGTCTCACTTTTTATTTTCTTCCTGGGTAATATTACATATATTACAAATACTACCTACAAATATTCTAGTAAGTCTAAAAGCTTTATTGTTACATTCAATAGGATCTTTTCTTTTTTGCTTTTACCTGACCCGTAAGCAGCAAATAAAATAGGTAATAACACCTCCTCCTTGGAATACTTTCTTTAGTTTCTATGTTACTATACTCTCCTGGTTTGCTCCTTGCAAATTTTATTTTCTAGTGTGTTCCAATCCCCAAACACTAATACTAGAGTATCTGGGTCTCAGTCTTTAGACTGATTCTTGTCTCCGTCCATACTCTCTCTTTAAGGGAATTCATCACACTGCAAAGTTTTAAATATCACCTCCAAGGCTAGTAATTTCAAATGTATATCTCCAGAGAATTATAGAAAAAAATACTCTTTATTTCAAGAACTACTGTCTTCATGCTCTGTTCATTTATTCAACTAGTTATTATTGGGAACCACAGTGCATGTTGACAAGAATATAAAAATAAATCCACTCATTGTTCACAAGTATCTTGGAATCTAGAAAACACACGAAACTAGAAATGACTCATTTTGCAAACATATAAGATATATTCAAACTAGGGATAGAGAGGCAACAAAATATAATGGTAACATGCATGTATTCTTATGCCAGCACTTGGGATAAAATATCTCTCTATCTTTACTTAGGAAGTAACAACTTCCCTGGGCCTCAGTTTCTTTACATGGAAAATGAGGCACATGATATATTACCCTTACTTTTTTTTTTTTTTGAGAATTTTTGAGAATTGGTCTAATGTTTATAATGATGCTAGAATCATGCCTGGGATGTTATAAATATAAATTTGTTTAAAATAGTTTGTTTATGTGGCATGTGAATTCAATTTTGCAGTATAGTTAAAATTCCAATAGGAATCGACAAGGGCATTTCAGGAAGAATGGTTGATATGAACAAACTCTAGAAACTGTAATTTATATTTTGAAAGACAAGCAAATCAGAGTGTGAACAGGAAATGTGTGTGTGTGTGTGTGTGTGTGTATATATATAGATATATATATCTATATATATATACACCATATATACATACATACAATTGTGATCAAATCGAAGAGAGTGATAAATACCAGGCCAGTGAGTTTTGTACTTTTATGTGCTGATATTGGAAAATCCATTGAAGTTTTACTGAAGTCAGAAAACTGTGCTGTAGGAAATTTTGTCTGCTCTGCCCTTTGCTGTGAATTCATCTCTGCCTAATGCCTGAAGCCTCCTGTGATCATGGTGTCACTGTCAGTGAGCAAAAGTAAAAAAAAACCCCAAATTCTCATTCTCAAAAAAGGGAGCTTTCCACAATATTACAAATGCACCGACCTCTGAGTTCTTGCCTATGAGCCGGAATCTGTGAAAAGAATGAATGATCCACTGAGTTAGTAAAGATATGAGTGGACTCTAATGAAATCAACAGTGGAGGGAGATAGTTCCTATTAGAAATGTAGATTTCCATCTTTTCACATGATGCAAAAGTTGAAAAAGGTTATTATAAACATGATTAATTAGAGTTGTTATAAATAACGAAGGAGTTTGAATAAAAGCTCCGATGTGATCAACAGAGTTAGGTAGCATCATCCTTAGAAGTGTTTATAAAACAGGGCTAGGGCTCTGGTCTCAAGTCTCTTATATAAACTGTGTTGCTTCCCAAATCTTCTGCCCATCTCAGCCCAGATAAGACCATTGAACTTGCAACTTTATTGGGTAAGTGGACTTACCACCAAGGACATTTATAAAAATAAGTGTATAGTAAATTTAGCCTATTTTTTTTAAGTTTGGAAATAGGTTGTCTAATCAGGTGGGAACTCTGAATACATCCATGTTTATGTAAAGCATATAAAATATTTAAATTTGACATATATAATCTAATAACTATAAAATGTAATTGTGCTTATAATTATAAAATATGTCATCTTAAATATGTAAATGTAATTAGAGATTTTGAAAATTGTGAGATAAATTATTTCCAAAATTATTTTAATTTTAAGCTTATTATGTGTCCAGATAGACAGATGTGTTTGAAAAGTTCGAGAACACAAGATATGTTAAATTTCTAAGTATATCATCTATTTATAGTTCCAAGTTTGAGGAAATGTTTAAAGCCAGTTTCTATAGGAGTCGTGGGTAGGAAGTCATTTGCATTCTGTTTCTGGGATTCCTTTATACCATATTGTCTGTCCATAGTTTTTTTTTTTTTTTGTCCATAGGTTTCTAAATTAGTTTGATTTTGGATCTAGGGGGAAGTGCCACATGGTGGAGAGTCTCTGAAAGTTTTATATTAACCTTTTACTTTAAAAACCCTGGGTCCTAACCAGTTCAAATTAAATAGCTTAAGTTTAAATTCATTTGTATATTTATTATAATTTTATTTTTTTTAACTTAGGAAATGCTTATAGGCAATATTTCAGAATTGTTTCTGGAATAAATGTAGTCTAAAATAAATATGGCCAAATAAATTTCGCAAGACATTTTAAGAGCTACTAATCATTCCTGTTATGTTACAGTTGAATAATCCATAATGTTTCAGGTATATTTCATCCTTAAAATATGTCTATTTCTTACCATATTAAATATTTGAAAATAAAGCAAAATGTTGGTTACTATAATTTATTGGCAGAAAATTAAGTTTTATTTTTTTAAAATCCAAATTGTCCTCAACTAGCTTAATTGAAAAATGCAAATCTGTTGAGAATTGATTTCATAGTAAATATATATACACATATATATTCCTATATATACATATATACACACATATACACACATACATACACACATTCAGTATTCTGAAACCTGTTTATATATCTTTAAAAATATTTTATGATATTTAATAGGCTTCTGTGATTTCAAATGATGCCTAAGAAAAATTTTAATGTACTGGAACTGAAGACAAAGAACAATTTATTTTAAGCTTTACATTTTACACATGAAAAAAGTGAGCTCCACAAGAGAAAAATGTGTGAAATAAATTATGAAGTAAAAATAAATGAAGAAAGAAATAGAAAGAATGAGGAAGAAAGAGAAAGAAAGGAAGAGGGGAAGAGAAAAAAGAAAAAGAAAGAAAGAAAGAAAGAAAGAAAGAAAGAAAGAAAGAAAGAAAAGAGAAAAAGAAAGGAAGGAAGGAAGGAAGGAAGGAAGGAAGGAAGGAAGGAAGGAAGAAGGGAGAAAGGGAGGAAGGAAAGGAAAGAAAGAAAAGGAGGGAGAGAGGTAAGGAATGAAGGAAGAAAGGAAAAAATTAAGTGAAGTAATGGTGATGTGTTTCAAAATAAGTCTGCTCTCTATTCTTTACATACCTAGTAATTCATTTGACATTAGGTTTCTTTTGTGTTGATGTGTCTGATACAGTAGTTATAAGCTACAGAAAAAAAATCCAGCTCATTCTCTTCATGTTTATGTTTATATATCATGTTTCTTTATGCTATGATGAATGAAAATATAAAAATTAATTGAAATGTGATTGCTTATTCTATAGAGTTACATAAAAAAAGAACTTTTCTTTATGGTTTTGACAAAGTATAAAAGATTCACTGTGAATCCCCCGTGTTAGTATATTTTTCAAACATTTGAGGAATTTGAAAGTGGAAAGCTTGAAGCTTACATTTTATTTTTTTAAAAAGAAATTTGAATTATACAGAGCTTATAACATAAAAGCAGTAATTGATATAGTTAAAAGAAGCTTATTTTTATCATTTCAAAATGGGAGGGATGGTAGCAAAAGTTATTAAATATAATATATGGCAATGTTTAGACATTAGCAATTGATTGCAGGTCCTTACCTGACCAGAGCCTGCATTTTCACAAACATATGTGTCATAGTATTCAGAGAACTCAGGAGCATGATCATTAATATTAAGAACTTGCACATACACAGGAACTGCAGAAATTTGTTGCACATTGTCTGCAAATCGAATACACAGAATGGAAATAAAGAATGTTAATGCTATCTTTAGGGGGGGGAAGGTCATGAAAATTGCATTTGAGACTGGGTGGCATATTTCTATTTTCCTTAAATAAAAGCTACCTGAGCATAGAATCTCTATATCAATCATATATTTATCAAGAATACAGCCTAGGAAAAAACGTTCTCAATATATTCAACTCAGCCAATACTTATCAAGTGCCTTTTCCTTGCCATCGACTATAGATAGAGCCGATGAGGAAAAGTAATGAAAAAGATGGTCAGGTTTAGGGACACTCTCCTAAAATCCAGCAACTGTTGAATATACGTATATTAATGCATTTAATTCATCTGATAATGAATTACTATCCTCCCTAAGCTTACTGATAAAAACACTGCAAATTTAGTTCCACAAATTACAGACAAATGGCTGGTCTAAGGTCCTAGCTGAAGAAGAAAGGGCAGTTTAAGAAGCCAGCAACAAGTGCTCTTAACGATGGCATTGTTTGGTACAATTTTTAAAAACAAAAACAGACAGAGAATAAGGATCTAAATAAATTTTAAAATAAAATAAATCCAGGTAAACTTTTATGTATACATTTAGTTGGGAGGATTTTCTTGTGAGCCAAGAAATACAGAAACTATGAAGGATTGGGAAGATACGGTTAAATACATTTTAAAATGCCATCCTCCGCCCACCCCCCCACCCCCCAAAAAAACGAGTAAAAAAAGCCACAAAAACAACAAGACACCAGTGATCTGGAAAAATGCATCAGAAGATGAAATTTTAATAGCTCTAATTTACAAATTCTGACAGTTGATATGAAAAAACAATTTGGGAAAATAATCACAAACTAGAAATTCACGGATGAGAAAATTCAAATGATCTATGCTAGTTTTTCAACTTCGTCACTATTGATATTTTGGACTGGATAATTCTTTGTTTCAGGGGGCTCTCCTGTGCACTATAGGAGGCTTAGCAGCATCCCTGACTTCCAATAACTAAATGCCAACAGCATTCCCCACGCTAGTTGTGACCATCAAAATGGGCTTCAGACATTGTCAAAGGTATTAGGAGGCAAAATTGCCCCCATCTGAAACATGCTGCTCTTTCATAATACTCACACACACACTCTCGCTCACCAGAAGGGCAGATAATGATGACAGTCTGTGGGTTCTGTGTTAAATATGAAAAACAGAGACAGTGATGGTGGAGCACTGAGAAATATTAGGGATGTAAACCTTTTCTGGAAACTAATCTGGCAGTAGATGGTAAGAGATAAGCTACACTTATCTTTGACTCCATAATTTTTTCGGGAAATCTATGCTACAGTCCAAGGCACTAGTATATTCAAAGAGTATGTGATCTAACTTATTTATTCCAGAATTTTTTTCATCTCAAATAACTGAAAATAACCCAAATGCAGTATCAAAAGGGAAATGAGAAATAAATTACAATCACATTATGAAACTGTGTGTGCTTATTAAAAACGAATGAGCTAATGTAATAAACGTATGAATACGGTGAGCTTTAAAAATAGATTTTAATCTTGATCCTCAGTTTGACAAAAATGCTTAACCACTGTCTCAGTTGTCTCTCTGAAAATTGGAAAAGATACTAGTAACTAACCTTATAAGAGCTGTTATAAAGATTAAATTAATTAAAACATATAAAGCATTTATAAGATTACTTAGGATATACATAAGCAATAAATATTAAATATTATTTTATTTAACTACTAATCAGCAGTGATAATACATGGCATTTTGTGAAATGATAAAAACAGCAAATTTCTGCATAATATATTGTGTATTTGAATATTGTTATTTTAAATGTTTTTTTCTTTAATTCAAAAAATGCTGTGAGAAGGTACCTACAACTAAAGAGTGAGGAGAGGAAGGTTTCTTTGTTGTTTTAATGTCTTTATTTATAATATCCTCTTCTTACGTTATTGGAAAAGCATTATATTTGCAATTGTAATTTGTATGGGCAAATACATAAAAAAAAAAGAGGCTTAATTCTCCCTTTTGAAAATAAGGAAAAAGATTTTCCCTCTTTCCTCTTCTTAAAGCATTTACTTTAGGAAACTTGTATTTTAAGTTTTCTCTCTTTTTTTTAATGTATGTAAACCCTTTAAAAGCTGAATAAATGTCTTGCCAACTTCACAACCCAGGCTTGTCTTTCTCAAGTACGTGAGCCAACTCTATGAAATATAATTATCAAGGAAAATAACACTCCTTTCTCCCAGTTTCTGTTGGAGCCTCGTTTCAGCAAAGGCTTTGACCAAAGTTCAAAACTACCTCTTGTCATAAAGGTCTGAGAAATTTAGTTTTCCTTTGGAAAAAAGCCAGTTAGCAAAAACAGATGGTCAGGTCATCTACCTAGTAAACATGGAGTGAACTATGTGTGACACATGGTATTAAATCTTCCTACTTGAAGGCTAGTACTTGGTTATGTTGAGAACATGACACTTGATTCTACAATAGGGTATTTCTTTCTGCAATTTCTTTCTGACTTGGAAATCTCAGCAGATTCCTATAATGCACATCAAATTCTGTTTGAATGCTTTTCAATTATAAAACTTTCTTTCTCTTCCACTATTATGGAGTTGTTTTCTAGGGTGGGTGATTCTGTTTGTAACTATTTTTCCAATAAATAACAGTTGCAATTACGACAGAAATTATAATTTCTAATTAATTAAAAATTATAATTTGCAAGATTTATTACATACCAAAAAATCTAGCCTTTAATATTTATCATCTTAAGACTTATAGTAAGAATTATCATCTTGACTATTCTCTATTGGGTTATGCTTAGGATAAAAATAGATAAATAAAACATTAAGATATAGCTATTTCTAGAGATTGCAAGATAGAATTATTCAAAAATTAAGGCTCATATTTTTTATGGCTTAAACATATACCCACAGAACAACTTTTTGCTTATGTAAGTAAAATGGAAAAAGTATTTCACGCACAAATAATTAAAAAAATAGAATAAGAAATTTATTTAAAGTTTTTATATTTTATACCTGGAAATTCTGTTTAAATTTAAGTTTAAATTAAAATTGTTATGGCTGTATAAAACATACATATGTTTTCACAGCTTCATTTAAAAGTGGTTAGTAGCTTTATTCACTTAGGTGGCATGCTGATAAATAGCTTGGAAGGTTTCCAGGAAAGAGACTGAGTACAATGAACTTCATTTCCTGGGGAGACAAACGTTAAATGTTAAAATAATCAGCGTAACTGTTACACTGTAAGTTTCAAGTTATTCACCTTGTGCAGCAAATGTTTGTAACAATTTCTGTGATTCCCAGTTTTCTACCATTCAGGTTGTTTGTCCATATTACTATTGAAACTTCTATGGTCAAAAAATTATTTTTTTAAAGATTTATTTATTTATTTATTTTAGAGAGAAAGAGGGAGCGTGAGCCGGGAGAGGGGCAGCAAGGTGAATATCATCTCTTTTATCTAAAAGTATTATTTTTTATTCTAAGAAAACAGATCTAAAATGCCAGGAGCAGAACAGCATGAACTGTATAATTCCTGTACTTGATTACATTTCTAATCACTTATTTCTGAAATAGTGATTAACTTCTAAGTATTAAATTCTGTATAAAATAAATATATTCAGTTTATATTCTGTTTGCCTTTCACAGGGATTTACAAGTTTGTTTTCATTGACTGCATTTTTAATCTTCTTTTATTTATAAATTATTATTATTTTAAAGACTTATTTATTTATTTGAGAGAGAGTGAGAGGGCACACAAGTGAGGGTGGGCCGGCGGTAGGTGGCAGAGGGAGTGAGAGAGAGAGCATTTCCAGCAGACTCCCCACTGAATGAGGAGCCCCATGTGGGGCTGGATCCCAAGACCCTGAGATCATGACCTGAGCTGAAACCTGGAGCCAGATGCTCAACTGACTATACCACCCGGGTGATCCTAATTTATTGTTTTTAAATGTTTACATGTGTTTTATTTTGCTATCTTCCAATATAAAACAATTACTATTATATAAATATGATCTGGCTTTAATGTTTCAAGAGAAAATTATTTTAAAAAACATATATTTTTAAAAGATTTTTATTTATTACAGAGAGAGAGAGCATGCGCGTGCACATGCACACACATGCACATATGTGTGTGGGGGGAGATGCAGAGGGAGGGAATTTCGAGCAGACTCCCCAGTGTGAGTCCCAGTCAGGGCTCGATTCCATGACCTATGAGATCATGATCTGAGCCAAAATTACAGGTCAGATGCTTAACCGACTGAGCCACCCAGGCGCCCCCTAAAAACTGGTTTTAACATACTTTTGCAAAATAGGACACTGTTCTTCAAAATCTATTCAAAAAAATAATCATCTCCCAAACTCCTCTTCTATGACTATAACATCATCAGCCACACAAGCTTTCATCAACAAATGAACATGGACGAAGCAAGAGCAGCAGAATGCCGTGAGCACACCTCAGAGCACAGTCAGAACATGGATCTGAGGAGAATTTAGCTAACATACTTAGATTATCAATTGTTTGGCCCTGAGGAGGTCATACAACAAGAACTGATTTAAACCTTAAGAGTCACTAAATGAAATAACTTGTACTTAAACTTTATTTTTTAAGAGTAAAAATAGAAAAATGAAACTTGTTTAAGATTATTGGGCATATATTTAAATCAGAAAACACTGAAAGCAAGTATCATTTCTCACATTCCCAGTAAGAAACGGTGTGGTATAGCATGGCATAGGATTAAGACAGGCTTTAGAATCAGATATAATTGTGATCAATCCCTGCTTCATTATTTAGGAGCTGGGCAAATAAACTGTGTGTCTCAGATTCATCTTCTCTGAAACAGGAATAATGTTTGCTTCAAATTTTTATTAAGACCTATAAAGATGCTACTAACTGTAGAATTTTACACAAACTATATATGCATATATATACTTTTATAATCATATATATATTTATTTGTAATATAAGTAATCTTTTTAATAAAATGTAATTCCTGCAAATTCACCAATGCTCACAACACCTTGCAAAATGTTATTTTATAAACAAATACCTAAACATACAAGAAGTGACAAAGCTAGAATTTCTTTCCTTGTGAATCGCAAAAGGTACACAGTTTTTTTCATTGTTGTATTTTTATTTTTCTAATATATGCACTGTTATAATATATGGTCTTTAGTGCAAGCCTATGTAATAAGTAATATTGTAAACTATGAATTGAAACCATTCTATTGACTGAATACTATATGGTCGCACACCCACTCACATATATAAATACGACATAGAGAACACTTGGAGCCACTGTTTTCCTTAATAAGGTGAAACTGGTAAGGAGCAATAGTTTCGTAAAATCTCAAGTCTCACTGAATCTTTGGGTATCACCTCTGAACACAGCATGTAGTGAGATAATTAAATTGATTAGATAATATACCTTGTTTGTAGTATATATGCAAATATACATACATATGTCGAATTAATTTTTTTTGGGATAGCAGCTATCTTGCAACCCAGAGATTTGTGTGACTGTTTTTATTTCATTTTGTGATGTTACAATTTACTTCTACTGTCTTAAAAAGAGGTCGGGGCAACACAAAAATATTTCAAATAATGTCTCTCCAGAGATCTTCATGACACCTTTTTGATAAAAAGTAATCATGTAATTAATGGGATTTGGGTATAATTGGCTTATCTTACAAACTTTTCATACCAATTAATCATTCATCCTTTTTTCTATTCATTCATAAAATATTAAAACTTTTTTTGTTTCAGAATACACATGATCCATTTTAAAGATTCTGCTTTCTAATAATGCATATTGTAGCATTTCTAATTTAACAAAAAGTAAACGATATATTCTTACAAAAAATCCCCCTTGTATATAAACTTACAGTTTATATACATTTATTAAAACATGCTCTTGTAATAGTTAAAAAACCATTTTATAGAGAAACACATTTTTCAAAGATGTCTACCCTTCCCTTAAACTGATTCAAATTCCTTTTCTCAACAGTTTTGTAAATAGTGATATTATAAATAATTTGTTCTCAGAAAACCCAATGAATAAAAGCTTCTTGCTTTTAAAATAAGCATCTTTGTGTTTTCTGACACCAAAAAGCCTTGGCATTTCTTCTGTTGCAGCAGGCGTTTATTCCCTGTAACATTTGCTCCTCAGTCTTTGTTGTTAAGTTAAATGGAAAATTCAAAACCCAGACTTAGTCCTCCTGCAGTGTTTCCATAGAGCTTTCAATGCATGACAAAAAAAATATGCAAGAGATGCTTTCCACTCTACCATATTCCCAGCCACTGCTCAATATGTAAGGAATAAGATATATGCTTAAAGGTTTAAAAAAAAAAGCCAGAAAAGTAAACAAGATTATTAAAATTTACACAAAATCAGTTATAAAGGATGCATTCTAGAACATTTCACATTCACAAATTTAATTATTTACTGAACCTATCAATTACTGATACCTATCAATTAAATAAAGTGGATGATTCTGATAAGCTTTTATATTGCGTTATATCTATTCCTTTGAGATTAAATTAATTAATATGGTTGACTTAATACCAAATTGATTGATAATTTTGGAGACACTATCCAAGTAGTAAATTAGGATGATTTTATCTACTTTTTACCACCCGAAAATGGAATCATCTGCCTATCTCTGGAAACGAAAACCAAAATCAAAAAATAAAAAAACAAAAATAAAACACACAACAATGACAACAGTAACTGGTCCCCTACTGATTGCTGAAGAAGTGACTATTAGCACGGCTTCCATTATAAGCTTAATTTGAAAATGTCTGACTATTTGTGATTTACCAATGAATGTTTGTTGTTTGAATCCTTCATATTCTTTCCCATAATTTCATTGAAATATGATTATTTTTAAGTGTCTAAAGTTTTAAAAGGCTGTGTTGGAGTGTTACCCTGTCCCTAATGTCCAAGAGTATAGCTAACATTTTGTTCCAGAAATAGAACAAGGCACAGGCATTCTGTGTGTTATTTCTAGTAGAGTCCCCTTGTGAACTAATACAGTCAGTCTAAACTGATTATGGTTAAGTGGTATGATATTACTAGTCGATTTTAAATTATTTTAAATTTAAAATTTTAATTCTCACTCATTAGGTTTACTATTCCTTGGATAGTAGTAAAAGAATGTGTAAAATTAATTAAACATTTCTCTAAATTAAAAACTTTTCTCCAAGGGAAAGATTTCTATGAAATAAGTATTATAATTTCTTTCCACCTATACGTATTTTTTAAGGGTCAATTATTTTTGGGGGGGTAATGTATATAAGACTTTCTTTTTTCATTAAATTCATAACTTAAATGAGAATGCGTAGAAAGTATCTATTAAATATATCTCACTTAAAAAATCTTGCAAAATTTATATTCAATTTGCCATAATAAAAAGTCTCAAAATATTTAGTGGTAAATATATAAATAAGCTATAATAGGAATGAGCAGACTTTGGTTTATAAAATAATAAAATAAAATACACATATATGAATTGACATATATATCATTTAACTCCAATTCCAACAAATTTTAAGATAGCTTCTTCCTCTACGTTTGGAGATTATTGAATAGTTTAAATATATGCTGAACCAATGTGTGGTCCTAAATGAGTACTTACATTTTTCTGTGGCTATAATACTTAGGTTGTACCAAGCACTGATCTCTCGATCAAGAGGATTAGTTGTGATGATTGTGCCATTGTCATCAATACTGAACACTTTGCTTCTGGTCATAGAATACCTGCACCAAAAAAAAAAAAAGCATTCCTTAATTTTATTATTTTATCTATATAATTGTGATATAGAAAACCTTTTAGAGGCAATTAGACAAATTAAAATGCGTGCTCCATATAGCAAATGTAATGCTGAACAATTTTTTAGAAAGGTACATGCATATATTTAAGATTCAACTCAGTGAGGGTTAAAAAAAAAAACTACACTAAAATGGTCTCAGATTTAAATTGATGTATGCTAAATCTAAACACTTTAATTCATTCTCATTCCCAAAAGAAAATTTAAATAAGTGAATGATTTAGCTAAAAAGAAATGGTACAATGTCATTTGCAAAATTAAGAGAAGTACAAATAAATGGTGGTAAAAATTATTGCTTGTTAACCTTTTTTTTTTCCTTTGAAGCAACGCAAAGCATATCCTCACCCTAAACTGCTGAGTCTCTTTCCTAGACCATATAGATGCTTGCAAAACCTGTGCATTATATTATAATTACCTGATTGCGGACATATGAGAAATGTTTGATTTTGTTTGTTTAAAGAAAGTGCTTTGATAAAATTTGATAAAAATTTGTGTTTATATGTGTGTTTGTGTGTGTGTGTATATCCCCCAAAAGTAATGATAGTAGATGGAATATGCTGTTGGAGCATTCATGGAAAGAAGCCAGATAATAAAATTCCCTCATGCAAAAGCCTGGAAAACGATCTCAAACTCCACAATGAAAGGAGCCTTTGAAGTACTCAGCATGTCTTATCTGCTTGCAAATGATTAATAATAAAAATTAAAGAAGAGTAATAACTTGGGTTCAATGATGACTTCTCATTGCACGTATATTCCTGAAGACTTTGATGAGACATCAATGAGGTTTGCCATAATTATGTGGCAAGAGATGAGAATATTTTAATCTTGAATTGACAGGTCTCTAAAAATATCACACTGATTTGTAGACATGTTCAGGGGAGAATTAAAATAGCTATTACAGAGAATTAAGCATTAAGGAATTTGGTTTTAACTCTATGCCATTTTAAAACTTTATAAGCAATTTACTGGCAGATCCACAAATGGTCATATTTCCTACTTAAGAGAATTGTTGACAGAGAGCAATAGTAGTTTAACAGCTAATATTTTGTATTAAACATCTAGAATATGTTGTTTCTACGACAAACCATTCCAAATAAAACCAATCAAATGTTTGACATAATTTTCAAATAAAAGTTTTTAAAAATCATGATTTCCTTCATCAGTAACATTTTAAATAATAGTCAATACATGCCATTAGGAAACATGTGTACAACACATTTTAGAAAGAGCTTAAGCTAAAAAGCTTAAAATGTGAAGTTTTGACGTTTGGTTCATTGTGGAATTTCTTTTTATGGAACGCTTCATTCCTACAAAAATGCTGAATGAATACCGTGTGACTGTGGCACGGTTTCCCATTGCCAACAGCTCTTGCCTGCATGATAAACAAATGTTCTACAAACATGCTCCTCCAGATGCCTGTGCCTCTTGTTCTTAATCCTCGTGTGCCTCTACAAAAGTACTATTCCCACTTCACAGACTAAGCAACTGAGACACATAAAAGCCAACCCATTTACAAAAGCTGGATTTTTCCAAGTAGGTTGCAGATCCACTGGGTGTTTCAAGGATTTTTAAGTGCTTCCGTTAGAACGCAGATGAAAGATGTTTAAAGACAGCCTCTTCACTGGAGAACGCTCCTGACATTCCTGAATACCCAGAAAGCTCTCCCTGTTTCTCACACACACGACTACTAGGGTTATTTATCTTTTTATGTGAATGTTGGTAGTTTCCTTGACAGAATTTCAAGAAATTGGTCTGAATTCATGAGCTTGGAGTCGTTCATAGTATTTCCCTATAATATTGTTTAATGTGTATGGGATTAAAATTTATGTTTTCTCTTTCATTTCTGACAATGTTAATTTTTGTCCATTCTTTTTTTCCCCCTTTGGCTGTCCTGCTAAAGACTGATCAATTTCAGGTCTAATTACTGCATTCTTTCTTCATACCTGCATCCCATTATCTTAAACATTTACCACAAAGTTTATAATTCATATCGAGGCATATTTTCCTATGCCTCTCTGCACTTAACAATGACAACAATGGCAAGAATAATTTAAGAATAATTTAAGCCGGTTTATCTCACCCAAGACTTGCTCAAACTAAGCCTGAGAATCTCCATACTTTAGAGAAATACCAGGTAATTCTTACATGGAAGGAAAAACTAAGTAATATGAGTTATTTGAATTATGTATCATGCAATTTACTTACTATGTGTTACTTTATTTCCCCCAAACAGAGTATACCCCTGAGGGCAAAATAAAATGCCCTTTAATTTCCTTCGGCTTCCATATGTCTTGCCATGTAGTGAGTATTAAGGAAGATGTACCACATTAAAACTCGAACTGAAATCATTTAGCATTTGATTTCAAACATTTTTTAGATCTTTTGCTTCCAAAAAAACCCGGGGGCAGGTGTACATACTGAAATGTGTTCAAGTAGCTATTTTCATCCTTACAAACATAGGAAAAGCAGTCTTACTGAAAAGGCATCTAAATGAAACAATGTCCATAAAAGACATTAAAAAATATTGTTTCGATAGGCACTAATAAAAAACTTTAAGTGATTTCAGTAAAGGTAAAAATTATTAGCTAAAATATTCTGGTAGAAAATTAAGTAGGGGCACTTGGGTGGCTCAGTCGGTTAAGCATTTGCCTTCTGCTCAGGTCATGATCCCAGGGTCCTGAGATCGGGCCCCAAATCAGGCTCCTTGCTCACTGGGGAGCCTGCTTCTCCCACTCCCTCTCCCTTTGCCCTTCCCTCTACCCCAGGTCATGCTCTCTCTTCTCCCTAATAAATAAAATCTTTTTTAAAAAAAAGAAGGAAAAGAAAGTAGGTAACCACGAATAGTGATAATAAAAAACACATAACCTCAGTTAATATTTGGGTGTGGCTCACTTATTTGACTCATAGAGAGGAAATATTTTTACTTGTAGTAACTTACAACTCGAGCAATTTTGTATTATTTTTATTTATTTATTTTATTTATTTATTTTTAAAATTTTGTATTATTTTTAAATCATACCATATCTTTAGCTATGTTCAGAGGCATCATTGTCAAGCATTGATTATTCATGGCCTTAATTATACCAGTATGATATTTAAATTGTTTCTAACATTTAATTATTATAAATGATAATATAATAAACATCTTAATCCTTAAAGCATTTTTTTTTAGAATTATGTATTCTTTAGTATCTTCAAAAGGTGAATAGATATACTAGTTTAAAAAATCTAAATAATTCATTTACTGGGTTATAATTATATATAATATATAATACCACATATATACTTACATTTATTATGAGAAGTACTATTACTAAATATGACCTACATCTACATATGAGAAGGCAGTGTTTTATGATTAGGAATTATATTGGAAAAGTGGGATCATTCTTCTGTCTCAAACATTTAAAGAAGCTGCTTTGTATCATAGCCTGTACAAAGTACAAAGCAATAGCCAGCATCTTAATAAATACATGGAAGTTAGTAAAATTCTCAGAACTGTGAAATGTGGAGAACAGAAGAGTAAGGGAAGGAGGTGGAAAGAAACATGTAGCAGGTTTTGTTTTTATGTCTCACCAGGTCTACAGTCAGATACTGAAAAAAAAAAAGAAAATATAGTACCTGAAAATAATAGACTAAATTAATAAATGATAACTATTGTTTATTGCAACACAGAAACTTACTTATTTCTGACTGAACTTATTTCATTTTTACTACTTTAAGTGGTATCGTGTGAAAGCTTTCTCAATTTTTGAATATTAAGTAGTATTTAAATGGAGCACATTTTGGTCAGCTTTTCTTCTGACTTGGCATAATCAACAGTTTCTCTTCCCTCACTACTTACCCCAAATTAGTAGAGTTGATTTCACTGAATTTTGGTTGGCAACTGCCTATTTCTTTTACAACAGCAATTGCTTATTTCTCTACAACTTTATCAATAGTGAGCTCCCTGTTTTAACTGGTTTAAATTGTTGCAAATTTAATAAGTACCATATAGAGGAATACAGATTTATCTTTATTACATTTCTATGAAATTTTATTTTCAGGCTAATTTGTATTCACTCATTTATTAATACAAGGCTGGCCTTCCAAACATACCTGATAGGAGATTTCCTCTGATCTGGATCTACGGCAGACACTATGCCTACAAATGATCCATGCGGGCTTTCTTCGAAGATTTCAAACAGGTAATATGGGAGGAGGAAAACAGGAGGTTCATCTTCATCTTCCACCTGGACCCTAATGAAAGTGGTGGAAGCTTCAACATGGTATTCCATGAGCTTCTCATCAACGTGGCGGTTTTTAACATTTGCTCTAATACGATATTGGTTCTGGTGTTCAAAATCCACCTTCTACAAAGAAATACAGCGCACAGAAGAAGAAATGGCTTCAGTAACCCAAGGCACTATTTAGAAAAAAAAGGTGGGGTTATTAAGTCTCAGTCTCTCTTTAGTCAGATTTCGCTTCTTAGGTATTTGGTTGGATCCCTCTGATATTACCATTAAGCAACTGCAGAGCAAATCCCTGTAAGTGTTTTGTTATTTATATCTGTTACAAAATGTTTTGGAATAGTAACTATATTTTTTTAGGATTAAAATTATACTTGTCTGGGCATAAATATCCTATGGAATTGAGAATTAATTTCTTTTTATTTAAGATCTTTCGAAAATGTCCTCTAAAAATCTTTAAAAACATAATAAAATAAAAAACTGTTCTACAAATAACTTGAGACTCTGTAATAACTCTGTCTCATCTCTAAGTTTCTCTACTCCCTAAATCATAAATCACAGGTTCTCATTTCAATTACTTAATGAAGCAATAACTGGCTACACAACATAATTATATGTATTTCTGATTTGATTTTGTATTCTTCTGCCAAGTAAATACCGAAAATATATCTACCTTTTTTAATATAACTATTCCTTCTTGTGTCTCATTATTAGTAATTATGTCAAATGTTTGTGAATCATCTTCAATGCTGTAATCCATTTCTGCATTCTCTCCAATGTCATTATCATATGCCATGATTTTTCCTATTGAAGTCCCAGCAGGTGCAGATTCAGAAAAAGTCAAGCGGTATAAACCTTTAAAAACAAAATTCAAGATATGTCACATAAATAATAAACATAAGAAATTTCCAATTTTAGCACCCTTTTTTTGTGAACTATGGTAAAACCCATACTCTCACTTTCTACCGGTTACTTTTTCTAAATCAATATCTATCTATCTATCTATCTATCTATCTATCTATCTATCTATCACTTCTTTATTTTTGTAATCTGTATTTTGTATTTCCCTAATACCCTAGCTGAGCATCTATTAATGTCTCTCAAATATAGTTTAGGGAGTCTTAGCACCAGTACATATAATTTCCAAATTTCTATTCATATGTATACTTTGTTGATATTTTTGGATTTTTTTATTATATACTTCAACCAACCCAATTAAATTTGATAAAAATAGTTTTCAATTTCACTTAAGCATTCTCTGATATCTAAAGGTACTAGTAAACGTAAGTGTGGATTAGAGATGGTAAAGAATAAAGCAAATAAGTAAGCTCTAAGTGTAATAGTTTGATTTTTAGATTCTGAGCTGAGTGCCTTGGCCATAGTGGAAATGAGGGGGAAAAAAAAGTGGATCCACAGGAGTTAGTGAGTGAATGGAGTAGGAAAACCATGATGGAGTCAGATGACCCCATTGTTTTGGTCATGTGAAGACAATGGCAGTTATATTTGAAATACATAGATGTAAATAAAAACAATCGAGCTCTGCTTCCTTTATTTTTCAGAAGTAAAAAACTGATAAAGAGTTAGCTATTTGTAAGTTATTATTTGTGGTTTATGTTAAATGTGGGAAATAATCATATATATCACTATTCTAAAGAACGAAACTTAGGGGCCTGGATGGCTCATTTAGTTAAGCGTTTGAATTCAGTTTAGGTGCTGATCTCAGGGTCCTGGGATTGAGCCCCATCTCGACTCCCATGTCCTGCTCCCTGCTCAGTGAGGAGCCGGCTCTTCCCTCTGTCCCCCCCTCCCCCTCCCACACCCCCTCATGCTCCCGTGCACGTGCTCTCTCTCTCTCTCAAATAAATCTTTTTTAAAAAAGAAACTTCATAGAATTTAAAAAAGGAGTACATAATAAAATTTTTTCTTAAAGAGATTATTGATTTTCTTAGAATATAGCAAGTCACTTCACAGACTGCCTTGTGAGATGTCCTTTCTTTTTTGTAACATGGGAGAAATGTTACCTGAAAGTTGCTAATATTTTTACTATTTTCAGGAAGTAACAGCTTAACTCTATTGCAAGGTGTTTTGTTTGTTTGTTTTTTTCATTGTGGGAAAATGCATACTTGAGAAAACAGAATTTCACAAAGAGCAAGCCAAAACCAGTGGCTGAAGTTTTCCAGTGACAGAGAGTAGGTCAGTTGCCTGGTGTTGGTTTGTCCATGAACAAGGGGTAGAATGCTAGTACATGAACTCCCAGAGGTAATGGAAAAGGACTGGATGATGGCAAAGTATTTAGGACAATGGAAGTTATATTAAGGCCTGTGACTTTTTCTCTGAGTGACATGGTAAGACATTTAAGTGATATGATCTGACCTGCATTTCAATAAGATCACTAAAGTTGTGTTGGAAGTAGACCAGAGGAGAACAAAGGTGGAAGCAGAGAGACTAGATGGGAGCCTATGGCAAGAATGGAGACAAATTAAGAGGGTAGCATGATCCAAGGTTGCAAATAAAATTGGTGAGAAATGTTCAGATTATGGATATTTTTAAAAGGTAGAACCAACAGGATCTGCAGAGGATTGAGTTTTGGATATGAGAGAAAGAACAGAGGGAAAGCCGACTTCAAAATCTTTAAACAAAGTTAAGTTTCTATTATCAGGAGAGATTTTGTGTGTGTGTTTGTGTGTGTGTGTTTACTCACTGAAAATCAGGGACTAGCAGGACTTGTGCAGAACTGATCAGCAATTCAGTCTGAGTTAGAAATTAGAATGGACCTAGATTTGACCCAGTATAATCCAAATTGGATTGTTTGAATTGAACTGAATTTGCATTGAATGGGTGAGATTTTGCCCTCAGCAATGTGAAGCCTGGATTTGATAGTCTTTTAAATGGGAAAAGTTGTAAAAAGAAGAGGTTTAGAGAAGGAGCCAGGCATGATCAGGAACTCAAATATATGTCAAGTTTAAATGTATAGAGCATATAAATGAAGATACTGAGTAGATAGTTGGATAGCCACATGTAGGGTTCATTGCAGAGGTTCATACTGGAGGTATATACCTGGGAGTTGTCAGCATAGAGGTGGCATTTAAAGTCTTGTGGCCAGATGAGAACATCAAAGAGTGAATGCAAACAGAAGAGAAATGAGGTCCTAAGGCTCGATAGAAGAAATACACCAAAGTTTACAGTATGTAGAAGTGAAGACAAAGCAAGGAAGACTATTAAAAAGTGACCAGTGAGATGGAAGATAAAATACACGAGAATGGAGTAATCCTGTCAAACCCTGGTGAAAAATCACACTATATTAGGACAGAGAATTGACTGGATTTAGTTGCACATAGACTGATAGAACTGACCAGGTCAGTTTGGTCAAGTAGTGTGGAAAAAACTGAACTGGAGTGGGCTCCAGAGAGTTTTCTTTTTTTTTTTTAAAGATTTTATTTATTTATTTGACACAGAGAGAGATCACAAGTAGGCAGAGAGGCAGGCAGAGAGAGAGGGGAAAGCAGGCTCCCCGCTGAACAGAGAGCCCGATGTGGGGCTCGATCCCCGGACCCTGAGATCATGACCTGAACCGAAGGCAGAGGCTTTAACCCACTGAGCCACCCAGGCGCCCCCAGAGAGTTTAAAAGACTGTAAATAGGTTGATGAGTTTGACAACACTTTAAAAATTCTTTTCTCTAAAAGAAAAGAAAATAAAGCATGGTTAGCTAGATAGGGAAGTGGAGTCAATAATGTATTTATTTTATTTTGTTTTTAAGATGAAAACAACAACTACATGTTTGAATGTTAATAGTAATTAACAGGCAGAGCGGATAACCCTTGACTGAGAGGTGAGGGAAGGTTGTGCTTATCAGGGGAGATATATATTAAATATTTAAAACGAGAGGAAGATAATGGGATTACAATAAGGCAAAGTAGTTTGAACAAGAGTAAGGAGGTCAGCATGCTTTTTTTCTGGAAGAACAATCGATACACACATTTTGACATAATTATGGTGTGGGACAGAAATAGAGAGAACTATTTTAAAGAGTGAGGCAACTTTATGGTGTTAGAATCATGTTCACCCACACCCAAATTTGAAAGTAGTAATGCTATTATCTTAGATGAGGGGTCTGGGTAGCTATAAGAATTTTAGAAAGTATTTTAAATATTCTAATTTATTCAGATATATATCAATGTATATATTTGTATACATTGTTATTTATAATTATAGATTGTTTATCAGTGTTCATAGATACATAGTTATATATTATATTCACACATTGTTATATAATTATATATGCACACTGAAGTGTTTTTTATATATAGAAAACAATGTTAAAGTTGATAAAAATTAAAAGAAATAAGGATGGCAGCAGAGGCTTCAAGGACATTTTTGTCTCAACAAACATTCCTTGGGGTACTGCTTTCCAGAGTCTTTAATTTATTATTTCACCTTCATCCGAATAAACATGGGCTAGATTTATTCAAGATATTCACCTACTACTTTTCTACATTTGTTATATGGCAGTCATTTTATGAAATCCTTGGTATTTCAGACTTAATTACATATCACCTTCTTGTCTTTAGGACACATATATAATGCATTTAATAACATGGAGAGGAAGGTCACAAACTGCTGCTTTGTTGCCTAAATTCCATCCAAAGAGGAGCTGTTTCATTGACTCATAAAGAAATGAGGACATGTGGCTCAAATGGTACAAAGCTGCAATGATGCAGGATGAATACGTTTAAAAATCTAGTGTACAGCTTGGTGACTATAGTTAATAATACTAAATTGTACAGGGAATCTTCTGACAGAACATCTCAGGTGCTCTCACCACACACACCCACACAAGGTAACAACGTGAGGAGATGATATGTTCATTAGTTTGACAGTAGTAGTGATTTCACTATGTATATGGTATCAAAACATCACGTTGTATACCTTAAATATACCTGGTTTTTATATTTTAAAAATGGCCACATTAAACTGAAAAATTTAAAATTCGACAATAGCACAGAAATAAACATCCAGATTTCTAATATTTTTCGAAAAGTCAGAAGATCTGATAACTCTGGGCCTGGCACAAATTAGCTGAACTGAATGCCATCTGCATCATTTAGACGTGTGTGTGTGTGTGTGTGTGTGTGTGCGTGTGTGTGTGAGAGAGAGAGAGAGATCTACTTTTCTCTTTGATGATGCTTATATATTCCTCCTATCATGATAATTGCTCATCATTTCTAAAATTGCTTGTAAATGTATTTCTGTAGCTAAGACAGAATCCTCTGGCGGGGGAGGGAGTGCTAAGAAAAATATAATTTCTCCTAAGAATTTCACAAGAACTTTCTTCTGAAGCACACCAAGTGATTTAACTTGTATTATACCTTAAATTATCAGAGCAATCAAGGTCTATTCATGCTACAAAAGTAAAAGATACCCACACATATATGGTCAGTTAATTTATGACAAAGGGGCCAAAAATATGCAATAGGAAAATGTCAGTTTCTTTAATAAATGGTGTTGAAAAAATTGGACAAGGAAATGCAAAAGAATACAACAGAACCATTATCTTACAGCATACACAAAAATTAACTCAAAATGTATTAAAGACTTGAACTAACACCTGAAGCCATAAAACTCTTGGAAGAAAACACAGGCAGCTCCTTGACCTAGATCTTGGCGATGATCTTTTTAATCTGACACCAAAAACCAAAATAACAAAAGAAAAATGAGTGGACCACATCAAACTAAAAAGCTTCTGCACAGCAAAGGAAACCATCAAAAGAATGAAAAGGCAACTTACTGAATGGGAGGAAATATTTGCAAATCATGTATCTGATAATGGACTAATATCCAAAATATATAGGAACTTACAGAACTCAATATCTAGTAATAACAATATTAATACTCGGCAGAAGATCTGAATAGACATTTTTCCAAAGAAGGCATACAGATGGCTAACAGGTACATGGGACAATGCTCTATATCATTAATCATCAGGGAAATGCAAATCAAAACCACAATGAAATATTACCTCACACCTGTTAGAACAGCTATTATTCAAAAGACCAGAAATAACAAGTGCTGGTGAGGACATGTAGAAAAAGGAAACCTTGTGCACTGTTAGTGGGAATGTAAATTGGTGCAGCTACTATGGAGAGCAGTGTGGTGGTGTTTTGAAAAATTAAATATACAACTACCTTATGATCCAGCAATTCCACTTCTGGGTATTCATCCAAAGAAAATGAAAACACTGATTAGAAAACATATCTGCACGTTCATTGCATTATTATTCACAATAGCCAAAGTACGGAAACAACCTAAGTGTCCATCAGTGGATGAATGGATAAAGAAATTATGATACACACACACACACGCACACACAAATATTACTTAGCCATAAAAAAGAATGAAATATTGTTATCTGCAACAACATGGATGGACCTCAAGGGCATTATGCTAACTGAAATAAGTCAGAAAAAGAAAAGGACAATATGATCTCTCTTATATGTGAAATATTATATACATATTTTTTCGTATATATAAATCATAGGTGAATACAAAAATAGGTGAATTGTGTTTATATCTGTTTTTAGTTTTAATATATTGAAAAAAAAATTAAAAAATATTTTCATTTCATATCATTACTGTGGTAGGGAGAAAAATGAATCCCCCAAAATATACGTGTTCTAATACCCCAGAACCTATGAACACATTACATAAATTGGCAAAAGGGAATTAAGGTTGCATATTGCATAATTAGCTGATCTTGAGATGCAGAGAATATATTTGTTCCTCCAAGTGGGCCTGATCTAATCACATCAGTCCTTAATTGAAGAAGCAGCAAAAGTGTGGGTCAGAGAGATGGCAGTGTGTGTAGGATTTGATACCTTTTGCTATGTTTCTTGTGCATGAGTTATATACAGGAATCAGAAAGACGCCTTAAAGAGCTAACAGTGTCCTTCAGCTGACAGCGATCAAGGAAACAGAGACCTTAATCCTACAAACATAAAGAACTGAATTTTGCCAACAACCAAATCCAAAGAAACGGATTCTCCCCTGGATCCTGAGACGTGAACACAGCCCTGCAGACAGCTTGATCTTAATCTGGTGATACTTGTAACAGATTTCATTAAGATAATAATTTGTTTAAGACATGAAGTTTGTGGAGGCGCCTGGGTGGCTCAGTGGGTTAAAGCCTCTGCCTTCGGCTCAGGTCATGATCTCAGGATCCTGGGATCGAGCCCTGCATCAGGCTCTCTGCTCAGCGGGGAGCCTGCTTCCCCCTCTCTCTCTGCCTGCCTCTCTGCCTACTTGTGATCTCTCTCTCTCTGTCAAATAAATAAATAAAATCTTTGAAAAAAAAGACATGAAGTTTGTGGAAATTACTATAGAAGTAATTAAAAGAAAACACATTACTCTTTCATTTGTATTTGACTTTACACACTAATAAAAATAATCACACAGAATAATTAAACATTATTTTATATAATTCTAGTGCTGTTCCAGTGCTAATATATGATGACATCTGCATATATTTAACATACGTATAATTATGTTCTAATGAAAATTCAACATATTTTCTACTTACGTTCCTTAAATATAGGTTTATTGTCGTTCACATCAGAAAGTTTAATCAATACACTTGTTGTTCCAGACAGAGCTCCAGGCAGACCAATCATGTCTTTGGCTTGAATAATGACCCAGTACTCATCTTGCAGTTCTCTATCCATTTTAGAAGATATTCTTACGACTCCTTTAAAAATGTAATAAAACTTCAATTATTATTTCATTATTAACAATGGTATCCTCCTAGTTAAATTCTTAAGAATTCAATCATATAATCATTCTTTTGACACATTTTAAACCACTACAATGTGCTAGACACTGCTCTGAAGAAAAAAAAAAAATAATAAAAACACCAACTCTGCCTGGAGTTTAGAATAGCCATCAAATAATAAGAACACTAGTAGACCCTTTATTTATTTATTTATTTATTTATTTATTTGACACACAGAGAGAGAGAGAGAGATCACAAGTAGGCAGAGGCAGGCAGGGGAGAGGGGGAAGCAGGCTCCCTGCTGAGCAGAGAGCCCGATGTAGGGCTCGATCCCAGGACCCTGAGATCATGACCTGAGCCGAAGGCAGAGGCTTTAACCCACTGAGCCACCCAGGCACCACAACACTAGCAGACCGTTAATAAAATACCTATGTTAATATAATCTGCAGGTAGAAAGGGGAATATCTTATTTTTACCTGAAATTATTTTCTGCTGTTTTCTCTAACATTAGTGTGCTACAATTAACTTTTCCCTTAAGTCTGAAAGAACTTAATTATGAATAAATGTGTAAATTACAACACCAAATTTATGCAAAAAATATTGCGTACCTGTGATGTTAAGGTCTCTTTTAAGTTATGGTATGTGAAGGTTTGTTTTTGACTGACAGTTATTCATAATCTACCAATAGTGATAAATATATACATAGATTTTCAAACTCAAGATGGACCATAATAAACGTAATAAATATCAACTTTGTATAAAATTATTTAGTGAAAAAGTAATTAATTATCACTGAAAAAAGAAAACTAGGAAAAATTTAAGGTGGTGCATAGGACAAGCAGATGCTGGCCTAAAGATTTTGGGAACACTGACCCCAGTGGGGCGGCCCCAGGGCAAAAAGAAAAAAAAAAGAAAAAAGATTTTGGGAACACTAACCAAAGAAAGAGAATGGCCAGTCCTCAAATAAGTCTGGGTAAAAATATTCATTAGAAAATTGTGAGTTCTGTAAAAATTGCACATATTGTGATGCCATTTTAATTGTGGGTTAAAGTGTTTTACAAGTATAATCTTTCATATGAATCACTATAGGAACAGTGAATGTATTAAACAGACACGGTGAGTATCTCCCTATGTTTGACTCCGGAGAGAATTGGGTGTGAAGGTGTTTCTCATGTGCTTTTAGTTTGCATTTCTATGATGACTACTGAGGTTAATCATTTTTAATATGCTTGCAGGCTTTTTGTATATCAAATTTAGTCAATTGTTTTAAGTGTCTTTTAGCATATTTTTAAATTGTTTTTTTTCTTTTTTCTCATTGATTTGTTGTAATCTTTACATATGTTTTATACCTTATACACAAATAATTTGTGGTATAGATGTGGAAAATTCAACCTCTGAAAGTTAGAAAAATCAGCTAAAAGCCTAAAAAGAATTAAATGTTTAAAAGTACAACTCATTTATTTATTGAAACATCTGGTCTACCGTACAACATGTTTATAATCAGATGATTTCTGCTCTGACATTTGCCTACTTAGAATCCTGTTGAATTGCATTTTATTACACTCAGAAATACCTGTTGTTGGTTCAATGGAGAAATATGGTTGGCCTTGTAGTAAACTGTACAGGAGACGAGCATTATTGCCACTTGAAGGATCATCAGCATCATTTGCTGTCACTTGGATGACTAACGTTCCTGAAGAAAATATAAATAGTAACAAGAAATTAAGACTGTGGTATTATTGAACAATGCATTCAGTTCTATACAGCATTCTCTGCTTAGCAAGCAAACACAATGAAACACATGCCCTCCTTATTCAGAATTATAAAACTAATATCATTCTGTCTAAACAAGATAATATAGCCTCATGCAAAATAGCCCTAATTCCTATATGCTATGTAGAATTTCAAACATGTAGATATGCCATAATGAAATATAACTATTAAATGATCCATTACAAGATCCATTCAGGAGCTTTCAAAGGTGTATTATTAGTGGAAGAATTAAAAGGGAATTGGAAGCAGTTTACTTAAAAAATCATATTGTGACCTGTAACTGAAAAAAGTCACAGAATGTTGATAAAATGTTAATAAAAATTATTGAAATGTGCTTGAATTAATATCAAGTTGAGGAAGGCCATAATTATCTTCCCTGTTTAATTCCCTTCTATAAAATACTTACTTACTTTGAAGAATTCTTTTTTTTAAAGTATGAAGCAAAATCTACCAGAAACTGATAACGTAAAGGGTTCTCATTAAAATTCAGTAACAATCAATAAAACACAATGTAAGTATTTGTACATTTAAACTCCATTCTTAAATTAAACATATTTATTTAAAAATAGTGAGCTTTTTAACCATCTTTATGTAAATGTGGAATAGCATTATGGGTCTTATTGGAAATCTGCATTTATTGAAACATTATGTTCTGTGTCAATAAGAATGGCAACATGAACATCATAGAATCAAATAGCCTATATGATTTTCTTTACAACTAGCATCATTAATATTTTAATTACAATCTAATTTTATAAACTGAGACACTCTAAGAGGAAGTCCTTCTATTCTGCCGTAATAAAATTGTTGAAACTTTTACCGTGGCCCTCAAATGTATGTAGTATTTGCTCTTTTGTCTTAGTATTTTGTTAGTTACTTAACACTTGTATACTGTACAGTCACACAAAATGTAAACACCTTAGTTTCAAGTGTCTTACAATACATTACTTCCATTTGTGACAACATGGATGGACCTTAAGGGCAGTATGCTAAGCCAGATAAGGCAGAGAAAGACAAAGATATCACTTATATGTGGAATCCAGAAAAGCTGAGCTCATAGAAACAGAGGGTAAAGTGCTGGTTAACAGGGGTTTAGTGTGGGACAATTGAATAAATATTGATCAAAGTCTAGAAAATGGCAGTTAGAAATAAGAAATAAATAAGTTCTGGAGAGCTTATGCACAGCATGGTAATTATAATCAACAATATTATATTGTATATTTCAAAGTTGCTAAGACAGTTGATCTTAAATTGTCTCTCCCCACCTCCCGCACACAAAAGATAGGGGTTGAAGATGCTAGCTAATCCAAGGTGGTAACTATATATTGCAGTATATAAATGAATCAAAGCAACATATAGTAGAACTCAAACTTACACAATGTTATATGTTGAATATATCTCAATAAAATAATAAATAATAATAATAAATAATAATAATAAATAATAATAATAAATAATAAATAAATCAAATAATCAGCAAATAATAAAAGGCATTTCTGTAGTAACTAAAGGAAAAGGATTCTTAGCGACCATCAATTCAATCAGTTTGTATTGCGCTAGAGTTGTTCTTTTAACTATCCTCTATGCACACATCCATTTACTTTTTCTACATTTCCTCTCCATGTCTCCATTTCATTTCTTTCTATAGGAGTGTCCCATCCCTAGATTCCAGAACTAGACTACCTGTCTAGTCTAGCTTCAGGAGCAATAGTAAAAATCATTGTATGGTTAGTTGTTGACCAAAAGAAATTCTTACTATTAAGACTTTAGACCTCTTTACCTCGTACTATACAAATGAGTACTGGGAAGATCATGAAAACACATTGACTCACAGATCACCCCATACTCATTTATCGAAAAGCAAGTTACAAAGTTAGAGTTTTTTTTCCCCCATTTTTTTCAAGCACATTTTAAATTGATGCTTCATTTACTTCTAAGCAGAACATACCTCTTCAGTGTTCTAATGTGTCACTTCCTTTCTCTCTACTAAATGGAAAACCTAATATATTAATGAGTCACATAAAATAATTTCTCTGAGTGTGTGGAAAATCCAAAAAGTCGAACTCTTAGAAATTAAGTGGATAAAAACAGTAGTATAAATATTCATAATAACTTTCTAATGTGAATTTATTAGGAAGTTAAATTTCTGGGGAAATATTTATTATTCTCTCTTAGATTTATAGCTGTTTTAAGTTGAAAGTACCAAATCTATGGAACTGAGATAATTCTACAATGCTTCAATGGCACCCAGTGCTTGATAATGGACATTCATTAACTACTAGTGATTTACTCCTTTTTTTGTGTATGTGTATGTGAGTGAGAGAGCACATACACATGTCTATCCTATTTTAAGTTACCATCAAAGATATATAAAATAAATTAAGATGATAAAAATATGCAACAGAATTTCAAAAATTCATAACATACAGTTTTTTTAATTCTTATGATTTATAATTTATTGGTTGTAAAATTCAGAAAGAATTTAGCAATGTTCAATTCTTATATCACTCTAATTATTTAACTTTCTTTTGTTTATTTTAGCTGTTTCCTGCTTTTTTTTATTGACATCACAATTCATTAAATACAGGTAAAGCAACTTTAAATGCTCTTAGATATTTTCTTAAAGGTTTTTCTAAAAAAAAATCAAAAGACATAAATAAGTCTATATGTTTTTCTAATCAGTAACTTAAATACTGCAGAAATCTTCAAGAAATAGTCAAGTAACATAAACTATAATAATAATAAAAAATAAACATTAGTCAAGAAATACAAAAACCTTTGTTATGATTTTTGTTTTGTTTTGTTTTGTTTTGTTTTGTTTTCCATTTTCCTTGTCATTTATAAGAGAATCCATCTGTACCTTCACTCCCAGTTAGGAATTAGCTATATATTATACACAAAATTGAAACAAAAAATCACTATAAGACCAATAATGTGTCCTTCAATGAAAAAAAAAAAAATCAGTAACTGTTCACAGTCCCCATCAGCCCTTGTCCTATAACCAATTAAATATAAGTAAAGGGACACTTCATGGTTGAAACAAATAAATGTTTAATTTCTACTCATTGTTATATAAACATATGTAACCCGTCCTTTATTTGTCAGTAATCTCAGAACTGCACTACTCACATTTGAATCAAAATGAATAGCACAGGGATGCTCTTTTCAAGTACAGTAGCCTTTCTAGGCTTACATAATCACTGTTTTTATGACATGATCTTTGTTTATAGTAAGAATCACTCTGAACAGTTTTTTGGGAACTATGGCTCCAGTCTCCTGGTCATCCCATTCTCTAACAATACCTGCCCATCACTATTAATTGAAGCCGATTCTAAAATATTGTGGGTATTATTCTACATAAGAACATAATTTATACAGGCCCATCTCAAGCATACTTGTCAGACTATTTTTAAATGTTTATTTTCACAGAAGAAGGCATTTTGAATTTTTGATTACTAAAATTCAAGGATGTTTTAATATTAGAAAATGAACATAATTTGTGGCATTAATGGCTTAAAAAAGAAAAATGTAAAACAAAAATTCTCATCAGATATATAAAACCTATCTGAAAATATTCCATTTTTATTTTCAGTAAAAACTCAGAAAATTAGGAAAAAAAGGTAGCTTTCTAAATCTGATAAAGGGCATTTTTAAACTTTGACAGCAATCATATTTAATTGTGAAGAGTTACAACTTTTCCTTCTGAAGTAGTTAAAAAGCAAGAAGTCTATTATCACTGCTATGTTTTAAAGCATTGAATTGAACCTCCTAGACAATGCAATGAGGCGATGCCATGAATACCGGAATGAATGATTAAAGATGATGATTATGACAGACCAATGATCCATATATGATGGATAGATGGATAGATAGATAGATATTGGAAACATTTTTTTAAATTACAATAATTATTCAAAGGCAAAAATATTTTTGTTAGAAAATGAAGCAGAATATACCTAAAAAAAGTTTACAGTAGAATATTAAATTACTAAGTTAGCAAGGTCACAGGAATAAAAATAGATACACAAAACTCCCTATTTATGTACACCAGAATATATATTTATAAAATATTTCAATTAAATGCATAACATACATAACAAAAATATCCAGAAATATCTAAACAAAAATTAATAAAGATATCTACAAAGAAACTAAAGAGAAATGATCAAAAATGAACAAAAATATTGGGTTTATGAATTTGATGACTTCATAGAAATATCAACAAATAGATCCACAGTGTAAATGCTATCCTAATCAAAATCCTAGCAAGTTGTATTACTGGATAAATTAAAAAAGATGATTATGAAATATCATGGAAATGCAAAGGACCAATCAGTATCAAGACGATTTTGGTGAACAACATCTTGAGGACTTGTACTAACAGACAGCAAGGCTCAGGACACAACCACATCAATAAAGACAATATAGCGTTAGTCCCTGGAGGAACAAAAGATGATAAAACCGACTAGAGATTCAGAACACAAAGCATACATATGTGGAGAACTCATTCATGCAATGGTAGCACAGTTGAGCACTGGAGAATCATTTTAATGAATGTTGCTGGGTCAACTGGGTATCTCCATCCATCTACACATCTGTCTATCGGTTAGCTCTCTTTTGATCTAGAATTTGGCACATGCTTGACACCATTCACAAAAAAGGGTTTAAAATAAATTGTAGATATAAATGTGAAAGGTACATAACACAAATATAACAGAATAATGAAACTTCATAGAAATAGGAAATTTTTTGTATAACATCAGGGAAAAAAGAAATGCCAACACTTCTTAATCAGGATTGGGTGACTGATAACTTGGTATTTCTCAATACCCAAATCCCTGTTTTTGTTTATTAGACATGCTCATTTGTTCCTTTTTTCTATCCTGGATTGGTTGCTCTTACTCAACTGTAATGCCATTCAGTAGAGTACCATGCTTAAGGGTGCATTACTCAATCAGTGTATGAGGCATGGTACATGCCTCACATATGAACCAACCTGCTTAGCCTTTTCATTCATTGCATCAACATTTTACTGTGCTCTCACTAAAAGTGACAAAGTTGGTTTAACTACATTGGTGGATCAAAAATTAAAGTTTCTTTAAATTATGCTAGTAATAATTTCATTTCTAAAGGACAAATGACAAATTTCATTTCTAAAGGACATATGTACATTGATGAAAATGCTTTATACAGATTAATTTAACATTAAATATATCACCAGATAGATATTTTTCACATGTATTTGCATTATTTAATCAATTTCTTAGTTTAATTCTGCTTTTATGAACAGGGCCCTCGGTTATCACTAGCCCTCTTTCAGGTTTAATCATGTCTTAAAAGGAGACATTTTATTCAATGCCCATATGTCTCATACACTACTTCTCACACCCCATGGAAGAGCCATGAGTATGGAGTAGATGTCCCCCAAATTCACTCTGGCTTACTATAATGCACCTACTAATAATATTTTAAAAAATGAAAAATCAGGACAAAATGCCCCCCCAAAATAGGATGAAGCAGGGCCGTCTTGGGTGAAACCGGAGATCTGATCACTATTTGTTCACAAAATCTTTCTGATCTTCCTGGCTGTAATCTGAAACCAGCCCCTTACAAGGAGGACAGGAGGAAACCAAAGAGGCAGACCATTCTAGATTGGTAGGTGGTAGTTGTATCGAGCAAGAGAACTTATTTATGAGGCTTGTTTTGGGGTGGCTGTAAGACTAATAGTTTTCTGGATCTACCCACCAAGTCTTGAAAGTTACAGAGGCCTAATGTAGCTTCTGTCATTTTTATCATCCAGACAGTCTCAACACCACATCTCTATCTCAGATCTGGATGCTGGGGGCAGCTTCTTCGAGAGGAACCAGACTAGTGGAACCCACATTCCAAGGACAGGGCGGGGCTGAGGAGCCTCCCATTTCCGAGGCCCAGAACACAGGTCAACTGGCAGTCACATCCTCTCAGTGACCACCCCTAATGTTCCACGACCTCGTGACCTGTTCTTACAATCTTGTATGCTCCTGTCTTCCATGATGTGGCCTGAGCCATCAGAATGGAGCTTCATTAACATGGAGGTGGCTCATTTGGCAGCTATCAGGCTGCCTTGAAGGCAGGTAATACTGGCACATACAAGAAAAATACAGATTGAGAATAATTCTCCAATCAGTGACAACTGTTTCCACCAAGAATCCCGTGATCTGTGCCACTTATTTACTAAGTTCCCTAAGCTGGGGGTCAGATCACTTGTATCTTCATGTGATTTAATAAAGATGACACACTAACAGAGTCATGAGGTATGAACACATAACATTTGTTTGAATAATGGCACAGGCGCCTCCTTATGAGGCTGTAAGTATCCAAAACTGTTTTACTTTAGAGGGCAGCTTTTATCATCAGAGACATTTCAGTGTTCAATTAAGGGCAGACTTTGCTTGCTATCATTCAAGTCTTGCTGGGTGAACTTAGTAAGGGTTTCTGTGTGTCATAACATCCTCAAGGCCAATGGAAGGAACAAACAAGGCAGCCGAATGATTAAACTAGCAGGGAACAATATGCCCACCTGGCCTTGAGGAGAGGGAGGTCGGTAGCTTCAGGAACTTGACCTGGCTGTGCATACCACATGTTCGCTGGGGAGAGGCAGCACTCTCAGGTGTACGGAGATGAACTGGGGGTGGCATATTCCAGACCAGGACCCAAACCTTCTTTTTTCTTTTAATGGACAGTGTTCTATTCTAGGGATATTCTGTTTCAACAGGTCCAGCTGCAGCGGGACAATGGGATCTCAGTGAGAAGCAAATAGTTTCCATTCACCCAGAGGTGCGAAGTAACTCACTCATCCTGGTGGGACATCTCATTGCAAATTCTGGTAAATAATTTTTACCAGGCATGATGGGGCTTGGTGTTCTAAGCAGCATAGTATGTTAATCTGAAGTGCAGAATTTGGGACAATGGTGGTCTCCCCTGGCTTCCATACCTTTAGGGTACCGGTGCCTCAGCAGGGGTTCCCAGTCTGGATGTGGGGCAACACTCTCTACTCGTTGAGCATTCAAATCTATGAAAGCCTGGGACAGTACTTTAGTCCACTTGGCCAAGGTGGTTTTACTTGTTAGTAATTTAATCTGCTGCTTTATATTTCGTTTTTTTTTTTTCTTTTTACCAGCTTTTTTTTTTTTTCTTTTTACAATGTTTCTTGTGCATTATGCAGGAGATGGAACCTCCATTCAAAATCATGTTCTTTTTCTAGTCTTGGATATTATGACCTTTGAAATGAGACCCTTGATCACAGTCTATCCATACACAGCGCTCAGTTTCTTTAATTCTCTAATAGCGACAGCCTGGTTCACACAATGACAAGGGAAAGCATGTTTCCGCACAAAACCAGGCATGTTTAAAATTCTCACTCAGAGGGAGAGGGCCAATATAATCAATTTGCCAACCTGTCAACAAGTGGAAACTCCATTGGGTGGCCCCAGACTCCTTTGGCAGTTGCCTTGGGCAGTGTTTAGAACACACATGACATGCTGTTACTGTATTAACCGAGTCACTGTCTTTCAAGGGCAATCTAGCATCCTTAGCAATAAGCCATCCTACCTGAAGTGGCTACTCTTTTTATCTGCAGTATCTACTAAAAGGTCAGTTGCTAGGGCGCATACCCAATATAGGGCATTAGCTTCTAGACTGCCTTTTGGTGACTGAAGGGTCGAAAAGTCAGCATGCATCTCCGAGTTGAGTCATTATAGCTTGATCAGAGACAGCTGTATTGTGTGGAAATGAAAAGAGACCGTATGATTAGACTCTTGCAGTCTAAAGATCCTCTTAAACTAATTTGCATCCATTCTATTAATGAACAGAAGTTTAACTACAAAAAATTATTCTCTCAGAATGTTTGTTTTTTTAAAAGATTTTATTTTTAAGTAATGTCTACCCCCAAGATAGGGCTCAAACCCACAACCTGGCGATCAAGAGTTGCGTGCTTTACTGACTGAGCCAGTCAGGAACCCCTAGAATCATGTTTTAATAAGAGGAATTTCTCAGTTTACTTGCTCCAATAATAAGCATACAAATGTAATATTTAATATAATAATTCTGGGTTCTATTATTACATTGATGGTTGATATTGTTTGCCTATATTACTGCTGAGACTTACATAAATGGAAATTTAAAATTAGTTTTGTCTTTCTAGTTAATTCTAAAATTTTAAAGCTATTTTTTGTAAAAGGACTTATGAAAAGTTTAAGACAATATTTGATTTTACCCATTTTTGTCAGCAATACTATATGGTGAAAACTTATTATTATGTAGGTAACACAGGATGTAAACTTGTACCAAATTCTTGAGAGGAAAATCATAGTTTAGTAGTCCAAACTATGGGAACTGGGAACTGCAGTTTGCTGATATATTTCATTTGTTATGACACAAGCTACAAAATCATTGTAAGATAATGATATATTAATATAAGATAAAATATTTATTGCATATGAGAAATTACATATAAACTATACTTTCTGTGGCATTGTTAATAAGTGCTAAAACTTACAAAACTACATGAAATTTTTAAAGCTCAAAAGCATTATTGACAGCATGAATATGATTTCCCAATACATTAGACATATTCACCCATCAAGAGTAAAACCTAATGAAAGAATAGTGTAATGTCATGAATATTGATTTATACGGATTTTAGTATTAACCACAAGTATTACAGAGGCCTGAATGATTCTCATTTAAATGTTAAGTTTAATATTAGTAACAAAACTTTATTAAATGATATCTCATATTTCACACCAAATGCTTTATCTTCTTTCTAGTGATTATGGGAGGCATCCATAAAAATGTAAAAGAGTGATAAATTTTGATATGCAGACTAATTTAGATATCCTACAGGCAATAGAGAAGTCAGCAAACTGTGACAAGGACATTTTATATGTAAAGTTTCCATTCATTATAGAATACTAAATAAACAGTGTGTCCTAGTTTAATATATGTTTGAATGCCAAGATCTGAACTGTAGATTTCAAAATGACTCATTTATTTTAGTGTGTAAATTTTTGTGTGTTAAGTTCAGTGGTAAAAATATTAAACAGACTTTCTTAGAATGAAGACATAAATTGTGGAATAGGCTATTTTTACATGCAGTTTTAGTACAAGTACACTTTGACTACGCTGAAGCAAATTATTGAGAGGATGTTGAATTGTGTAATGGTCAAGTTTAAAGAAGCCCAAATTAAATTATATTATTTTGACCTACATTCTGTGTCTGTGATTTTTGTGACATGAAAACAAATATAAAATATTAGATAATTTAGTAAATTATAATTTTCTGAAACCAAATTCATGACAGAAATAAGGTTTTAATCTGCGGGTCTGCTCATTCTTTCATACCGGGCACTTATTTTATTAGTATGAGGATTATTATTTACAGGCACTGATTGGCCCATCTCTCTTGTGTTTTATTTGAGACGCAATTATTTTACAACCTAGAACTTCCAAGCAAAACTCAAGAAACACGATATTTTCCCACTTGTCACCTTAAACGTGCAAAATATTCTTCAAATTTTTTTTTTCTGTCTACCATCACCTGAAAATTAGGTCATTCTTATTATTCTTGTGTTGCATTTCTGACACCTCTACTTTTCATAATGTGAGAGAATTTAAGACAAATAAATAGACTGTGTTTAAGGAAGTAAACAATATGTTCAGAGAAAATACAAAAAGTAATCCATCCCCAACTCAGTCATATTCAAGTCAAATGTCCAAAGACATAAGTTTCAAAGAATATAATTTTCAAATTTGATGTATTTTAAGAAATAAGGATTTTTATATTTCAGAGAAATCTCTGCTAAGTGTTGATGCTTATTAAATTTATGAATTCAAAAACTGACATCTAAATTTGAATGTATTTTACATAAAGTGAATTCAATCTCTTTTTTTTATAATGGGTGACATGTTATTTTGATGGTAAATACTATTAAAGTGAATTTTTTTTTCTTCACGCTTTACTGAGATGCAATTGATATACAACATTGTATATGTTTAAGGTATACAACATGATGGTTGATATATACACATACATTGAGAAATGATTACCCAATAAGGTTAGTTAATACCTTCATCACCTCATCTAATTACAATTTTACCTTCTTGTGGTGAAAACAGTTAAGATCTACTGTTTTAGTAACTTTCCAATATGTAATACAGTAATATTATTATATGATCTTTATACTTTATTCGATTAAAGTGGTATATCATGTTTGATTTGCTTTTGTTGAATCTTCCTTGCATCCTAGAGCTAAATCCCACCTGATCATGGTATATGATCTTTTTAATGTGCTGTTGAATTGGGCTTGCTAAAATTTTGTTGACAACTTTTGCATCTGTGTTCACTAGAGATACTAACTTGTAATTTTCTTGTGGTGTCCTTATCCGGTTTTGGTATCAGGGTAATTCCAACCTTTAAAATTAACTTTGGGAGTGTTCCATCCTCTTCAGATTTTTGGAAGAGTTTGAGAAGGATTGCTATTAATCCTTCTTTTAAATGTTTGGTGGAACTTACCAGTGAAGCCAATTGGTCCTGGACTTTTAGTTGTTGGGATGTTTTAGTTACTGATTCGATCTTACTAGTAATCTGTCTGCTCTGATTTTCTGTTTCTTCATGATTCAGTTTCAGTGTATTATATATTTCTAGAAATTTAAATGTTTCCAGAAGGTCTGCGCAGGGAAATTTTACAAGTGAGGAGTCACTATTCAGAGACTACCCGCAGCACTTTAGGTCACTGTGTGCCTCAACTCATACCCACAGAGCTGCCCTGGATTTTATATCCACCAATATCCTCTGTTCATCTCCCAAACCTCATTTAATCACTTATTAGCTTTTCACCCATCCATGCACTCATTCTTTTACTCGGTCATCACAAACTTAAGGTACCACATGAGTCCTACCCTATTAGACCTTATATTTTTGTGTGGAAGACAGATAATAATTTTGTAATTCCAGACCAACAAGTGGAAAGATAATGTTTTATCTCAATTCCATTTGGTAGTTCTAGTTTTGCAAGTGACTGCATTTTAAATATAAATGCAATCAGTAAAAGCCCACTGTAAGTAAATAGGTGTTTATAAGCAACAAGTAGTTTGTAATTTTCTTGGTTTTCTCTTCTGATGACATCGTAAAATGGAGATTCCTTTCAGTACTCTACCAAGTTCTACATTCAAAGTACAGATTCAAATATAATAACTGGTAGTTGACTACAATACAATGCATAATATTTAAGACCATAGAGAATAAAATGCTGGCATTTGTTGCTTTGTAAAGGATAAGATCGGTGGGTAGGATATTTGGAAGCAAGATTAACACTCAAGAACGTATAAAATGGCAATGATATGGAAAGAGCTTGAAGAATTAAGTATATATTCAGATAAAATAATTCATATTATTCATTATTTAAATACTGAGATTAAGAAAAACAGAAAAATCACATATAATATTAATTTATTTCTTCAAAGCAAAGTTAATAATTCAAGGAATGCTTCAGAGGGAAACCATCTACACCTAGTTGACAGAACAATGTGGATATTCCTCTATCTCCATATAAGATAACATTTCTGATAATAGCTGACTATTGTTCTCTTGGCCACGTCCTCTCACAGGAAGGAATAAAAAGTGCTCATTGATTTTAGTATGATTCCATATAAGGCCTGAACCCAGACTGGCACTCCCACAAGATGTACTGAAACACACAGATTAACTAGGTTAATATATACGTGAACCTTGAATTGCACAGCAAAGAGATCTGTGCTAGTCAAATACCATACAGAACAAACCAATGTTTTGTGATGTCTGTTGAATCAACCACAGTCTTGTGGTTACACTGATGCCATGATGCAAAGACTGTATTGCACCTACTGCAATCCCCTTGTGGGTCAACTCTCCAACTCTACATAATAGAGTACCTCCTCTTCTATATCAAAAAGTCCACCCCTTTGCTCTCAAGTATTGCCTTTGTCTCATACCTAATGGATAGATACAATCACTTATTAACTGGTTTATTATCAACCAAAGTGTTAACTTATCTGAATCTGTCTCTTCCACTATTGTTCTAGATTCCATGGGTCTTTCCCTTCTCAAGAATAGTTTTCCATCAGTTATAGCCCTCTTATTTTCTTCAAAAATACCCTTCTTTTGGATCATTGCCTATAGTATATAACTGTGCTTTTAAAATTCCCATCTTAATAAATGATTAAATAATGATAACAACAAAAAAAAATCCTATTTACCTTTAGCTCTCTCTACCTAGTGCTCCACATCTCTATTTTCTCCCTGTAGTATATCTTTTAAAGTTGGCTAAATTCACTGTAACCTCCTCTTCTCCATCCATTCACGCAATAGAATAATCTCTAAAATATTGCAGTCACATAAATTCAACTGAATTTCCTCTTACCAAAATCACTAGGAGCCTTCAACTTGCCAAATCAAAAGTCACTACACTTTTTTCATTTTATTCAACCTCACAGCATCATTCCACACAGTTGGAGGACCTCTTCCTTTGCAACGTCTCTTCTCAAGTCTTTCTTTTTTTCCTACATCACTGGCCAATCTCAATCATTCTAAATTACCAGTCAATCCCTTTTTACTTAACAGTCAACTCACCCTGTATGCTTTTCTCTTCTCTACATACATTCTCTGCCAAGGGATCTCATCCATGCTTGCTATATGATAATAACTCCCATATTAATAATTAATATATGCAATCCTCATCATACTGTATGGGAATATTTTCCTAGAACGTGACATGATTGGACTCTTTGTAATCAACTTTAAATATCATCTCATAAAATGTCCCCACTTCCTCCAGTCAATCATCATCATACCTCACCCATAATTAACACTTTCATACATATAGTATCAAATATCACCTTATTTAAAAATAGTTACTGTTTGTGTGATATAACTAAAACATAAGTTTCATACTAGCAATTACCTCCAAAATTACATTTCAAAAAATCTTCTAGTAAATGTTAGGTCCATAATGTATGCTACTTAAGAAAGAAGAGGATAGGAGGAGGAAATGAATGAGGAGGAGGAAGATTGAGTGGGAAGAAATGTTTCATTGCTTAGCTATGAAATAGAACAATAAAAATGTGTCATTTACATCTAATGATAATTGGCTCTGATACATATTCACAGCTAAATTTGTTTATGCTGTAAAGACCTATGTTCTGAACACATGTAGAAAGAAGTCTTTAAATTGCTTCCTGGAACCTCTGAAACAAATAATACATCATATGCTAATAAAAAAATTTTAAAAAAGTAAATTGCTTCCTGGAATGCTAAAAAATAAGAATCAGGAAAATATACAATATACAGTTTGGATTTGGTGGCTAATAAATCAAATGTTCAGGTAAAGCAATTTTAAAGAATGTTAACATAATTTAAAACAACCATTATGGAACAGAATTTATCATACTTAAGTAAATTTTATGAACTTAATTTTAATATATATTGTGCTATCAAAATTTTCTGATTCAGTGAGTGAACAAATTTTGCATAGCCACACTATAATTTCCTCTCTAGTAGAAAGACATTTCTGATTTTCAATGCATTCAGTTCTTATATCTTATGGAAAACACTAGCTTCTATATGCAATATATTTAAAATATTTATAAAAATAACATTGGAATTGAAAGGAACTTTGAAAATAAATACAGTTGTACAGAGGTGTTCAGCCACTTTGTTTTGTTTTTAGTCTTTATGTTCCATGATTTTGATGCATAAAGTATTTGTGTCTTATAAATTGGCTTCTACTACTTAAACACGCATATATTTCAGGATGCTTTTATGTGTTTTTTTAAGATACAAGATTATATCTTGTTTTAGAAAATGCATTTTTATAATAAAGAAATTAGTAAGTGAATAAGCTAAAGAATTTTATAAATCACTAAAACATACATTTTTTAAAAAGATTTATTTGTCAGAGAGAGAGAGAAGGACAGAGGAAGAGAGGGAGAAAGAGCACGAGCTGGCGGAGCTGCAGGCAGAGAGAGAGGGAAAAGCAGGCTCCCCACTGAGCAGGGAGCCAATGTGGGACTCAATCCCAGCACCCTGGGATCAGGACCTGAGCTGAAGGCAGAAGCTTAACCGACTGAGGCACCCAGGTGTCCCTAAAAAGTACATGTTTAACCCTTTTTTCTATTGCCTTGAAGACTGAGATATTTTAACAAGACAAATAATGTATTAATATATAGTACTATTGTTTACAAAATTTAAATGATTGTCTAATTTTTTAAATATTTTACTTAACATGTTTGTAGAAGGAAGTACAAGTGTTGAACTTTCAATAATTCACTTCCAAAACATAAGCTCAAAAATTTAAATCTGTTGTCATTGTTAATATATCTTTGATGTAAATTAATATGCAATACCTTCTGGAGACATCTCTGGTACAATGGCCTCATAAGGTTCATCTAGGAATTTTGGTTCATTGTCATTGATATCCGAAACTCTGATGACAAACTCAGACTCAGGTTCCACAGCCCTTCCAGTAGTGCTGTCTATTACCTGGGCTCTTAGAGTGTAGAGGGATCGTTCCTCTCTATCAAGCTTCTGGACGGCATATATGTCACCTGTTCTCTCATCAATGACAAAAATACTTCCAGCTCCAGCTCCCAAAAGCTTGTACTGGAAAGAGTTGTTTCCATTGTCTAAATCAGATCTTAGCTGTAAGTGCAAAGAGGGATAATTTAGTTTCCGAGACAGCTTTAAATGGACAAATCAATTTTAACGATTTTATTTTCATGTCTGTTAATTTTTCCCCAAGTTAATAACTCCATGTAATTCCCACAGTATATTAAATCAGGTGAGATATTAATTTTAAGATGAAATTCTATCATCAGGCAGAGAAGTCTGAAATTTCAATGTAAATCACTATGTAAATTTTATTACTCTAAATAGATTATTCTAATTAGAAACTATAATAATTGGAAAACAAAGTACCTTTCATAAATTATGCACAACAAAATTTGTTCCTGTTTACTCTATGATTACATTCTTGGTCACTAAAACCATACTCTCAAATATTTGTATTAGATTGGGACCTAGAGAAAGATAGGAAGATAATCTAGATAAATTTGAACAGTGATGTTCTATCTCTAGGCTAAAAACACATAGGAAACACCGAAAATATTACCAGGAAAATAAGGGAGCATGTTGAGAAGATAACGAGAGCCTCAGCCATCCTTGTTGGCATTTATAACATGCCATAAAATCTACAAGTTGCTTTATATATGATTTCCCAATTAATTCTCATAACATCATGAGATATATATTATTGATATAATCATTTATACAGAGAAGAGAGACTGAAAATTTTTAAAACTTTCACAGAGTCCTGGTTTTTGTATAGGTTTATGATTTAGAAAACAGGTCTGTCTGACCCCAGAGGCTCTACTGAGTTTTGCTAAATTAGATCTAATGTTTTCCAACAAATTCAATTCAGTTCTCAAATATATCTTTTCTTCTTGTGCCTCATTATTTTTATCTTTTAAAATCAAAGTAAATTTGTTCATTCATAGCATTAATGGAATATTGGATTTTATATATAAAAACAAGAGTTATTATATAGGGAACATTGCTTGGTTGGTTTTTCATATCTAAATTATTTTTACATAAAGAGAGGAAGAATGCTATAATCCCCTAATTATTGTGAATCCATAGTTTTCTTGATTCATCATTTATGAATATGTCCCTCTTCAAAGTAAGAGCTTCTCTGAAAATTTACAAAGCTAACCAAAGAAATACAATCGTAAAGAAATTCCTAACTTTTCTGATAGCTCAAGGTACAATGGACTAATTAATACATTCCTCTGTGATTGAGTAGAATATCTGAAGATATCTAAAACAACTAATTTTAATAATGTGTTGAATAACACTGCTATTGAAAGAAACAGATTGGGAATAATAAAAAAGAGATAATAAAAGAGTTATAGCTCTTTTAATTTGATAGCTCTTCATTTCTTATAAGATAAAAAGGAAGTTTCCATGACTAACTAATAAGAAACTTAGGGAAACAAATGTCCTTTCCAATAAGTATATCACATGAAAGTAAAGGATGGCTATGTTTTTCAAATATCATTTCGATACAGTTTGAAAATTTGATTCAGTATTAGAATGAGATGATAAATCAAATTTCGTAATGAATAAATGTATTTCAAGTATATAAGAGTGAAATTACAGTATAATTTTCATGGATCAGTGAGCTTGATCTTTTTAAGGACCTAGATTTAAGTAAAAAAAATATATATATATATATTTATTTTTTTAAACATCAGCCTCTTAATGTCACAAAATACATAAGTTAATCACATTTTAATTTCATGAATTCTGTATTATATTTTCTGTATTTCTTTTCAAAAATATTTTTTCAATTAAGCAGTTACTATTGATTGGCAAATCAATATGCCTTTAATTTTTTACTTAATTGTAATTGCTTTCCAAACTTAATCTCTGTTAACAAATAGTTCAAAAAGAAAGTCATCTGGACACATTAGCTACATTATATTTTTACCAGATCTTTAACTACAACACCTAAATATTCATTATTACTGTCTTTTAAACCAGTTATCTGTATGTTTTTTAAGACTAATGACATTGTTTTAGGGGAAAACATCTGTTAGAATACTTTCGTAAGTATTTTCACAGAATGAAAAAAACAGGCAAAACCGATCACAATGTGAAAGGAGGCAACAGGAGATGTGCCCGGAGCACCAAAACAAAAACCAGAAAATGTGACAGTCAGCCAGGGAGGTAGTCTCTGCTCTGATTGTACTGATGCACTTCCCTGTAGAGCCTTATTCACTAAAAGTCACCAGCCTCTGTTAGTCTGTCACCCCGCTCATTGATGGGAGAGCATATGGGGCTCTGCGGAGTTCACTGTAAATGTGGCTACAGAGACTCCGTTAACTAGCAGACACTTAACTACGGACCTCATCTGTGCCGTTCTGCCTCTGATTTACCTGCAGTCATCTTAGAGAATAAAAAGATGTGAAATATGCCTCAAAGCAGGCACATGTACATACACAAATGTTTGAAATCTGTTTGCCTAAGATCCTAACCTGAGCCTTTGGTTGAATATACACATATACATTTGCTGGATGGGATAGATGAACTTCTTTGGAATCTGGACATCACGCTAACACTGCAGCTCTCCTGAAAGGGCTAGGAAAAGGGAGGTAATGAATTTTGAGTGCTTCGCCCTTTGGGCCCAATTAAATTTTAGTGCCAGTTAATTAGTGGTTAAACTTATTTCAGTTCATTCATCTAGAGAAAGATCCTTACAGAAAAGGACACGGTATTGTAATTACCTCTGTTTAGAGAAAATTGAATAATAATAAAAACCAAAAACATAAATAGGAATGTTCTATCTCATTAGGGAAATTTTAAAAATATATATATTCTTATAAGACAGGAAAAATTATTATTCTTTATACTTCATAATCAGATGAAGTGTGTAGGCTCTTGAAGCTACTTAGCTATAAAAGGGTTTGGTGTTAATCTGCTTCATGAAAAATTAATGATGGGTAAATCAACACCTACTGACCATAGCAGAAAATCAGGCTAAATACTGTTGGTAAATGTTATTATTCTCAGTGTGGTTGCTTTGATCCATTACCAAAAATAACACCATCAAATTTCCAGATGTTGATAAATGAGGGCAGTATTTTCATGAGGGAGACAAAAGTGAAATTTGAAAATCAGAGCTTTTCTTCTTCCTCAAGTTTTGCAAATATTTTAGGTGCTTGAGAATCTGAAACAATTAGGCTGTTGTCTGAAGCTTCCCAAGAGTTCCACTGAGAAAATGTAGAATTCATCAAATGCCTTAAAATTTCCTCCACCCATCCATTTAGAGCTCTATAATGTTATTTCCTGTAGCACTTTCATAAAACCAGTACCTGGCCAATGTGATAATTAGTCTTGTTCATTTCCTCTGGTACAAAAAACTGGTTCCACATCCAACCACGCTTCACTCGGAAGTGAGAACCCACTGGGTGCTTAACTTCTTCCATCGTAGAAACTTCTGTTGCTGTAAAGCAAGGCCATGTGAGAGGAATTCCCAACATAAAAGGTATCAAGAAGCAACAATTCATTCTGCTTTTTTGATTCCAACTGGTATTTTTCAGAGGAAAGAGTAGTTGCAAACAAAAACCGTATGTTCCTTTATAATCTTCTAAAGTCTTAGGTATCTTTCATATTCCTAAAGAACAAGAAACAAAACAAAATTTTACATTTAAAAATAACATTTTCTCACATAATTGCTACAATAAGCGTACAACTTTTGCATTCATAAAAATGGAACAACAATATACATTTAATTTATCTTCCAATTAAGCTGGTTATATTTCGTAGCTCAGCAATAATTTGAATGTTATAATTAGAAACTTCTGCTCAAGCACGGTCCATTTTAAGCTATAGCCATAAATCTGCCTGAAGGTTGAAAAGTTGGTCTGGCAATCTCCTTGACTGATGGGTGACATTGAGATAGATTTTTTTTTTGCTTTAATTTAACCTGCTTACATCTTCCATTCTATCTCAGTAAAACTCAACAGTCAAGCCAGGGTTAAAAATGTGATCTTTCTCCTTTTTCTAAAGAGCAATAAGTTTGCTAATCCAATCTCCCAAGTTATAGTATTTTATCTAGTATTAAATAGACAAAATGACAAATCAGTTTGAAACCAGGGGGATTTAATAATCAGTTATACTGATGTTATAAAACACTCTGTGAATAGAAAGCCCATGCAAGATATTTACCATTTGATATTATGAAAGATATGAAAAGAAATGTTTTTCATCTTAACAAAGAGATGATGTTATTTTTAGAAAATACAAAAATATAGTGCCTGGGTAAAAACAGCTGTTTATAATATATAACACAGAGATAAAATACATCTTCTATTATCAAAATATTAAAAAAGAAACTTCAACTACTGAATTTTACATGTAAAACTTTCCGTTTAGCTGATACTGATCATACCAACTCTCTTTGAAATGATTGGTAATTCACACCCTTATAGAAAATTGAATAGCTTTGCATTTACCACATTCACACAGCACCTCCATATAACCAAATTGGATTTGTTTGTTTGGGACTCATGAAGAAAAAATAATTTTGTCAGGTCTACAATGTAGTTTGATACTACATAATCAACAGAAAAGCCAGAGTGTCTGTTTCTGTTAGTTTTCTATATGATCTCACTTTGAATCTTTTCCACACATTTTTGAATAACCTCCTAGAGATATTTTAGGTCTTTGACTCTTGTTAGAAAGAGTTGTTAAAAAACACCTAATTAAGAAAGAACAGGTTGTCATAAATGGGGATACTGTGGTGCCTCTGAGTTCCTTCAAGCAGATGTTTTCTTTGTTATATATTTACTTAATGAAGGCCATGAAGAAATTCAACTGAGGCAAAAATTAAAGATGAATTTCATTCTTAGGTTGAATATTTGAAACTTAAATAATGTCTGTTGTTTAGAAATTGCTAAAATACAGTAGATAATGAAAATATTCAAAACAAGTTCAGTTTCTTAATGAGGAAGCTATTTTGTATAAATATGGAAAACTATCACTAACAGTGGTGTGAAATGTAATTATAATGTTGGGTAAATGCATTTGTGTCAGTTTTATATTATGATATTTTCATTCATCTAGAAAAAAAGTGAGAGGTTTTAGGGAAGATACTGTTTTAGATTAAAATATATTTAAATCAGGGTGTCTGGGTGGCTCAGTGGGTTAAAGCCTCTGCCTTCGGCTCAAGTCATGATCTCAGGGTCCTGGGATCGAGCCCTGCATCGGGCTCTCTGCTCAGCGGGGAGCCTGCTTCCCCTGCTCTCTCTCTGCCTACTTGTGATCTCTCTCTGTCAAATAAATGAATAAAATCTTTAAAAAAAAAGATATTTAAAACACACAAGAACAAGTGTAAAATAAGGACATTGTCTAGAACTTAATTTGTACAAACCTATTTTTATATTTACATTTTTTATGAATTTGTGAAAATCCAATATGATAATTCAGTATCTTGAGATGATAGAAAATATTGTGGATTTTGTTAGTTATAGAAGTTTTTTTGTGGTTAAATGAAAATGACACCCTACTCTTGGTCATGTATACCGAAACATGACGGTATTGGAAATAAGATGATGCCTAAAATTTTTTTTTTAAACATTTCAGAAATAGTAGGAGCTCAGGTAAAATCGTTGAGGCAAAGGCTTGATAATTAATTCTTGAAATTGGGTCATGAATATTTGCATAGCTATTATTTTATTCTTAACTTATGTTTAAAATTTATAAATTAAAACAACAAAAAAAATTATTTTTATTTTTTAAAATCAATATGGTAGACAAAAATTATTAAATAGTCTAATATCAGCTACTGATGAGAACTCACACACACACACACACACACACACACACACACGCACAGAGCCACTATATAATGCTGATGAAATTGAAAATTTGGACAGCCATTTTGAGGAATAGTTTGGCAAAATCTACTATATTTAAAAATCAGTTGAATCTATAAACTAACAGCTATTTTTTTATTGCTTTATATCTAGAGAAACTTTCAAATTTTTCCACTGTGAGGCAAATACAAGTTGGCTTAATTTGAAAAATATATATAGAAAAATAAAGTTAAAAAGAGTAGTATGATACCAATTATAAAGTGTTTCTAAATTATAAGATGATGCCATATGAGACTGTTGTCATACATAAATTCTGTAAAGGAAGTCTAGGAAAAGAAAAATGATACACAAGAGTTATTTTGGTAATTACCATGCTGGTAGGAAGAGAAACCGGTTTAAAGATTGAAGTTTAGAAATATGTCTCATTATTCTCCCTCTAAACAATCTCAAGTAAATATGTCAAATAATGACACTCATTAAATCTGGGTGATTTTTCTACCACATATTAAGATATTTTTTTTCAGATAAAGTACATGACTGAAATATTTTACAATTAAATTTAAAATTAAAAGTTAAACTATCATTATTTTATAATCCTAAATGATAAAACAGATAGGAGTACCCTTTTATTTGAACCTTTTCATATAAAAATACAAGAATGAAATGGTAGCAGTAGGTATGTCCAAACTATGAAATATTACTGCTTTGTTTATACTTTTCTAGATGCCGAGTTGTCTATAATAGTCATACATTTCAGGGGAAGGGAAAATGTTTCAAATAATGGTCCACTTCTGATTGAAGAGTGTTGACAGCTGTCAGCAGTGCCAGGCTGAGAAATATTCAGGGCAGAATCTGGGCTAATAAGGAAAAATGCTATGAATTAGTATGTCTGAAATGGGCCCTAGAGAAACAAGCAGTGGTATTTCCGCCCTCGATCTCCAATCCTGGTTATATTTCCCAGTCAGGGGAATGTACAGTGAAAACCTGCATAATATTTCAATATGGAAAAAACGCTAATACTGTGTCTCATGTTGATTTGTTTAGATTTAATCTCATCTCCCATAACTAGGCATATTTATAAATATTAAATAAAATGTAGAGTGAACTACATTTCATTACATATCTTGAAAATATATATTTCAAAATATATAACGTATAAAAATTAAGTGACATTGCTGTTAACACAAAATTACAAAATAAAATATTAATATTTGAGTAATACTATTATAAAATATATCAACATATTATATTCAAATAGGATCATATAATTTTAATATTAAAATTTGTACTTTCTCTAATGTATTACATTCACATATGAAGAAATTTGTATCAAGACATTTTAAGTGACCTGTCCAGTAGCACATAGTTATTTACCAGTGGAAGTAAGACTGGAAATCTAATCTTAAGGGCATTCACTGTGCTTTACCGAAGAAGGAAAACATGTACATGTCTAACAAAGTTCATGGCATCTGTCACTGATAGTTTACCTTATTTAAATTGACTAAATATATAGAGATTGCATTTGAACGTCTGGACCAGTCTTGAAATTAGACATAATAAAATGTTTTCTATTATCTCCATTTAGAACACCTTTCCCCCCCTTGTTCTAAAGATTCTTGAGGTCGAAAAAAAGGGAATGAGTCAGAATGATGGATTTGGTGTCTGTATGGAGGAAGATAAAAGTTGAAGCTCGGAAAATGTGGATGGGATAAATATAGAAACTTAATCCTATTTGCGATCTTTTTAAAAATCAAGTGAAACTTGGCAGCCTCACAGAGTGACACCACACATAAAGGCTTTTAAATGGCTTTCTCAGAACCACTAATAGGAAATATAGAAAGAAATTAGAGTGGATATAGCTTGCATACATAAGTGAGAAAAAGTGGTATCTCCGGACCAAAACTCGTAATAAACCGTGGGCCAGCCAAGTCTTTCTCTGTAGACGTAGAATGTAAAACATCTTTCTCCGTCCCATTTATAAACTCTCGTTAAACATAATTTTACATATTTACTGGCACAAATAAAAGCACTGTGCTACAGCTAAAGCAGTATAAAGTCAGAGTTCCTGGGTAAGAGCTTCTCAAGCCGGCGTTAGCTTTACAGCCTTCCCTAGTCACTATCTGCGTGATGTCCTAGGATGGGAACAAGGGCCATTTCATCCCTGGGCTGGCTACTGTGAACTCTGTTCCCGGAGGTGCAGAGGACTGTGGATTAATGAGCACTGTACTCAGTGCTAAGCATTGACAAAATTGAGCCTGACTGTGAAAATACTCCCCAACGAGAAGAGACAGGTTCCAGTTGATGAAATACCCATTGGCAAAATATCACTTTAAAAAATCTGGTATCCCATCTTTATCCACCTTCTACAAGTTACCAAAACATGATTTCTCATTATTTCTAAGCTAAATCACTACATGCCTCTATACTGAAGATTTGCCTAAAACACGTATCCTTCATTATATGATGTCAATGCAATTAATCTGTATAGGAATTCATTATATCTTCACCATGTTAGTAATGATTTTAATTTGGCCACTGCATGTCCACACACTATTACTTACACTTAGTTTTCTTGTGTGATTGCAGTCAAACCTGTAAAATATTTTCATTAGTGAAATCTTTTTCTCTTAATGTTGTGAAAATATATAATATAGAAAAATAAAGCAAAAAAAAACACAAAAAAACCCAAAAGACAAAAAAATAAAGCAATACTTTATTTCTAATATCTAAAGAAGTATTCTAATATCACTTCATTATTCCAGGAGGTAAACCCACGTATATTTATCCATGCTTCTAGTTTTACTGCATAATTTAAAAACACCAGGAATTCCCTGAATACTTTAAATCTATTCATTTGGAGAGATATAGAAAATTGGTCTCGCAGTTAACAAAGAACAAGTGAATAAAAATAAATTTCAAAATTCATGTAACATACATTATCTGGTCATTAAATGTGGTGCTCTAAAGTCATTTAATGATATAGAAATGTGGCTGTAACACTTTGTTAGGTGAACGAAATACATACAAAGAAAATGATTCCATTAATTTAGGAAAAAAAATATACTGACAAGTGCAGAAAAGGCCTGAAAGACTATGACCTCAAATACAGATAGAAATTGTGTCTGCATTGAAAAATTATAAATGAATTAATATTTACCTCATGTGTATTTCATGTGTTAATATTTAATACATGTCTACACATGATTATATAATAAATTATTAAACTATTTTATGAAAGAAAAGTTTATTTAGTACCATCATGAAGATCAAGAGATCACCAATGACTGCTTCTGGGGTTGTTCTCCCAAATTGTTGAGATGAAAGGTTCCATAGGCAGCTTGGTGGAGTGAGGGGTCCAGGAAGAACTGAATGACTACACTAGCCTTGCCACCCACTGCTATATTACTTGACAAAGGTTTAACCTCTGGGTACCTATTCATCTCATTTGGAAAATGAGTTTAACACTAGTGCCTATCCCTTGAAGTTATCTTGATTAAATGAGTTAATATGACTAGATATTGTCTGACAAACATTAAATTTTTTTTAAGTGGTTTTAACTATACAAAAATAGCTACCTGTAACTGCATGGGAAAGATCTAATGATTTATTTCTAAACTTTGAAATATTCAGCTACTGTTATTTCTTCAAACAACACACACACATATTAAACAAGACTTTATGAATGACCACTGCAAAAAGTGTAGGATATATGGCCCCTAATGCATGTGTTCTATATGTAATTTTCAAATGATTTGAATGTCATTTTTTATTCTAAGCATGGCTATGTGACTATGACAAATAAATATCGTCATGCTTGAAATAATATGTGATATTGCATGGACATATATAGGCTGAAAATGATCCCAGTGTGATTCAGAACAGTTATGTTTTCAAAGAAGACTAATTATGACTTAAGGGATGAAAAATATTATAATCTATGCACTTATACAGTTTGTAATTGAATCTAATTATGAATTGTCTTTTCTATGACCTCTTCTTGGTTACATAAAGATAATTATTCCATCTGTGAAAACTTATAAAAATATAATGTATTTTGGAAGACTTGTGGAAAGCTAAAACTAGGCTCAATTAAGCCAGCTTCTCATAGAGAAAAACAGATGGCAATTAATATAATGTCTTCATCTTTAGAAAACCATGAGTGGCTTGGTCAAAATGATACATCAAAAGACTAATAATTTGCAATGATCAGGAAGTTCTAAAGCTTAGGAGAAAAAGGAAAATTCTCAAAATCATGGTTTCTAAAATGCTACTTAAAAATAAGATAAAACATTTCTCTTCATCAATTTATTTTTTTAAGTTTTTGTTTAAATTCTAGTTAGTTAACATATCGTGCAATATTGGTTTCAGGAGTGGGATTTAGAGATTCATCACTTACAGTAACTCCCAGTGCTTATCACAAGTGCCCTCCTTAATATCCATCCCCCATCTAGTCCATGCCCCACTCATCTCCCCTCCAACAACCCTCAGTTTGTTCTCCATTTAAATAAGCACATCTAACTTCTGATATCAAGATCCAAATGTGTGAAGCAAGCAAATTTTATAAAACATCAGTGTGAAACAAATAGTAAAATGCACCTCTTGGGACTGTGAGTGGTTAAATTATTAGAGGGGAAGGATTTAGAAATTCTTTTCTCTCTTAATTCAAGGAGTTATATATTTATAGAAAGAAAAAAAATGGAGGCTTTGAAATGTGTATTAACACTCCTCTTTTATCCCTTAAGTCCCTTTATAATGTCTGTTAGAGCAGTAGCATGGGTGGTTGGCAAAGGTTATAGACTATAGCTCTAAGTCTAATTTTTTAATATTACAGACATGGCTTCAATATTCATTCCAAAAAAAGGTACTGTATATTTGTGTAAACCTATTTAAAACCTTGTCTACTTACTTAAACACAAAAGCAAGTATATTAATGCTGGGAAATGTTAGGTTGTTGTACTGTTTCAGCTGAACTGTCTTGGGAATCTGTATTGTCTATTATGTTAATTCCCACCTTTGTGTCTGCCTTTATATTTAATTTTATAGATCTATGTATTTTTTACTTTAATCAGTTTTATTTTAATCATTTAATATGATGTTAGCTTTTAATTAAGTATTTTGAATCTTATTATCAGTGCTTAAAAACATTTGCAATTCCAGACATTGAAATTTTGCTTCTCTGGATCTACTGCCTTGGGACCCTGCCTGTTTAAAACTCACTTCAAGGTGCCGATGTATCCCAGCACTCAGACTAATGTGAGTTAGTACGAGTAAGAGAATCAATAAATAAGACAGAAACAGCTGACTAAATATGATGGCCAACTGGATTTCAAGAAGAGATTGTGTTGGGAATGTCAAAGGGAAGTTTAGAAATACCGAAGTAGCTACCTGCAAAACTTGCAGGCGAAAATTCTAAGTGAGCACTTGGTGATTCCATATTCAGATTTGTCATTGTTATCATGATATCTTCCCTTTCACCCCAAAAGCTTATCTTTAATTTGTTAGGTTTTCATAATCCATCCCTAACCTCTGGACGATTAGTAAACTGAAGTGGCAGGCAGGAGACATCAGAGAGTAATAAAAATAATTAACATCTTTTAATCACTGTGGGAGACATACTATTGTTTGTCAATATCATTCCTACAATTTGGCAGGGTTATGTGATTAGTTTCCTAACCATTTATAAGTATTTGATGGCTTTCATTTTAGAAATAGAGCAGTAAAAGGCCTTGTCTTTATCCCTCCCTTCTTTTGGCACTCAACTATTCTAGCTATGAGACAGTAGAGCTTCCATCAAGCTTAGGGCACTGGTAACTGTATGGAACTCAATATTGTACCCTCATGACTTTCACTAAATATTTGTGGTATGAGGTTACTGAGAAGTAGGTAGTTACTTGGCTACATAGCCTAGCACCCTAATAAAACCCCCAACTATATTCCTGGAAACATAATATGTACTTCATGTTTTCCCTTGTTAATTTTCTTTGTAATTCTGTGGGATACTAATTATTAACCTCCATTTAAAAAGAGAAGAAAGAAGATCAAAGTGAGCTTATACAAATTAATGAGAAAAAAGGAGTCACAAAGGCCAGCTATAGATAATAACTGGAATAAAGTCTTGTCAGAGCAATAAAAGAGATAAAAATACCTAACCTGAAAGAATACAAGTTGAATAGGGTCAGAGTTGGGGAGAAATACGATGCGCCCAGGGACAAGTACATTTGCATATTAATTTCAAAAACATTATTCCAAACAACAGTCCAAGATAAGCCATTTCCGAGTTAAGATATTAAGGGTAGTTAAATAGGTAGTTAAGGGTACAAATCTACATAGCCTGTATAATTCATCTATTCCTTCCTGTGTGTATGTCAAGGCTTGGTTTCTTTAGTTCAACCCAGTCTTGATTTTTCTAGGATATTTGCTCCACAATTTTAGGTAGTGAATAAATCATTTGGCCATTTGCTCACTAATGATCTATTTTTGTTTTTTTAAAGATTTTATTTATTTACATCAGAGAGAGAGAGAGTGGGAGCAGGGGCAGAGGGAGAGGGAGAGAGAGAGAAAGCAGACTCCCCATTGAGCACAGAGCTCACACAGGGCTCGATCTTACAACCCTGAGATCATGACCTGAGCTGAAATCAGGAGTTGGATGTTAAACCGACTGGGCCACCTAGGCACCCCCCTCATGACTTTTAAAGCAAATACATAAAATCTTTCATACTGAGTTTAATTTTTCCTTGTAATTTCAAATATTAACCTTTAATTATATTTTAATGTTGATATTTTTCCCCCAGATACTTTTATTTTATTTTTTCAGTGTTACAAGATTCATTGTTTATGTACCACACCCCGTGCTCCATGCAATATGTGCCCTCCTCAATACCCACCACCAGGCTCGCCCATCCCCCCACCCCCCTCCCCTTGAAAACCCTCAGTCCATTGCTCTGAGTTCACAGTCTCTCATGGTTCTTCACCCCTCCGGTTTCCTCCAATTCATCCCTCCCTTCCCTTTCACAATGTCCTCCATGTTTTTCCTTATGCTCCACACGTAAGTGAGACCATATGATAATTGACTCTCTCTGCTAAACTTATTTCACTCAACATAATCTCTTCCAGTCCAGTCCATGTTAAAATAAAAGTTGGGTATTCATCCTTTCTGATGGAGGCATAATATTCCATTGTATATATGGACCATATCTTCTTTATCCATTCATCTGTTGAAGGGTATTTGGCTCTAATGTTGATATTTTAAAGATTAAAACATAGATATACCTAAATCTCCAATAGTACTAGTAATTATATTTCTTCCTTCTCCTGCCCACTAACCCAACTGTTAAATCCTAACCTCCTAATAATTACCTGACTGATGGATTCAATTCAACTTATTTAGTTCAGGAAAACTGAGTTGAATTATTATGGGTGGACACTTGTATGTTCAGTCCTGTAGATTTCTACTCTCAATTCAAATCCAGAGCCTATAACTACATGTTTGAGTTGAGTGCCATAGAGGAAAATTTGAAAAGTCAAGTGCACATGGGATTCAGTGGGCGATAGCCAAGGGCTTTCTTATCTCACAACACCAAGGAACAAGTAATTTAAAAGTTCATTACATGCATGCATAGATACACACATAAAATTCCAAAATTCCCACTTTTTTCCCCATTTTCACATGGAGAGGCTTTTAGTGAACATTTCTAGTTTTAAGGAGTTTTTGTTAAGGTGTCTGGGTGACTCAGTTGGCTAAATCTTCTGACTTTTGATTTCAACTCAGGTCATTGTCTCAGGGTCCTGGGATACAGCTCTACGCTCAGCAGAGGAATATGCTTGAGGATTCTCTCTTTCCCTCTGCCCCTCCTCCCACTCACACACTCTCTCTCTCTTTCTCTCAAATAAATAAATCTTTAAAAAATAAAAAATAATGTTTTTGCTATAAATATGTGTTTATTTAAAATTGAGACTATGAATTGAGATTATCATATGGTTTCTTTCTTTTCATTTGGTCTCATAAGGTACAGAATAGAGTGAATAGATTCAATAATATTGAGACATGCTTGCATTCCTAATGTATACACACTACTTTGTGTGTATATAATACATAATAAAAACTTAATACTTAATATATAAAGTGTAATCTATATTATATATTATCTAAGATATATGTTGTAGATGGTATAAATGTTATATAGACTATAAATTATAAGATATATAATATAGACTATATAGCATAGGATGAATTCTAGCTAATATCACATGCAAAATTATTCTACTATTTCTTTCCAACACTATCTTTATGGCATTAGGATGTTCTATCTATATAAATCGAGTCAAGGAACTGTTATGATTTGGATCACTGTGTTATGCTTTATGAGAGTAGATTTAGCTTTAATTGATCCCAAGTATATTTTATTTTTATAATTAGTTGAATCTGATTCATTTTTAATTTTTATAACTAGAAGTAATCAAAGTTGCATTACACACACAAACAAAAATTGCATCTAAACAAACAGAAAAGGGAGTCTGGGTGGCTCAGTCTGTTGGGTGTCTGCCTTCAGCTCAGGTTGTGATAGAGCCCCATGTTGGGCTCCCTGCTCAGCAGGGAGCCTGCTTCTCCTTCTACCCCTGCTTGTGCTCTTTCTCTCTCAAATAAATAAATAAAATTAACAAAATAAACAAGCAGAAGGAAAACTTCATTTATTTCAAGGCTCATGCTGTGTGTGTGTGTGTGTGTGTGTGTGTGTGTGTGTGTGTGAATTCTATACGGGTTGAAGACTAAACTATAATTCATGTAGATATACAACTGATCCACCAATTAGAATATATAATATGTATCACAAATTTCCTTTATTATCAGTTTAATCCTAATGAATTCACAGCTTTCAGATAGAGTAAGTAATGACTTTTAATGCTAAAAATAATAAAAAGTAAATTTAAAAAAGTAAAAACTTCAAAGAATCATGAATAAGGTACACTTTTAGAGATTTCTTTTTCTTTATTTTTAAAAAGATTTATTTATCTTAGAGAGAGGTGGGGGGAGGGGCAGAGGACGAGGCAGAGGGAGAGAGAATCTAAAGCAGACTCCCCACTAAGCACAGAGCCTGATGTGGAGTTCAGTCCCATGATTCTGAGATCATGAGCTCAGCCAAAATCAAGAACCAAATGCTTAACAGACTGAGCCACCCAGGCACCCACTTTTGGGAGATTCCTTGATCCAAGAAATAAATCACGGCAGTCTGACAAAATCTCTAGTTACCATGCATGCAAAGAGTAAGAATTTCCACAATCATAGCAAAGTGAAGCATTTTTCCCAAAAGCATTGTTTGGATAAATATAAAACCCTATCAGTTAATTATTCTCATCACATAAGTGGTATCTGACAAATTGAATTTATATATCACCATAGAAACCAGAAAAGGAAAAATATTTTTCTTTTTAACAACAATGCATTCTACTGTCCCAAGAACTTATTACAAAATTATTTATTTGGTCTTCAATTTCCATTATGCATATATTATTTTGTTTTTCACTTGTTGAAAATCTTTTTAGCTACTGCTTACTACAGTAAATAAAGACACAGTTGCACTCTATTTGACATTTTTTTTGCTGTTGTGTTAGTAGCTACATAATACCTAGTCAAATATATCATCTAAATGTTCCTTTCTCCAATTATCAATTGCTTTCAGTACATATTCTTTATAACTATAATAGCTATAAATGTATTCTACCATCAAAAGCAATACTTAGTAAGCACCACTGCCAAATGGTGTGGAAAATATAATTTTGTATTGAAAAAGGCATAATATAAACATGACTTTTTAAAGACCTAAATCTTAGGGAATGGAAAAAAGTCATACACTCTATTTTGTGTGTGTGTTTGTATGTGTTTGTGTGTAGAATCAATGCAAAATTTAAAACATTTATAACGTAGTATCATAGAACCACATAGTACCTGATTCATATGAACTGGTTAAAATATTAAAGCACTTTAGCTGCCATGCAAAAACACTTTATTTGACAATTGTAGTAATAATTATTATTTTAAAACATGAACAAACATGACAAAACTATTATTTTATGCTGGACGTGGTTACATTTTTCTACTTTAAAATTTTTATTATGCATGAAGAGAATCCCTTTTTCTCTACGTAAGTGTAAAGTAAACAACAACTTGGTTGATTCAGTCCCTCAATTTCTAAGAAATGACTTACTCACCTAATTCACATTAGAATTAACTGCAAAGTTAAGTAAAATGTAGATTCCATATTCCACAGATTCTGATTCACCACTTAGGTGATTTTAACAAGCTCCCAGGTGATTCTAAGGCAAATAGTCCAAGGATAACACCACCACTGCAACCATCATGTCTAACGTATATTGGGGGCTTACTTCATGATTATTACCATACAAAGAGTATGCCATTCTTTAACTGATTTATCTTACAACAGTTCTATGGTATATGCTCTATTATTACGGATATTTCATAAATGCAGACAGTGAGCACATAGAAGTTAACTAGATTTGCTTAGCTATGCAATAATTTGTCAGGCTGGAATTAAATCCAAGCAGATTACTTCCTCCAGAGCTGGTTCCCTTAATCTTGCAGGAAACCATTTTCCAGAATATGGATGCCATTTTGGAAAAGGAAAAAAGAAATATATGGGTAAATACTGGCTAGGGTTTATTTCTAGGGCAGTGGTTTCCAAAATTTCATATTTATTCGCCTATGAAAAAAATGCTTAGGGTAAACTCCAGTATTGTAATACGTATTTATATACTAATCATTTAGTTTTACAACTTTTACCACCATAAAGATATTTCATAAAAACATACTCAAAATTGAAATAAAAGAGTATGAGGTAAAACATCAATATAAATAGAATTTTTCATATTTTGCCTGGGCACACTCTATGTTCCCTATAAGAGACTACAAGGGAGTCACTTATCTGGAGATTGCTCTGCAAGGTGGAGGAGCACAACATGGCTATTTTGAATATTTCGAGTCCATATCTCCCACCTTATCCTGCTTTTCCCTTTCTTCAAGTGAACAATTTGCATGGGTTCTCAGATAGACTTTTGCTTTATGTCCTGATTATGCAATAGTAACTTTTTGGTTGCTAAGTTATACCTACAATAGCTAGTTCTTATAAGTAATACAGATTGAAAATAGGAATTAAGTCAAATGAACTGTATAATTTCTATCTGGTTCTTTTTCTTAATTACAGTACTTAAATCTTCATTTAATATTAATATTAAATTAATGCTGACCATTAAGGAGAATCTGTATAAAATGTAAAGATTTGTGCCTCTATAATATTATAGCTGCATGACACTAGTCAAAGTACTTAAACACTCTCAGACTGAGTTTCTCCAACTGCAAAATGAGATAACATATGTAACTTCTAGGTAAGCTGTGATAAGTCACATAAAAATAACAAGCTGGACTTGAAGCATATCAAATGTTCAATAAAGGTAGTTATTATTTATTATATCATAAAAACATGGCATTTATTTAAATATTTCTAAACCCAGATTTCTTTGGAAAATTCTTTTTTTTTAAAGATTATATTTATTTATTTGACAGAGAGAGATCACAAGTAGGCAGAGAGGCAGGCAGAGAGAGGGCGAAGCAGACTCCCTGCTGAGGAGAGAGCCCAATCCCAGAACCCTGAGATCATGACCTGAGCCGAAGACAGAGGCTTTAACCCACTGAGCCACCAGGGGTCCCTCTTTGGAAAATTCTAATTAATCTCTTCCTAAAGTGCAGAATAGAATCACTAGTAAGTCCCCATTGCTACAAGAATAAAAATAAAAGGAGTAACTGTCAATATACATACTGTTTAAATCATTCAGGTAAGAGCTCTTTCCAACTCAAGGAAATTGGGAATGGGAAATATTTCCTAAATATTACAAATGATTTCAGGTTAATACACCCAAGACTAACAATGTGTACAGTTTCTATGACATGAAATGTCAGAATCTAGTAGGAGAAAGGAGTAGAAATGTGTATAAGTAGTCACAGGACCTAAGACACTTCAGAGATATCAGAAGGATAAAACCATTATTGTATAGGTCCATTGTCACATCTTAATATAGAAAAGCTAATTTCCATCAACTTTTAAGTTGAAGTCTCCCTCTCTCTCTCTACCTACTTGTCTGCCTATCAACTTTCTTTAATAGAGAAATATATATCCTCAAGAGAAAAACTGTAATATTTGGGGATCTCTAAATCAATCACCTTGGTCATTGCCAGAAAAATATCTAATGAATTCTGACAGTATTCAGTCTCCATTCCCCACTCATACGAAAAGACTTCCCAAAGAGTTTTTATGTTCCTTATTCTTATATATACATGAGGTTCCTTTTGGGGATAGATGCCAGTTGAAAGAAAAAGTCCGAAACAAATACAAAGCATAAAAATATAACTGAAAAGAAGCAAAAACAAATGCCAGGAGTGGTAGACGACGACAACAACAACAACAGAAGAAAGGAAGAAACCAAAAGCTCCTTAGATAAATAAAAGACTTTCTCAATGAAAGAAGTATAGCTTGCTTTTAACAAGAGTATTTAGAGAACATTAATTGTAATTCCGGGCTATTTTTTAAAGGTGTGTATAGGAGGAAATTTTGAAAGGTAAATTTGAAGAAAAATCTTTACGAAAGCAGAAAAACAAAGCATGGGTATAGGAAATAGGATAAAAAAGATTATTAGGGGATTAATTCAAAAGGCACAACATAAAAAAAACAAATCTCAGAGAAATGGAATAAATGTCCATTCACTCTCTCCACGTTTTTCTCATCCATTCTACAGAAAAATGCAATCTGACTTTTCCCCCCAATACTACAATGCAACCCATCCATCCAGGTCAAGAGGGATCCCCTTTATTTCTTTAACAAAATTCAATAAATTCTTTTCTTTATTTTTTGAAATTAACTTTATAGTGGTATAGTACATTGTTGCCTTCATCATAATTGCAATTCCCTTTTTAAGAATTCTGTCTTTTGGCTTTCAAAGCTCTACACACTTTTAAGTTCCTCCTTCACCTCAAAATCTCTATTTCATTTTATTGTCCTCTTCCTTAAATATTAGAGTTCTATTCTTCAGAAACGCTTTGCTCATTCTATATGTGCGATAATATCTTCAGATTTTATGGCTTCAATTAATGTCTATATACCAAAGCATCACAAAGGATTCTCAGCAGTCCATATTTATTTCTTTCATTATCTACAGACCTATTTTCTAAGATGCATTTCAAAGTCCATGGCCCACAGAGAAACAATTATCTTTTATTCTCATTCCTCTTCATCATTGTTCTTTCTCACACTGAATGAAACCAGGACTCACTCAAAATCTGGCACTTGAATAAGGAATCCCCCTTCAATGTTTACTTTACCTTCCATACATATTCAAACTTCATTTATGGTCAAGTCTACCTCTTAAATCTCTCAAATATATGCACTTACTTCCTATAACCTCCAAGCTCTTAATCTATTACTTCCTGTCATGAACTGTTTCTCATACCAGCAAAATAAATTGAAATGATATTTTTAAATTAGAAAATATATTTCAGGAGCATTAAAGATTTTACACCACTTTATCTACTGAACTCATGTCTGAAAGTCTATCCTAAAGAAATAAATCGGAATTTAGAAAATGTGGTGCAAAACACTGTTTACCAATGTATTATTTATTGCATAAAAATATAAAACTAATTGTTGAAGACAGTTAATTTTTGACATATATACTCAAATGTTTAAAGAGACTAGAGAGGATTATGACAATTATAGTTGTATAGTAGAAAGATTTAGTAGTTGTCAATACTCATGGTGTCAGGAAAGTAAAGTTTCATAGTGAATTAATTGTATTTAATTAGAAAAATCAATGTTAACAAATGAACATGAAAATAGGTATCTTTCTTAACTTGTCACCAAAAGAGGTCACACCAACATCATCAGTAATTTACCTATCACCAAAAGTAACATGCACCCTTAGTGCCCAGATTTGGTTTCTTATACTGTTTGTCAATTAAAAGGAAAACAAACAAAAAATGGTACATCTTGGTGAATAACTAAAGAAAAGTTTCAGGAGTGACCGAAGCAGAAAAGAGTGGATTGAAGAGTGATCAGTCTAGAACTGATGAATTATAAGAGTAGATGAGTCACCATCAACAGATGAATGGATAAAGAAGATGTGGTATATATATACAATGGAATACTATGCAGCCATCAAGAGAAATGAAATCTTGCCCTTTGCAACGATGTGGATGGAACTGGAGGGTATTATGCTAAGCGAAGTAAGTCAATCAGAGAAAGACAATTATCATATGATCTCTCTGATATGAAGAATTCGAGAGGCAGGGTGGGAGGTTGTGGGGGGTGGGAGAGGGAAATGAAACAAGAGGGGATCAGGAAGGAGACAAACCATAAGAGACTCCTAAACTCATGAAACAAACCGAGGGTGGCTGGAGGGTAGGGGCTGGTAGGGATAGGGTGGCTGGG